>WNWU01012699.1:81429-110453 GCA_012654045.1 Ptyas mucosa
GGGAGTGGAAGTCAGAGTCAGGGAAGGGGGGAGAAACTCCCAGCCAGGTGGAGCAGATGAGAATTTGGACAGCAGAACAAGAAAGGATGATGGAGTTGGCCAAGCTCTTCCCCAACCATTTCTTCATTCTGTTTCCTGGTTTGGTGGCCAGAAAAGCCAGCACCACCGTGATGGTTTTGGCCAAGAGAGAAGAAATGGCAACTGAGAAGATGATGCTGAAGACCGTTTGTCGGAGAAGGCAGGTGGCTTTTCTTGGTTGACCAATGAAGAGAGAAGAAGACAAGTAGGAAAGCAGGAGGGAGACCAGGAGGATGTAGGAGAGGTCCCGGTTGTTGGCTTTGACAATGGGAGTTTCTCTGCATTTAGTGAAGATGATTAAAATAAGATCTGTGGTTAGGAAGAAGAGTAGAGCAAAAGAGACCAGAATGATGCCCAGATATTCTTCATAAGACAAGAAAGTTATAACTTTGGACACACATTGGACTCTGGCCTCATTTGGATATTTATCGTCTGGACACTTGGTGCATTTTTCTGTATCTGAGAAAGCAAAAAAGCAATATTTCTTTAATATACTGGTTTTTTTTACATTTCAAGAAATACCCTTTTGTATGACAACTGTTACCATGGGCTTTTCCGAGAAGTATTTCTTAGCTATTTCATTAAAAAGAGCATAAGAAGGATATTTTTTTAATTAAAAAATGTAGCTAGGTATATGAAGTTGAGGAAAGTTCTGGGATGTTAATTATTTCCTGTGTAATGTGTAGAATCTTCATAGGAACCTATATTATTAGAGGTTAATAATGAATCATATATTTTTTTTTGGCAAACATCCTGAGTCCTGGCACATGGCAGTTAATGTCCTGGACTTGGAGGATACCTACAGTATCTTTTAACATCTGGAAGCAACCTGCAATTAAGGAGGAACTTCCTATCAGTGAGAGCAATTAACCAGTGGAAAGAGATGGCCTCCAGAAGTTGTGGGTGCTTCAACATTGGAGGTTTTTGAGAAGAGACTGGACAGTCAGTTGTCTGAAATGGTGTAGGGTCTCCTGCTTGAACAGGGGGCTGGAGTAGAAGACCTCCAAAGTTCCTTCTATTCTATTCTGATTGATTGATTGATTGATTGATTGATCGATCTATATGGCAGACAATTTGTGTAATGAGTTCCCCACATAACTATCCACAGCACCACATTAGTGACACCTTCTCAGTGATCTTCAAGGGAGGCCAATAAAGAATGAATTGCAAGGTCTTTCAGAAGATGGACCTGAAACAATTCATCTAGTTTCAAAGATCTCAGATGTTCCTAGAAAGGTAAACTTAGCAGCACATATCCAAACTTAAAAGCAGAAGAGATATTTCCTCTGCTATTAGTAAAGCTTGGCCAATCTGCCACCCCCTCCTCCCATCTCTTTCCCAGCCCCTCCTTCCAAGTCTTTTTGATTTACTTCCTTTTAGATAAAAAATTCTGCGGGTTAAAAATAAAAAACCCAGGTGAGCTTCAATCTGTCTTTTAACTTGCACTTTCATGAAAATGTTCTGGATGGATCCAGTTCCACAAAGCCTCCCATTTTGCTCAGTGTGACCCACCTTCCTGAGTGGAGAAGGTCCCCTCCGGACAAGGAACGCAGTCATAGCAGCAAACTGGCTCTCCTTCTCGAGCCCTCTTGACAAATCCAGGTTGACAACTTTCCACACATTTGGACTGAGGCAGAGACTGAGCAGAAAAAGAAGGAATGCCAAAGAAAATATGTTAGGACTCTTCGTCCATGGAAAACGGAGGTAGAAATGGATGGAGATAAGTAGCATCTGGTCTTCCCTGAGGTAAATATGAAACCTGTGACTACTTCTAAACAGATGCAGGAGGTAAAACAACTGGCAGATTCTTCCTTTAGTTCCTCCCTTTTGCTTTCAGAATTTAACATTACGAGGACTTCCGCTGTTGCCGTCAGCTGTCGCTGACGGTCTTTTGAAGACCGCCAGCCCGATCGCCCGTAAAAGAGCCGTTTCGGTAACTGAAACGGCTCGAAAAACTCCAAGACGCGAGGGGCTTGTGAGGAGAGCCGGCGGCTGCAGGTAGAGTCCCCTGTGAGACCCCCAGAAAGTTTTTTTTGCTTCTGGGGAGTTAACAGGGTGGGACTCCCTATCCAACCCGCTGAAGCTCCGGACGACTGGGAAACTCTGCTTAAAGCAGAGCAAGACAGCGCGGCAGCATTACCAACAACAACGAAAAATAAGGAAGATTTGAAACTTCTTATTGAACAGCAAGTATTGGAAGTTTTCTGAACTATTTTAAAGAGCTCTTAAAGTGAAAGTTATCTGGGTCTGAGAACGGGGGGAAAAATGGCGCTTGCTTTTAGTGGAGAACAGCTGAAAGCGAAAGTAATTTGATCAGTGTATTCGGCTACATTTTAAAGTAACAAATCCGGCTGGAAGAGGCAGAAAAGTAACCAAAAAATAAAATAAAATAAAATAAAAATACTAATTGACTTTTATAGACCTGATTGAATCTGGAGAACTTTTTGGGAAAAGTTGCTAGAGTTTGTGGAAAAGGAAGATCTTTAAGAGGCAAAATGGCAACAAAGCAACCAGGGGGGGGGGGGTTCCCCCACACATAAACAGAAACAGCCTCAAACAGCGCAGTTGCAATCTCAGACAAAGGAAGAAAGTCAATATGACCTTATTATTAAAGAAATTCAAAGATCAGAGAAGGAGGTTAAAGGAATGGTTCAAGAGAAATATGATGCAGTTAAACAAGATATTCAAACAGTGGTTAAAGGCCTGTCTGAGGTAGTGTTGCAGATTGATAAAAAAGTGGAGAATCTTGCCTCAGAGATGGAGACCAAATTTAGAGCTTCTGATTCAAGAATTATAGAAATTGAAGAAGTTACACAAAAAATGCAAAATGAGATTACTATGATGCAATTTCGATCAATGGAATATGCTATTAGACTGAGAGGTGTAAAAGAGAACACCAGGGAAGATCTCAGGAAAATTTGCGCAGAGGCTTTGGCAGTTATGTTGAAAGTGGAACCAGGCGTGGTTTTGTGCAAGATGGACAAGGTCTAAAGAGTTAATTCTCGTGTGGCGGTACAAAGACAACTGCCTAGAGATGTGGTTATATACTTTACAGACAGAAGAATGAGAAATGAAATCTTGCAAAATTCCTTTGTTACAACAGTTCAAGTTGATGGAAGTGAGATTGGAGTTTTTAAAGAATTACCACCCAAAATGTTAAGAGATAGAAAGGATTTTGGATTTTTGGTGGCAGAATTGAAAAGACAGAACATACAATTCAGGTGGGATGCGCCAATAGGTGTAATATTGAGGCTGCGATGAGTGAGATACCGCCTTAACACTATTGAAAAAGAAGAAGAATTTTATTATAACGTTTTGAAAGCGGGCTCTCCTCCTCCACGCACATCTTCACCAATAGATAAGGAAGTTCAACTACAAGCTGAGATTGATCAAGAAACAGAACCACAAATAAGGCAGTCGCAAAGGGAGGCAAGAGAGTCAATGGGAGCAGTAGGTGGTGTTGTGGTTGACCCCTTTGCACCATTTGAAGCTTCTCCTTTGGAAGAAATGTCTAAAACCATCACAGAGGAGGCGATGGCTTTGGAAGTAACAACATCCAAAATGGAAGAGCAACGTATAACCAGAGCAATGTCTAAACAAATGAAGCAACAGCAGCAAGAATATATTAAGCTACAGCGTGAAAAAAAGAACCAAAGATAGGCAGCAAGCTGAAGTCATGGGAGGAGCTAAACCGAAGATTGTTACCGTAGGAGAGAATCTTCAACAATTGCTCTCAAAACTTCAGACAGGGTCAAATAGCACTTAAATTTTTGTCTTGGAATGTTAACGGACTGAATTCTCCGCAAAAAAGAAGGAAGATATTTCACTATTTGAGACAATTTTATAATGATGTTATTTGCTTACAGGAGACTCATGTAAAATTGCAAGATCAGAAATACTTGATAAATTCAAAATTGGGAATGCAATTTGTTGCTTCAAATTTGGAAAAGAAGAATGGAGTGGTGATATATATAAACAAGAGATTTGTAGCTAAAACTATAGAAGTAGATAAAGATGGAAGATACATTGCAATTGAAGTTATTACAGATGGTGGACCAATCTTGTTGGTCAGAATATATGCTCCAAATCAACAGCAGGAAAATTTTTACAAGGTGCTTCATTTAAAAATTCTGGATTGGGATTATTCAAACATTATAATAATGGGCGACTGGAATGGAGTAATCCAACCTAGATTGGATAAAAAAACTACGGCCAAAATAGGGAATAAATTACCACAAGCTTTTTTTGAACTGAAAGAGGATTTGGAATTGAAAGATATTTGGAGAATTCGAAACCCAAATGAATTGGACTTTACTTTTTACTCAGACAGGCACAAATCCTTTTCCAGAATAGACTTTTTTCTCTTAACTTCTAACTTACTTTCTAAAGTAAAGAAAATAAAGATATTTCCTAGGACTTTGACTGACCACAGTCCGGTCTGGATGGAAATCGAGATGGGCAAAAGAGAAAGAAGATCCTGGAGAGTAAATGAGAATCTATTTAGATATGAAAAAAATATAATTGAACTTAAAAAGCATTTAAAGGAGTTTTTTAAATTTAACCTGAATAAAGGTACCCCTATTGAAACAGTTTGGGACGCAGGTAAAGCATATATGCGGGGAGTACTAATTCAAATGAACTCTAAACACAGGCAGAATCAGCAGAAGAAAAGACTACAACTGGAATCTGAGATAAAAAAGAAAGAACAACAACTGATACAAAAACCAACAGACGGAAAATTGCAAATGGCGATAAAACTTTTGAAGGATCAATTTCAAATGCTTATAGCAGACCAAACGGCAACTAACTTACAATTTGCAAAGCATAATACCTTTTCCAATGCTAACAAACCAGGCAGGTGGTTGGCGTATACTTTGAGGAAACAAGCATCGACACGAATTATTGATAGTACTGAATATGCTGATAAAGAAGTTTATCAACAAGATCTAATTAAAAAAGCCTTTTTGGAATATTATACTAAGTTATATGCTAAAGATGACATACAGAATATTACTATAGATGAATATTTAGAAAATAAGAGAGTTTCAAAAATTTCAACGACTCAAAAGAAAAGTTTGGAACAATTGATAACAGTGGAGGAGATCAGTTTTGCTATAAAACAATTAAAAACAGCTAAAGCTCCAGGGACGGACGGCTTAACTGCAATTTATTATAAAACTTTATAAGAAGAAATGATTGAGCATCTTAAAGATTTATTTTGTAATATACAACTAGGAGGTAAGATACCTTCCTCATGGAAAACAGCTTTTGTTTCATTGATTCCGAAAGAAGAATCAGGTCCTAAGAAACCAGAAAATTATATACCAATATCTTTATTAAATACAGACTATAAAATCTTTGCAAAAGTACTAGCCAACAGATTGATGCCAGTTATTCAAAAGATAATTCATCATGACCAAGCAGGATTTATTGAAGGCAGATATATGAAGGAGAATGTTAGGCAAGTTATAGACTTAATGGACTATCTAGATAAGAATAAACAGATCTCTGCAGTGCTGGTTTTTTTGGATGCGGAAAAAGCCTTTGATCGAGTGAATTGGAACTTTATAATTAAGACTTTGGAAAAAATGGATTTGGGGGAGCGGTTTATACAAGCGATTGGTGCA
This sequence comes from Ptyas mucosa, assembly GCA_012654045.1. NCBI lineage: Eukaryota > Metazoa > Chordata > Lepidosauria > Squamata > Colubridae > Ptyas > Ptyas mucosa. Next base: position 87,135 of record WNWU01012699.1, read on the forward strand.
ATTTATCAAGAACAATATGCACAACTTATTATTAATGGATGTTTAACATCGAATTTCAACATACAAAAAGGCACCAGACAAGGTTGTCCATTATCCCCGCTATTATTTATTCTAACTTTAGAAGTCTTACTTAACGCAATACGGGATTCGAATTCCTTGACTGGAATAGCTATAAGGCAAGAGGACTACAGAACTAAGGCATTTGCAGACGATCTGGTTGTTACCCTATCACAACCTATGAATTCAATAATCCAGATGAAAAATATCATAGAAGATTATGGCATGGTATCTGGTTTTAGGTTGAATCAGAAGAAAACTAAAATGATTGTCAAAAATCTGACAGAGAGCAAAAAAAAGGAACTGGAAAGAATGGCAGGTTTTGAGATTGTTTCAAAGGTCAAATATTTAGGAGTACAAATCACAGACTCCAGTGCTAAACTGTTTCAAAATAACTATGAGGTTCTGTGGCAAAAGATACAAAAAGATATGCAAAACTGGAAGAAACTGCAGTTATCACTGCTTGGAAGAATATCAGCAGTAAAGATGAATGTTTTACCTAGACTTATCTTCTTATTTCAAATGATACCGGTGCTTAAATCAGATAAACCATTGCTAGAATGGCAAAAAGGACTGAATAAATTCATTTGGAATGATAAAAAACCAAGAGTTAAACTGAAAATAATGCAAGATACTCGTGAGAGAGGTGGTCTTAAACTCCCAAACCTTCGACTATATTATGAAGCAACTGCATTGATACAATTAAGTGATTGGTTTGGGAAAACTAAGACTGATTTGTTGAATATAGAAAGTCATGACCTGGTTTGGGGTTGGCACGCATACCTATTTTATGATAACAAAGTGGACAAAGTGTTCAATAGTCATCTACTCAGAAATGCCTTATTGAGAGTCTGGAGAAGGCACCGAATTAATTGGGATTACAAGATTCCGTTCTGGCTGGATCTTGCTGATACCATGTGGAATACAAATATTAAGTCACTCGGGGGTTTCTTATATAAAGAGTTACTTTACTTTGAAGAGGGCAGGTGGCGATTGAAGACTTTGGACATGCTGTTGGAAGAAGGGAAATCGTTGACTTGGTTGCAGTATAATCAATTACAGATGAGATGGAAAGAAGATCAACAAACTGGTTTAATGGAATATGAAGTAGAATTGGTTGAACAGATAAAGCGGACAGGTCCAATGCATATTAAGAGAGTTTATAATGTTCTGTTAGAAAGGGATTCAGAAAATGAGCTAGTTAAAGATTGTATGATTAAATGGGCACAAAATTTCTCTCAACCAGTTATGATGGAAACATGGGAAAAAATATGGGTTCAGAATGTTAAATTTACACAGTCACAAAATTTACGAGAAAATTTTTATAAAATGTTTTATAGATGGCATTTAGACCCCAAGAAATTGTCTTGCATGTACCCTAATGTGCAGCCAAAATGTTGGAGATGTGATTGTTTAGATGCTACATATTATCATATCTGGTGGACTTGCAGGAAAGTGAGGGCTTTTTGGATAAAAATCTGGTGGGTTATGCAAAATGTTTTAAAGAAAAAAATACAATTTTCTCCGCAATTTTTTCTATTGGGTATAGTCAAAGACTTTACACTGGGTGAAACTAAATTGATTTTGTATATGGTGACAGCAGCTAGGTTGTTGATTGCCCAACATTGGAAGAGTGATGTTTTACCGACTGTTGACCAATGGACACAGAAGATGGCTGGATTTGCAGAAATGGCAAAGGTTTCAGCTTTTTTAAAAGACCAGACGCATGAGAAGTATATACAGGAATGGAAATTATGGATTGAGTATGTACAGAATAAGTATCAGACTAGAAAATATTATATCACTTTTAGCTGAGATGATTATGTTAGTATGTTAGTAAATATACAAAAAAGATATGGAAGATTGAATAACATATATATTGTTTGGGAATATTAATATTGCATATAATGGAAGTCAAGGGGGGGAGGGAAGAGGGAGGAGGGGGAGGGTTAGGGCGGGGATGGGATGGAATTATATATTGTTTTTATATGTATCTTATAATGTTGGGCTAGGGAGAGGGGGGGAAAAAGGGGGAAAAATTTGTATTGGTAAAACTTTTTCAATAAAAAAAAGAATTTAACATTACAATAAAGGACTTTTCTATGTAATGTAGTCTAGAGGGATGGAATTGAATTTTTTTAAAAATATGATGATATATTCTTATTAAAACTAATAATAAAGTTTACTGAAAAAAAATTAAGGAAATTTTATTCTATTAGATTTTTTAAATATGAAATTAAACTGTGATGAAGAAAGAAACCTCTGACCAGTAAGATCTTGAAAGGTTTCCATAAAACATGGCAAAGCCACTCCACTTAGGTCCCGTCTCTTGAAGATCTTCCATGTGATGACATCACCAGGCATGGGAGGCCAACCACCCTGGAGACTCTAGGCTTTGCCCACTTGAAATGGGACCTTTGGAAAACAGAGAAAAGACACCAAAATTTCTCTCACCTTATTGAGCGACTTTAGCCATGAAAGAGCACCTTCTTTGACAGTAAATCTCTGTCTTTCAAAATACGCCAGAGTCTCTTCCATGACATCTTCCTTGGGGAGAACCAAGAAGCTGTCAATGCTCAGATCTGCTATTATCTCTCCATTTTGGTCCAAGTACAGATTTCTGTCAGAAATATTGAAAAACTCGTTCTTCTCCAGAAAGGGATGAAACTAGAATGGGAACGTCCAGGAATTTGAAAAACAGAGAACTTTGTTTCTTATCCCACATTGAATCTTTCTTCTATAATTGTCTGATCTCCAAATAAGCTTAATTAGGATACAAATACTGTCATTATCTTCATTAGTGAACAAGAAAGTTTGAGAAAAACTTGTCAATCATTTACTGACAAAATATAGAAAAAGTATATGATTGATACAATTGGTCAATTATAGGGAACATTCTAGAACAGATGAAAATAAAATGAACAAAGAAAAAAAAGATGATTCATAAACTCTTTGAAAACAACAGGTTGATTCCGAGAAAACATGGGTTGATCAAGAAGAAAGTTGTCAGGCTAATCGTCTCCCTGTCAGACTGATGGAAAACACACCCAGATGTGCTAATTCTACTTGATTGTAATGCGACATTAACAAAATTGTGCAAATCTGAAAGAACAAATCTCCCACCAACTCTTTTCTCAGCCTGAAAAGTTAACCAGAATCATTTCTGAATTTCTTTCTCTCCCGTTATGCAGCTGCAGGATTCTCCCCTCTTCTCTGATCCTTCCCTAGGCAGCCTCTCTTCCCCTCATCCCAAAAGTCATTCTCACACATCATTGCACTTCCTAAATAGATGATGGGAACTCTGGTGACATCACTGGATTTCAGTAAAGGACTCACAAACAATTGTGTGATGTGATTAGAAACCTGAGGGCTGGATAATAAGTGGATAAAAACTGTCTTCAAAATGATACTGAAATAGTTTTTAACCCTTTTTAATCTTTCATATGAAACCTGAAGGTGATGAATAAGGAGGATAATGGTTGTGTATATGGTGAGGAGAAACGAAGAGAGGAAGGAACAACAAATGTCGGATTGATGCCAAAACTTTTTAACTTTATCACATTTGTACCACATATGTTCATAAGTCCCTAATTCCATATCACATCTCCAACATTTTTTACTAATTTTATTAGTAAATTAGTTTACTAATTTAGACTCCATTAAGTCTTAATGGAGTCAAATACCATTTCCAAACAACCTTATAATGCTCTTTAATCCTTACAGATAGTCTTCATAATTCTACTCTTCCAATTCATATTCCAATCTAAATCTGATATTTTAATATTAAGTTCTTTTTCCCAATTCATCTTCATCACGCTTTGTGGTTTTCCATCAAAATTTATAATCTTATAAATCTTACTAACGAGTCCCTTTAGCCCAGTTTCATCTTTCATAATTGGAGAAAATTATATTTGAAATGAAGGGGAAAGCAATAATATTGGGACCAGAAACTATATTACTGTTGATAATTAAGGAAATAGAACCAACAAAATATGAGAAAGAATTGATTAGAATTATGATTATAATGGGTAGAATTATAATAGCTAGATATTGGAAATTAGATGTGAATTTTAGAATAGAAGAGTGGTATTGCGAAATGTGGAAATTAGCTTTAAATGATAAAATGACATGCAATATTAAAATTAGAACTGGTAACTATAAAGAAGATATTTTCTGGAAAATTTGGAAACCATCCATGGAATATGCCTTTGGAAAATTGGACGCTTTGGATTTTGGCGATCATGAGGATATATCCGAAGAACCAAATCTTCCTTTCTTATGTATAGCACAGGGTGAAGTATTGTATATGTTGTTTGTAATGTTATTTATAAACAAAAATAAATACAAAATTTTAAATACAAAAAATAAATAAATTAATTAAAAAAAAAGCGGAGGTGGAAGTCCCCCCCTTCTTCTCCCTCCTAAAAAAAAAAAAAAGGAACAATGAATGTCAACATTGGAGAAGCTGAAAAAATTAGAATTATTATTATAAGAGCCTTGGATAGTACAGTGGTCTAAAGCACCCTGTTATTAACACAGCTGCCTGCAATTATTGCAGGTTCGAATCTCACCAAGGCTCAAGGTTGACTCAGCCTTCCATCCTTTCTAAGGTAGGTAAATTGAGGACCCAGATTGTGGGGGCAATAAGCTGACTTTGCATAAATATACAAAAAGTATGAAGGCTATTGCTTAGCGCATTGTAAGCCGCCCTGAGTCTCCAGAGAAGGGCGGCATATAAATCAAATTTAAAAAAAAAAAAAATCACTGCAGAAAGATCCCCAAAACAGGGAAATCAGAAAGGAAATGGAGTTAATGAAACATAAAATTAATATACTACAACAGGAAGAAATGATAAGAAATATAAAATTGGCAAAACAAAACTATTTTGAATCGGCAAATAAACCAGCGAGATGGCTTGCCCATAAGTTGAAAAAAGAAAAAGCTAAAAAATTGGTACAATATTTACGAGACGAGCAAGGAACCATAGAATTGAGGGGGGGGGGAAATATTATTCAAAATTATTTTCAAATACTGTATAGTCAAGAAAACATTAAAGAAGAAAATATTATAAATTACCTACAGGAGAGGAACTTGCCAAGTATAACAGATGAAGACAGGGAAATGTTGAATGGGGAAATTACATTAACAGAGTTAAGAAAGGCAATTAAAAACATAAAAATAACAAAACACCAGGGATAGATGGAATTCCGGCGGAAGTATATAAAAAATTTCAGGAAGTTTTGGAAGAAACTTGGCTTTTTAAATCCCTCGACCTGGACTGATAATGGGGGTTTAAGGGTTAATTTTAAATTTTTAAATTTTTAGACTTTATTTTATATTGTGGCTTTGTTTTATTGTTGTGAGCCGCCCCGAGTCCGTTGTGAGATAGGGCGGCATATAAGCCGAATAAATAAATAAATAAGAAATTATGTTGGATATATATATAACAAGGTATTAGAGAAAGCCAAAATGCCAAATTCATGGATGGAGGCACATACAGCATTAATTCCAAAGGAAAGTACAGACAATTCATTCAAAACTATAGGCCAATCTCACTGTTAAAGGCCGACTATAAAATCCTGGCAACAATAATAGCAGAAAGTCTAAAAAAGATATTAAATAAAATAATTCATTCGGATCAAAACAGGCTTTTACCCAAACAACAAATTAGGAACAATATAAAGATTATCATGAATATTCTAGAATACTATGAGGCTCATCCAGAAAAAACAATTGGCAGTAATAATGATAGATGCACAAAAGGCGTTCGACAACTTGAACTGGCGGTTTTTAATTAATCAATTAATCGGGATGAAATTTGGTGAAAAATTTATAGAAATGATTAAGTCAATTTATTCTAAGCAAACAGCAAAAATTATGGTCAGTGGAGATCTTACAGAAGAAGTCGATATAAACGAAGGCTTAGACAAGGCTGTCCATTGTCCCCCCTCTTATCCATCCTTTCATTGGAAATATTTTTGGCACAGGTAAGGGGAAGTAAGGAAATAAAAGGGTTAAAAATGAAAGGAGAAGAATACAAAACAGGGGCCTTTGCAGATGACATGGCATTTATATTAGAGGACCCTTTGGAAAAAGGAGAAAAACTCCTGCTAGAAATAGAGAAATTTGGAATAGGAGCAGGCCTGAAAATAAATAAAAACAAAACAAAGATAATTATCAAGAATATCTATAGATATTATTACAGATGCCGGTATCGGAAAGCAGTAAAAATGTAACAAGGATGTTAAAGATATAAATGTTGAATAAAAATTAATTAAAAAAACAAACAAAAAAAATGCCATGGTATCTACTCTTTGGAACCATTATTCCCTGAGTAACTGAATTGGACAGATCTGTTGAGATGGTTCCCCTCCTTCTCCTCTGGATTCCTTCTCCAAAGGATCTCAGATTAATGGATCCATATTGGGACCCCCATACCTGCCACGGCTGCAGCCTTGGAGACCCCAAACCTTTTTCTCCCTCCTTCCTCCTCCTCCATCTGGAGGAATAAGCGGCATTCAAGGCCTGGGCCAGAGTCTTCATCATACTGTAAAATTCATAGTCATTTGGGAACCTTATCCTGTCCCTTTTCTCCTGGGTCTCCAGTGGGGCTTCCTGGGTGCATCTTCTGCGGCCTTTGACAGAAAAGATGTTCTTTGAAAGAAAACAGCGGAAATAAAGATCTTGAAACTCTCCTTCCACAAAGAAAAGGGGTTCAAAGGCAGAATCCTTTGGCCTTTTTTTGGCCAGGAAACCAAAGTTCCAAATACTATGGATGTATTTGAGAAGTCTACGATTGTTCATTTCATACCCTGCAAAATTTGTGAGGATCCAGACTTTCCCTTCAATGGTTCCTGGCAGATGCATCAATGTTAAATGGAAAGGAAGAATTCTGCCCCAAATGAAATCATATTCCAGGAAGTGAACAAAGACGTTGACTTGTCTCCACTTAGAGAGGGAATCCTTGAGGTATGCTGTATATCCACGTGTTGAGAACAGTTGCGATATAACCACACAAATTCCACTTCTGACAAGCATAGGATGAAAAATCCTCACGAAATTCTCTCCATTTTCTGTGTCTGAAGCAAAGAGGCCAATCAGGGTCCATCTGAAGTGGAGGAGCAAGTGGACAATTGCTGGGTACTGGAATCCTTCTTTGGGGAGAATTTGGTGGAAAAAGGGGAATTGCCTTTTATCACTCAGAGCCTCTGAAACAATTGTATGACTGATCTAAAAAAGCAATGAAGAATGCTGTGTTATATTTGGGATCAGATCAAGTCCAAAATATTAGATTTTAATAAATCCAACCTGGTTCTCATCAATGTATTGGAATAGTTTGTTAATCAGACATTGTTTAAAATATTAAAGACAGAATATTAGCAAGATTGTATCATAATAATGGAAAATAATAAGGAAATTAAAAAACAATAAAAATGTAAATCATATTACTGTATCACCCCTACAATTTATCACAATTAGATTAACACCTGCAAATGCCAACTTGAGTATTCTATTCCAATAAAGGGCCTATTATAATTTTCAAGGATTGCCGCACCTTTTTTTGCTTCTATATCCCAGATTCTTTCTGGAGGAAATGTTTTAGCTTTTTTCTCTAGTTATACAAGAAACAGGCAGACCTCAAAGCCTAATAAGATTTGTCACTTGCATAATCCAAGTTTGGTCTTTCATTGAAGTTTTGTCTGTTCCAACAGCCACAATTTTCAGAGTCTGTCAGTTTCCATAGATTAAATTTTATGCCAATGCCCATATTTTCTGAATTTAGACAAAGCAGAAATTGTGTAAATTCCCAAATCAGCTCCGAGGGCAGCAGCTGGAGTCCTTTTCCCCACCCCAAGATCCTCCTCAGAGGCTGAGATTGGGTTGGTTCTGCTGGTGGTTTCTCTCTGGAGCCCCAAACATCAGATTGATGGAAGAACATGGGGGAAAACTGGGCCTCCTATACTTTAATAATTGGGGCTGAGGAAGCTGGAGAGCTATGAGGTTTTCACTTAAGCACCACTTTCCCTCCTGCCCTTTCTCTAACTGAGCTCCTTGGATGATGAGGGAGCCAAGATTCAGGCTCAGAGAAAACAACCCCAGGTAAGGAAAGGTGTTACTTGCTCTAATGGCTGATCATCTATGGCTATGATGACATTTCACAAAGACCATAACTTTTGAACTTGCTTTATAAATTATCAGATAATTATTAAGACAAAACAATCCAAGTCTATACAATCCAATGTCTAAGTATGAGAATATCACATTATCTGTATAAATCAGTGTATTCCAAAAGGAATTTAGCAGTCTAAACATATGTGCCTATAACAGAACTTATAAAAAAATAAAAGGGTTGGAAGGGACCTTGGGGGTCTTCTAGTCCAACCCCCTGTTCAAGCAGTAAACCAGGCATAATAGCAGTAACTGTGAGAGGGATCCTGGAGTCTTAGTGGATAACCAATTAAATATGAGTCAAGAGTGTGCAGCGGCAGCCAAAAAAGCCAATGCAATCCTAAATCGCATTAACAGAGGGATACAATCAAGATCAAGAGAGGTACTAATACCACCCTATAAAGCCTTAGTAAGACCATACCTAGAGTACTGCATCCAGTTTTGGTCACCACACTACAAAAAAGGTGTTGAGGCTCTAGAAAAAGTGCAGAGAAGAGCAACCAAGAGGATTAGGGGACTGGAGGCTAAAACATACAATGAACGGTTGCAGGAACTGGGCATGGCTGGTCTAGTGAAGAGAAGGACCAGGGAAGACTTTATAGCAGTCTTCCAATATTTGAGGGGCTGCCACAGAGAGGAGGGGGTCAAGCTATTTTCCAAAGCACCCAAATGTCGGAGAAAGGCTGGACAAGGAATAATGGAGGGAAACTGAACAAGGAGAGATTCAACCTGGAAATAAAGAGATAAAGTTGCCTTGAGAAGTTGTGGGAGCTTCATCACTGGAAGCTTTCAAGAAGAGACTGGACCGTCATCTGCCAGAAATAGTGTAGGGTCTGCTTGGACTAGGTGACCTACAAGGTCCCTTCCAACTCTGTTAATCTGTATCTATCTATACTATTCCAGACAAGTGGCTGTCCAGTCTCTTCTCAAAAGCCTCCAGTGATCAATTTCTGAAGGGTAGATGTTCCATTCCTCACCATTAGGAAATTTCTCCTTAGTTCTAGGTTGTTTCTCTCCTTGATTAGTTTCCATCCATTGTTTCTTGTCTTGCCTTCTAGTACTTTGGAAAATAGGTGGACCTCCTCTTCTCTGTGGCAGCCCCTCAAATATTGGTACATTGCTATGATGTCACCCCTCGTCCTTTTCACTAGACTATAATACTGAATTCCTGCAACTGTTCCTCATGTGTTTTAGTCTCCAGGCCCTTAATCATCTTTTCTGCACTCTTTCCAGAGTCTCTACATCTTTTTTATAATATGGTGACTAAAACTGGATGCACTATTCCAAGTGTGGTCTTGCCAAGACAGTATAAAGCGGTACCAATACTTTGTGTGATGTTGATTTTATCCCTCTGTTAATGCAACCTAGGACTGAATTGGCTTTTTTAGCTGCTGCTGGCTCATATGTAAGTGATTGTCCACTAGGACTCCAAGATCGCTTTCACAGTTGCTGCTATGGAGCCAGGTTTCACCTCATCCATAAGTGGACATTTTTTCTAGCCTAAGTATAAAACCTTACTTTTCTCTACAATGAATTACAGTTTGTTACATAGGCCCAGGGTTCAAGTCTACCTAGATCCATCTGGATCTTCAGCCTATCTTCTGGGGTGTTGGCTATTCCTGCCACTTCAGTGTTGTCTTCAAATTGGATGATTTCCCCATTTCTCCCCTCATCCAAATCATTCATGAAGATGTTGAAGAGAACTGGGCCTAAAATGGAACCTTGGGGTCCCCCACTGCTTGTTTCCCTCCATGGAGATGTAGTTCCATTGAGGACCACAGGCTGACTCCATCTGCGGGTGATGCTGTCCATCCCACATATTTTCAGCTTCCCAAGAAATAGGTTGTGGTTAACTTTGTCAAAGCCTTTCTGAAATCCACCAAATCCACTGAATTTGGTCCACTAGTTTTTGTCAAAGAATGAATAACATTTATTTATGACCTTTTTGGTCATTGGTATTTTGATCCTGCATTAGTCCTAGTAAGATTTCATATCTAGACTGAAGATCAAGGGTTCAAATATGCATCTTTCCCTTCCCCCTTGGTAAGCATAGATCCTTCTTCTCATGGCTCCATTGAGCCCAAACCTCCCTCTCAAACAAGGGCTTGGATCAGGGCCAACAGGCTGAGCTCCATTTTGAGGGCCATCCATTTTCTCCATCATAATTTTCTGTTTATTGAGTCAAATACTGCACTAACAACTAGTTTTACCTCGCTGATATAGATTAACTATTTCAGGACAAATTTGTTGCCAATATTAGATTATTAACTTATACATTATTTCTTATAATATCTATATAGCTTTTAATTCTACCTAAAACCTTCTACTTCTTCTGCAAGGAATGAATTTTTCTCAGGTTTAACTAAGAGGATCATGGCATAAATTTTAGCCACAATATCTGCTAGTCTATTTGGCCTATAATTGCTAGAGTAATTTTTATTCCACTTTTTAGATGGATAAAATGCTACTATGGCCAACTTCAATCTGGCTGGATAGGGCAGGCATTATTTATCTGTGAAAATGAAGATGCCAATAGAGGCCCCAACAACCAGGGATATTTTTTTATCAGTTAAATAGTTGGTAGAATATCTTTTCAGGGAATGTATTGCTTGCATTTCAGGCCTTTTATGATTAATCTCAACATGAACATAATGGGGTAAAATTGAGATTTTTGCTAATATGGAGAGAAGCAGCTCTTGAATTCCATGAAGAAGACATGATTGCATCTATTGCTCACCCACCACCACCCACCCCTCACTTTGCCAGAAGGAGAAAAACACACACAAACCTGTGGGATTTTGTAGGTGCCTCCTAATGTTGATGCCTGGATGGAGATGTCCCTGTGAGCTGCATCAAGAAGAGCCAGAAGGTTTTCCTTCCTTCCGCAGCTGTAGTTGGGGACATTGGCTTCTCCAGTGGAGAGAATGTCCAGCAAGGCATCTGAAGTGCGGAAAGTGCTAATATAGCTGTTATGGATGTTGTAGCCAAGTGTGAGGTTGTGCAAGAGATGGGAATTCTTGTTGGCCAGTTGAATGTTTAAAATGAATAGTAAGCAATAAAAAAAATTGTAAGAAGTCCTATTGAAAAATAAGTTGTTATAATCAACAGCCACAACAAATACTTTTGTTATATATAATATATATATAATCCTCCACAAGCCTACAGAGACTTAAACCAGCATTGATCCAAAAGCAATGATCAGTTACACAAATATGGAAATGGGCTGAGCTACAGCAACTACAACTGATTCCACCACTACTTCAAATAAAACTCATTATCCAAGTGATAAATTAAGGACTGAGCAGAGAGAGGAAAATAATCTGCAGCCCTTTCAGCTTTTTTTCAGAACCCTTTTTGAGTCTCTTTCACAAAATCAGACAAAAGAGAGAAGCCATGGAAATCAAAATCATTCAGGAAATTAGACATATTCCCCAATATAGGAAGAAATGAAAAATAAAAAACTGAAAAGAAGGAGAGGGTTAGAATGGAGGGAGTGCAACTCCATCACCCTGAATGACTTACGGATCATCGAAATCAAACTGAAGAGAAGGAGCCATGTTGAAAAGCAACTTTGTAAGCAAACTTTTCCTTCCACTGGTGACTATACTGATTAGATGGTCTCCTGGGCTGAAAAAGCTCCATGGTTTTCCATCCTGGTTGTCCAAACTTAGCGGGCATTTCATTCTCAGCTTCCCAGAGACTGGATGGGACAAAAGCAGCATCAGAGGCAGAAGCAGGAGGTCCATAATTCATGGCGTGAATCAATGAATCCCTTTCCTGTTTCTAAAGAAGATTTAGAAGAATCAAAAAACTCTCACAAGGTGGAACATCCAGTTGCTTTTTCTCAACACAGAGAAACACTCAGCTTCACCTGGAAAGGAGAGAGACGTACATTCAAGAGCACAGACTCTGCCTGTCCCAAAACTCCGTATTTCTCTGCCCAAAGTCTCCCCTGGAGGATTCAGCCAAACAGCAGAGCTGAAACTTTTACCATAATTCTCCCTCTCAGGAGGGATCCCTGGATAATTCAAGGAGTTCTTGGACTTAGAGATTGTTGGGAAATTCTCAGGAGGGAAATGAAAGGGAAATAATCCTCATGTGATTCAAAATAACAGGAGCAGAGATGGAATTAAATCCATCTTCTAGAATTGAGAGTTTTGGGAGCTCCATGCAGGGAATACATGGCACCTGTGGCTGAAATAACAAATAAATCTGATATTTGTTCCTATTGTGATGAAAGAGAAAGCTCCGTGGGCAACTTCATGCCAGAGCCTGCCACAGATCTGAAATAGCTGCCAGCTGAGTTGGAGCCAAAATTTAAGTTATTTTGAAAGCTAATGCTCAAGGGCACCACACAAAAGTCTGATGCAATAGTCTCTAAGACTATTGCCAGTCTCTAAGAACAAACTCAACTTTAGTGAAAAACTGGTTTTTTGAACTTTGCGGAGTTAAAAAAAAAATCAGAGAGAGAGGGGGGGAGGGAGAGGGGGGGGAGCTCAGGACCCTCGTGTTGCAGATGGAAAACTGATCTGCAAAATCCAACTTCCATCTTCTGAGTCCTGGGAAGGGGGGAGACCATATCCCATGTTGCTCAGCCACCTCTTTCCATGCATGGGGCACTCAGGGGGGAAAGCAAAGCCCAGACCCATGGAAAAAGCCCAGGATGGCCAGGAAGGAAGAGGGGATCTGGGGCATTCCTGGGAAGAGACTAACCTGGTTTATGGGTCCCAGGGTTGAATGTTGGGGGGACGCAGTTCCCATGGTTTCTCCAGCCTCGCTTGGGCTCCGTGTCTTTCCAGGAGAGGCTCCTGTGGGGGAGAAGCCATGCAGGGCTGGGTCTCCCAAGGGGGATCCGAGGTTGCCCTGGAGGAAAAGGAGGCCAGCCTCACCCTGGAGGGGACCCTCTGTGACTCTGAGGAAGATGGGGGTCCCCTGTGGCCCCTCCAGAGCCCCCAGCTGAGGTGATCCTCTTCATTGCAGCCTTTTCTGGGGAAGGGGCTTAAGCCCCCCTCCCTCTGCAATTCTGGGAGCTTTTGCCTCTTTCTCTCCCCCCCCCCCCACCCCCTGATTTTTCTTTTTTTTTTGCCCCCCCCCCCTTGGCTTGGCTTCTTCAGCCTCTTCTCCATCAGGCTGAGGGCAGGGAAGCTCCCAGGGAACCATCTCTTCCCCCTCTTTGATTGGCTGCAGGGTTGTCATGACGATGGGGGCGGGCCAGGAATAGAAGCAGCCAGTAGAGAGAAAGAGAGGCGGGACTTCTATAATCCCTGAGAACTGGAGGATTTGAATGCTAAATCTGCTTTCTTTTATCATTTATATTATTATGGAAAAGTAAAACATTGAGATTCTATTTTAATGCTTTATTTTACTGCAACAGAGGAAGTCTGAAGTCAGCACTTTTTTTTCTTTTCTCCCTCCCCACACTTCTCTTTCCCATCCCCCATTTCTTCCTCTTTCTTTTTTTTTTATTTTTGTATTTTATTCTATAATCTAATAAAATGTTTTTAAAAAAGAAAGAACTGGAGGATTTGAATGCGAAATCTGCTTTCTTTTGTTCAAATGCAGCCCAGAATCAGAAGGAGGGAAAGGTCAGAGGTAATAAAGGAATATTTAAAAATATATTTAAAAAAACAAAGGAAAACTTAGACTTTGACAGAAGAAAAATAAAAAGCGAACACCAAAAAAAGAGAAATGATCAAACTCTGTAGAAAAAGTTCTTTAGCTCTCTAGAGTGTGATCCATGAGATATATAGCAATTAAAAGCAAAGAATGATAAAAGTCAGCCTCAAGCAAATCTATTGGAGACGCAGAGCAGAAAGATCGGAAGATGAAGTGAAATTGGACGTTTAAAAAAATAGTGTCGTCAAACAGCTTATAGAAAATAGCTAAAATAGTTATAGTGTTAACATTACTTTCTGCACAGGTTGAAAGGATGTAGAATTTAGAATTTTTCTTTATTTTGATAAAAAAATGTGTAAGCTTTCCTATTTCTGAAATAAAAATCTCACCCCAGCCATTGAAGGGAGAGACAAAAAACCCCCAAATCAAATTCAAGTTTCTAGTTTGTGAGTATGGAATTTGGGTCAATCTGTTCTTTGGTGGTTTATATATACAGTATATGGAAAAGAGCCTCGGCTGTCGGAGGGAGAGAATTTGGTCCAGGGAGATCTCATCCCCTCCAGGCAAGGGCCTCCCAAATACCCAGAGCTTCTCCTGGGCCACCCGAGACGGGAGAGGCTGAAGGGGAAGCTCTTCCAGGCCAGGAGACCATCTCATGGGGAGAATCCTCAGTTGAGCAAAAAGACTGCATATAACAAGGACTTCCAATCAGGATCCTCCTTGTCAGTTTCATTCCTGAGTCATTCCCTGTGCTGGAGTTTCCTTTCCTCTCTTTGCATTCCTAACACTTTCCTTCTTTCCTTTTTATTTCACTTACTCCTGTAGTAATGGACCTGTCTAATTTCCTGAATGGTCTGGATTTCCAAAGCTTCTCTCCTTTGGTCTTATTTTGTGGAAGTTGCTGAAATGCAAAGATGGGACGGAATAAAAACTGGAAGAACTCCAGATTATTTCCCTCTCTCCATCCAAACTTGAGCTCATCACTTGAATGCTAACTTTTTTTTAAAGTAGTGATTAAAACGGTTGTAGTAGCCCCTGCCCAGCCCAGTTCCATATTTTTATAACTGCTGATTGAAACACAATTCCTGATCCTTATAGAAATAAAAATAGAATAGGAATAGGATAGAATTAGAATAGGATAGGATAGGATAGAATAGAAACAGTAATGGAATGGAATAGAATAAGAATTAGATTAGAACAGAACAGGAGTAGAATAGAATAGAATAGAATAGAATAGAATAGAATAGAATAGAATAGAATAGAATAGAATAGAATAGAATAGAATAGAATAGAATAGAATAGAATAGAATAAACTTTATTGTCACTTTAAATGTACACTAATCGACATACATTAAAATGAAATTTCATTGCATACAGGTCTCAAAGGGGCAACACCTCCAAGGTTATTGAGTGAATCACCACTGTCATTAAGCAAATCATACAGTTATTAAGCGAATCAGGCTGTAATTAAGGAACTCCAGCTTCCCCAATGCCTGAAATTGGCAAAAAAAGGCTCAGAAATTGTGATCACGTGACCCAAGGATGTTGCTATGATCGTAAGTGACTTTATCTGAGGCCGTTATAACTTTGAAGCATTATTAAAGATACGGCCATAAGTCAAGGACTGCCTGTAACTGACGTGGGTGTGGAAAATAAAACATTTTAAGGCTCCTGCCTTTGTCCAAGTTCTGGCTGTAAGGAGCTCATTGATTTGCTCAGTTTATGTTTGATTCTCAGCATCATCAAAACCATCAATACAATTCCCAGCCTTTGCACAATCTAATCAAAGGTCAAAAAAATTTCAAACCGGGGTGCCAATCTAAGGCAACTTTCAAGGCCTCCGATTTAGTTTTAATAGTTACGCTTTATATGTTATTTGATTCGAGTTTCTGCAGGAAATTAAAGAAAAAATATAGAAATAAGTAAAATGCTTTCAGCTACTGCATTTGCTGCTTAAGCTTAAAAAAAACCCCATATCTATCCAGCTTTCTTCTTCTCCTTTATTAAAGTACCTAGTGCTAAAGTTTCCCACAAGGATTCTCCACAGCTGGAGGTGCAGCCCCCCTCAGGGAGACCCTCTCTGGGTGGAGACCACTCAATGCCTTTGTCCACTTCATGGAAGTTAGATTTCCATTTGGGACAGAATCCTTTCCTTTGCATTTAAAGGGCTGTGTTGTCGCTCTGAGGCCAGACCTGAATAGGAAGCAGCAGCCTCCAACCAGAAGAAATGGAGCAGGTGGGACAGAGGAATTTCAACTCTTAACATGCTCCAATCTGGGTTCTGGGGGGAGGAAATTCCAAAGGGCCACAGAGAGTGTTGGGGTCTATTGGAGGTGAATGGGGAGGTCTGCAGGGGCCACAGACCCCCCCCAAGGAATTCAGCCCCTTCCCCCACCCCCATGGCCTTCTTTCCATCTTCCTTCCTTCTCCCCATCAGTTGGGCACTTTGGGGGAAAGAGATTTTCCACCACTGGACCAAAAATCTGAAATTTCCATAAATTCTGTACTGGACAGCCTCTCTCCTTCCCAGCTGCCCCGTCTGCCTCCAACGTCCCACCTCCCAAAATAAACCTCCAAGGAAATGAAGGGAAGGCAGTCAGTTTTATGAAAGGAGTGGGCCAGAGGATCCAGGATAGAAAAGAGAGGGAGGGGAGATGGGGGATGGAAAGGGAGCTGAGGGATCCACTTGATCCCTTTAACCTTGGACAGAGAGATAGTCAAAGGTCACCTCTAGAGCCTGCAGCAAACTTCTTCAGTCTTCATGGTGCTCAGATAGGAAGCCAGTTAAGCATCCCTTCCCTTCCCTTTGTTTTCTCCTCCCTGTCTCCCTCCTTCCCTCTCTCCTTCCCTCCCTCTCTTCTTCCTTCCCTCCTACCAACACCCCCCCTCTTATCCCACCCCCCAAGTCATTTAGCACTTTGAGAAGATTCTGTGTGCTCAGTTCCCCTGGGAGCCTTGGGGGGCTTCCCTACGTCTTTCATGCCCCCCCTCCCAATTTCTTTTTTTATTCCCCAGACTTTGCCTGAGACCTCCCAGGATCTCTATCTGGGCTTGCAACCCCTTCCTACTGGGAGGCCCAGAGCTGCCCAAGGGGCACCCCTGGCCTCTCTCCACAGCTGGACCAAAGGTTGTGACATCGCAGCCCCTGTCACAGAAGGTCTCCTGGGCTGCTCTGGGTCACTCAAGGGGTTGAGTGCTGAAGGCATTTCCTCTGTGACAATGGCAGGCAATTTCTTACGGCGGATGAGAATGAAGAGGAAGTTCTCAAACAGAGGTAGGATGAAATTAAAAAGAGGCTTATTATAACACTTACCTTAGCAGTTAGAATAGTAATTACTCAACCCTGTAATGAAAAGGAAGGGAAAGTCTACAAATAGAGGTAGGATACAATTAAAAAACAACACTATCTCCTTAACTTGAGCAGGAAGCGTGAAGAGTTTAGATGCCAGAAATATCAGCTGGCGCCTAATATTGGGGAATAAAGAACCCAGATCAAACTGTGGCTGAAAAAATGAATGTCTTTAATCGTGGTCAATAAGTTTGTGTTTTTAAGGAAGTCTATTTTTTTCCCCAGTGGTACCAGAAGAGCTGCTGGACTTGGGCTTATGGAGGCACACGGAGGTATGTCATATATGGTTCCAACCCATCTATAGGACCTAGGGTGCCTCTGTAAAATGGGCTTGAGGGTCTCCCTCGTATCCAGGCCCAACGTCCTCATGATCTCCATGGTTTTTCAGCAGAAGGCTTCAGGTGTCGGCCAGCTGCCCCCCATCCAGCAAGGGCCTCCTCCTCAGCGGTCCATCACCCCCCCGCCCCCCTCAGGTAAGCAGTCTAAATCTTCTGGGGAATGGTCTAAGTGTCCATTACTAAGGATGGCAAATTTTCATATGATCATTTTATTATGTGAACGAATCAGGCTGAGACAGTGGTGAAATCCAATTTTTTTACTACCGGTTCTGTGGGTGTGGCTTGGTGGGCGTGGCTTGGTGGGTGTGGCAGGGGAAGGATACTGCAAAATCCCCATTCCCTCCCCACTCCAGGGAAAGGATACTGCAAAATCCCCATTCCCTCCTCACTCTTGGGGCCAGCCAGAGGTGATATTTGCTGGTTCTCTGAACTGCTCAAAATTTCCACTACCGGTTCTCAAGAACCTGTTAGATTTCACCCCTGGGCAGAGAGATCAATTCTCTCACATAACAAATAACCTTGTGAAAACCCCATTTTTCTTTTAACCAGGAGAGGTTATACCTGAACAATTTTTCCTGTCATAATAAGATGTGAGGGTTGGGAAAGCGGAGGGCGAGAGAGCTGATTTATAAGTATATTCCACACCTGTTAATTATTTTAACTTTTCCAGGCTCCTACAACATCCGGGGGGGAACCGCTGATGAGTGCAAGGGAGAAGAATGCCATGTAAGTCTATTTTTTTAAAATTTATTTATATTTATATGCCGCCCTTCTCTGGAGACTCAGGGCAGCTTACAATGTGTTAAGCAATAGCCTTCATACTTTTGTATATTTATACAAAGTCAGCTTATTGCCCCCACATAAGGTGCACCCATAACCACCCGCGCAGCTGCATTCTGGATCAGTTGGAGCCTCCGAGTGCTCTTCAAGGGGAGCCCCATGTAGAGAGCATTACAGTAGTCCAGACGGGAGGTGACAAGGGTGTGAGTGACTGTGCGCAAGGCATCCCAGTCCAGAAAGGGACGCAACTGGTGGATCAGGCGAACCTGATAAAAAGCCCCCCTGGCTACGGCCATCATGTGCTCTTCTAAAGACAGCCGTGAGTCCAGGAGGATGCCCAAATTGTGAACCTTCTCTGTGTGGGGCAAAGATTCACCCCCAATAGTCAGCAATGGCACCAGCTGACTATACTGGGACGCCGGAAGCCACAGCCACTTGGTCTTGGAAGGGTTGAGCTTGAGCTTATTTCTCCCCATCCAGACCCACACGGCCTCCAGGCAGCGGGACATCCCATCAAGGGCATCATTGGGGTGGTTTGGGGTGGAGATGTAAAGCTGGGTGTCATCAGCATACTGGTGGACTCTCACCCCAAAACCACGGATGATCTCACCCAGCGGCTTCACATAAATGTTAAGTGAGTTTCACCACATTTTACTCCCTTCATGACCTCACCTGGCTCTAACAGTCACGTACAGGCTAGGGAAGAACATCTGAAGGCGCCTGTAATGTTCTAATGTACAGAAGTTATAGTTAAATGGGTGGCAGAAAGTGGACTCTGGGTGTGTTTTCCCAAATGCAGTAAGTGAGGTTGAATGTGTATCGTTTTAGAAGAGGGGTGTGTGTGTGTGTGTGTGTACACACATACAGTACATACAGTAAATAATGTATTTTTTTGTGTGCCTATAAACACTCTATACTATGTAATATGTATGTAGACATATGGCATATGGACATAGGATTAAATAGTATATTTTGGATGTTCAGTAGTAGTAAATAAATAGACAGGGAAATTGTATCTCGTTGAGGCCTTTGAGGCGAGGAGAGGCCAGGTACCCTAACCTAACCCTTGACATGAGTGACGTCAAGTTAGCCACGCCCACTCAGTCTCATGACCAACCAGCCAGGCCCACCCAGTCACATGACCAACCATCTACGCCCACCCAGTCACGTGACCTCCAAGCCACACCTACAAAACATGCCACCTAGCCACGCTCACCCAGTCACATGATCACCGAGCCACGCCCACCAATCAAGCCATGCCCACAGATTTTTGAATCCCACCACTGCACACAGGCATGGACAGATACACATTTCCCTCACTTTTCTGGGCTATAATGTTAAAATTTAGAGGTAGTCCGCTCAAAAGTCAAAACTCCCTTTACTACCCTGTTCCAAACCACCAAGATCCAGGAAAAATCCACCCAGAGACTCAATGGGTCCGTCCACCAAGGGAGGATTACCCGGGCAAGGTCCGTTGGTCAGGTTAGCTTGGAATCCCATCTTGGAGAGCCAAATTGTTGGAAGAAATATCCATCTGGCTCAGTTCCAAGCCAGGAGAAAGGCCCTGGAGACAAAATGGAGGCTGGAAGCTGATCAGAAAGAGGGTCCATTTATTGATGAAGCAGAACCACGTGGTGGTTTGTGATTCTGGGCAGCTGACCAGGTAGAGTGGAGATTCAGGGATATTGATAGCTTCTCTTGGGCTTTGAACTTGAGCTTCCTGTTCCTGTGCAGGAACATGTATTCTATTGGCTGTTGCCAGACTCCAATGGGGCCATGTGGGGTCATGTTTGTCTGAGATAAGTTTGGTTGAAGTTTGCTGGGTGATGCAATGTCCTTAGGAGATTTTGCAATGCAGGGAGGCCCGCTACTGGATAATCCTATTATGTCCTGGAGGGTCATGTCTTAATCCCCTCACCCTGGAGCTGAAGGTCTTTTGTCTTGTAGATAGGATGGCCCAGTCTTTCTTCATGGACCCCAAGCATCTGCTGGGAAGAGGGAGCTAGTTTCTGTCTTTAGAAACATGTTTCTCCTTTAGAGAAATATAATATTCTGACTTTTTAAATATTTCTCAAAAGATTTCATTCTTCTAGGAGGGGTGACTTCCCTCAATGGATATGGAATGTCTACACACCTCTGACAAAATGCCCAGATTTTGACAAGTAAAACAAATCACCCCAAGATAAATCTCTTCATTTCCCCCCCACCTTTAATATAACACATACTGTAAGCTATACAATTCAATTGAAAAACGGAAATCTTTTAGGAGGAAAAATGAGAATACAAAAGTTACAGGAACGTGGCTGCATAAAGAGACCTCCTTTAAACGAATCCTTTGATGAAACGCCTTTGGATTTTACGAGAGCATCCAGTCTCTCGGCCTTAGAGCTGATCCGCATGGCACATCCTGCCTTGGAAATCTTTGCCCACTCTTCCTTGCAAAAGGGCTCCAAAATTATCAGATTGGGGAGGGGGAGCTTCTCCTGTGCCCAGCCCTCTTCCGGTCCCCTCCCCAGGTCTCCACGTGGATTCAGGTCCAGGCTCTGCCAGGGCCATTCCGAAACTTTGATCACCTTGTAGGGAAGCCATTGTTGTGTTGACTTGGAGGCCTGGTTTGGGTCCTGGTGGCATCGAAAGGGGAAATTCCTCTTCATCTTCAGCATTTTAGCAGAAGCCGGAAGGTTTTGTGCCAAAATTGACTGATACTTCGAACTGTTCATAATTCCCTCTCCTTGGCTGGAGCCCCAGTTCCAGCTGAAGAAAAGCAGCCCCAGAGCAGGATGCTGACCCCCCCCCCCCAATTGATTCCCTGCGAGCCTGGTGACTTTGGTGGGTTATAAGATGTGGAGACCAAGGCTGTTGCTGTCAGAGGCAATGGAAGAAATATCAGAAACCCCCTACTCAACAGCTGAACTCGATGGGGGCTTCAGCAGAGTCCCCTTAACGGATTTTTCACATATTTAATGACTACTATTTAACATCAGTTTTTTCCCTTCAAAGATTTCTGTTGTGGAGTTTTTATAGACCACAGACTTATCCGCTTACAAATGGACCAAACAGGCGAGCCAGAAGAGTTTAAAACAAACTAGTTTAATAAAAGCAAACAAAACAAAATCTACAAAGAACATCAGTAGTCATCTCCTTTTCAGCAATGTCCATTCAGCTCTTTTTGCATTTGCTCCATGAGGTTGGAGCCCAGGATCCTCCTTCCTGAAAAGGAGGCTAAGTGACTTCAGCTCTTGTGTTGACCCGGGAGAGTAGTAAGAAAGCAATGTGTGTGCGTGCGTGTGGTCTCAGCAGCCAGAGCAGCTCCTTATATACTGAGTGAGTGTCAGTTACAAAGCCCGGGAAACTCAGAGTCAATAGCTGCGCTCTGATTGGCTCATTCAAACATTCAAACCAGAAACCAATCAAAGCCAATCAATAGGCACAGTAAACCATGAGAGAAGTTTTCTCTCACAATTTCTGTTTGTTTTTCCACTTGAATTGTACATCTTATATGTTATGTTAAAGGAGGAAGTACTCTGAAGTGATTTATCTTGGTCTGATTTTTTTATTTTACATTTCAAAACCTGGCATTTTAATAGGGGTGTGTAGACTTTCTTTGCTAAATACTGAAGTAAAAACTTAAGTAATCCAACTCTTATAAACAACTCTTATCAACACATTAAACCTTAATATTTAAGTCACTCATCAAATCCCTTAAGACTACCCTGGAGGTGTATCTAAAGTCCATCAAACTGTACCCATTGGCCATTTTTACGGAGCCTTTCTAAAACACCCAATAAATGGTGAAAGGATTGTTGGTAGAAACAGCAACGCTGAATTTATACACCAACACAAACATAAAGGTATTTTTAATATTTTTCAATCGAAGAAAATGTTTGATGAGTCAAGTAAAAAACTTAAGGGTCTAATTTCTCTCTGGTTTTCCTATTTACAGCAACAGAAAGCATAAGTCGTTTTCCCTGAATGAGGAGCTTCTGCGTCAAAATGCCCAGCTTGCAGAAAAGAACACAGAACTCTGCAGGGAGGTGGAGGAGAAACTGCGGAGGCGAGAAACCCTGATTTTCTCTTCCAGGATTTCCTATTCAATTCTCCTTAGCTCCCTACCCTGGACACACATTACACAACATTCTGCGTTGTATTACGTTGCCTGGAAGGGTATGAGACATCATAAATCTCTTGACAGGGACTTTTCCTGGCCAAATCTTTTGAATTTAGAAGGTCCTTGCTTTGATCTCCTCCTCTGCTGCTCACTGACCTCAGTTCTCGGCTCCCCCTCGGTTCTCACCAGTTCAGTCTTCTCCCGCTTCTGTCCCCATTAGAAAGTTTGGAAATTGTTTTGAATTGGTTGCTGCCTTTTCTGGTATGAAAACCAAAAAGAAAAAAAAAAGGTTTTAAGATCTAAAGATTCCTTTGTGGTACTTATAGATTATGTAATGCTAAATACTGAAAGTAAAAATTCATTAATTTGCACTTAAATAATGTTGTGAAGACTGAAGAAGCGAATCAAATCCCTTCAGAATATGGTGGTGATGTAGATAGGATCTACTGATTTGTCAAGTTTTCCTGAGCATTTCTGAAGTGCCTAATAAATCATTGAAATCATTCCTGCTTTGGTTCCTGTGAGAAGAACTTGGCACTGTAGCTGTGGTAACAGAAACAGAACAGGAGCCTGAGTGGCGTAGGAGGCTAATGCCTCCTACTAAGGCAGCATTTAACATCCAGCTGCCTGCAATTACTGCGAGTTCAATTCTCACCAGGCTCAAGGTCGACTCAGCCTTCCATCCTTTCTAAGGTGGGTAAAATGAGGACCCAGATTGTGGGGGCAATAAGCTGACTTTGTATAAAATGTACAAAAGTATGAAGGCTATTGCTTAACACATTGTAAGCCACCCTGAGTCTCTGGAGAAGGGTGGCATATAAATATAAATATAAATATAAATATAAATATAAATATAAATATAAATATAAATATAAATATAAATATAAATATAAATATAAATA
>WNWU01012700.1:0-24085 GCA_012654045.1 Ptyas mucosa
ACTAAATAAAAGAGAACAACTAGTGAAGAGGAAGAAATAATATCTTATTATTAGTTCTTTACTGAGCATCGCTGACAATTCCATGTGATAAGCAAGATGTTTACCTTTGAAAATAAAGTTTATGAAAATATCTCAGTCTTATGGTGTGGGGGTGGATGTTATCTCAGTGGCTGGCAAACCACGCTGAGTAAACAACATCAGCACAAGGTCCTAATCTCATCAGGAATGTAAAAACAGGATGTCTGGCAGAGACCCTATCTCAAATATGCAAGGCATGGGGACCCGGCACGTAGGCATTGTTTGTCACAGGAAGAACATGAGGGAAACACGAGGGGTCCACATGGAATTCACAAGCCTTCTTTTAGCCAATCAGTACAAGTAAACATTGATTAATGTTTTGCCATGGTAGTTGTAAAATGACAATAAAAGGGAGCCTTTTGGACTGGGTCGGGGTGCTTCAACAAGGTGCCTTCCTACCAAGGGGCCTTCCCGTGAACCATCTTCCTGCCTACGCGTCTTTCTTCATCAAAACAACATCTGGTGACCTCGACGTGATACCTCCTATGCTTACTCGGCCGGATGAGCCCAGGTGCACCTCAGCGAACTTCGCTCCCAAAATTTTGTGAGTATGGGGAGGGGGGGATCTCAGTTCCACAGAAGTTTCATGCACAAGAACTGAGGAAAATACTTAAAAGTAATGGAATGGCAGGAATTAAGTTAAGTGAATTAGAACAGTTAGTACATGAAATAGGTTGCCAATGCCCATGGTATCCTGAAGAAGGAACCTTGGACTTGCAGGATTGGATTAAAATTGGAACTCACTTACACTCACCGCCATGAGCAGAAATAAAGCATTTGTTGCTGTGGCAAAAATGTAAGGAAGCAGTAGAGGTTATGGGGACTCATAAACTCAAGGCAACGTCACCATCTCTCTCTCTGTTTCCTGATCAGGGGTCTGCTTCCCCTCCGCCTTATTTTCAGCTGACTTCACTGGCTGCAACTACTCTGCAGCCAGTAGAAAGTAGCTCCCCGACAGCTCCCTTATCGATTTCTCCTTTACAGGAGACGTTTTCAGCTGTCAGAGCAGGGTTTCAGGAAGAGCAACAAAAAGGGACTCTCACTGGGGTAGAAATTGCAGAGGGTCTCCAAGCTTTTCCTGTCATACAGGCAGTTAATCCCCAGGGACAAGCTCAATATCAGTGGAATCCTTTGCCATATCAAGTTTTGAGAGAACTGAGGAAAGGTATCACAGAGACAGGTTTGCGTTCCACCTATACTACTGGAATGGTGGAGGGCATATCTAATGGCTATAATCTGATTCCACAAGATTGGAAGGATTTGTTTTGCATGCTTCTCACACCAGCACAGTATTTTGTTTGGGATTCAGAATACCAGAGGGAAGCTATTCAGTAGCAAGTAGATAATGAGGGTAACTGTTTTAATTGTAATAAACCTGGCCATTTTAAACAGCATTGCAGAGCTCCTGATGGTGGAGCCCACAAAGGCAATGGGCCAGGAGGAGGTCAAGTAAATAGACCAAAAACTATTTGCCCTAAATGTAAGAAGGGGTTTCACTGGGTAAATCAGTGCAGAAGTCATCAGTCTTTTCCCGGTGTTGGAAGGAAAAAGAAACCTTTCCCTTTAAGGATTGTTGGAAGGCAGAGCTTTCCCTTCTTAAATTCAAAACTCCCGGCTGGGAGATTACTTCGAAATGATTGGAGGTCAGCTGCTTGAGAGCAGAATTAGTTTATTGTTTATAGGAAAGCAGGCAAGAAACAAATATAAGCACAGCGTTCCAAGGCTAGCCTGTTTGAACTGTAAGAGTAATTTTTTTTATATCCTAAAACGTCTTTTGCTTTTCTATGTGACCCTTTAAAGTCTTTTGAAATTCTTTTGATTTGGCGTGTGAATCCTTTGATTTGTGTGTGTGATTGTTTTATGGTGTTGAAATCCTGTTTTTGTTTGTGATTGGGTTCTTCTGTCCTGGATCTGGCAAATAAATAATTGTTTTATAGTCCACTCTCTGTTTTTCCCAGCCCTTTGTCGTTGTTCATTCCCTATAATTATTCAGCTTGCTATTTCTGTGTTCTCTCCTTTTTCTCATGTGTTTAAATTACTTTGGCTTGATTTCTTTTCCTTTTTGAGTGTTTGTTTTTCTTTCCTGTGTCCCATATCTGTTTGGATGTTGCAGGCCCCTGTAATTTTGTCTTTCCTTTGTTGTGGAAAATAGGGTGGCTTCAGCTTCTTAATGGCCCATTGATAAAGGTGGGGGCTGAAACTCTGTTTGAGTTTTGCTTATTTCTTTTAGGGGAATTTCCTTGCTCATTTAATATTGAGTTTCTCATATCTTCCAACAAAGGCATGTTATCAGAAGGAAATGCTGTTGCAGATGCAGCAACAAAGCAGTATGTTTTATCTGTTACTCCATGGGAAAGTCATTCTATGTTTCATCAAAATGCCAAGGCTCTAGCGAAACAATTTCACATTCCTTTAGACCATGCTAGAGCGATTATACAACAATGTCCTCAATGTTCTCAAATCACCCCATCTCCTTCCATTGGGGTGAATCCGAGAGGGCTTAAAGCAAACGAACTTTGGCAAATGGATGTAACTCAATATCCCTCTTTTGCTCCTTGGAAATATATTCATGTAACCATTGATGCTTTTTCTCATTTTATTTGGGCTACTCCTCAGAAAGGAGAAGCCACTAAACATGTTGTTAATCATTGTATTCAAACATTTGCTGTCATGGGTCTGCCATCTACGTTAAAAACAGACAGTGGCCCTGCATATTGTAGTCGCTCCTTTGCTGAATTTTGTGACACATGGCAAATTAAACATCTTTTTGGCATACCTTATAACTCTACAGGACAAACCATAGTGGAGCACGGAAATTTTACATTAAAGTCTGCTTTGGATAAACACAAACAGGAGGGATTCCTATAGGTCTCCCTGGTAAACAGGAATGGTTAAATAAAGTTCTGTTTACTCTGAATCATCTTAATATCACAAATTTATCAACTCCAGTAGATAATCATTTTGGAAGTAGGATAAATCATCCCCAGCCACAGGTAATGTATAGATTATTGCCTAATCACGAATGGCATGGACCTGTTCCCTTATTGATGTGGGGACGGGGCTACGCCGCTGTGCTTGCTCCTACAGGTCCAGTGTGGATTCCTGCTAGGTGTGTAAAACCGTGGAAGGATGGCGTGGCACGAAGGACTGAAGAACCCGATCCTGAACTTCTCACTCAGCCTGCAGAACCCTCAACAGGATCAGGACTGAGCACCTCGCCAGGCTCATCAAGTGACCTGGGGACAGATTAAAGCCCTTTCTGTTCAATCCACAAAATTGCTACAGGAAAAGAACATGCCGCAGACACCGGAGAACTTTTTAGTAGTGGCTTTTGCTTGTTTAAATGCTAATTCTGTAACCATTGTAATGTGTATTCTTTTTATGTGTATTTTTCCTCCTTGCGCGGCTACGATGACTTTGCAACATGGAATTCCAGAAGAGATGTCACAAATTAGAGATATAGTGTTGCAAAATCGTTATGCTTTAGATATCGTTTTAGTGGCCAAGGGTGGTGTATGTGCTTTGATTCATTCACATTGTTGTATGTATATTACTGATCATAAAGCAAATATTTCAGCTACAATTAAGCACATGGAAAACATGATTGCAGATAATCCAATTGGCTCCACTATTCCACAATCCCCATGGGAGTGGTTATGGTCTTGGCTCCCAGATTTTGGATGGTTGCGACAAATAGTATTCTCAGGTATGCCGGGCGGAACGGCAAACAAAACACAGCAACAGCCCTGTCAGCTCTCAGCGGCGCGCTGGTTTATTTGTGTCTGCTCCGGTTACACGCTGTGATTCGCAAGAACGAATGAAATCAGCGCTACATAATCCCGGAACGGGGTGTTTATATAGGACGCTTGTTCAATACATAGTCAAATACCACGCCCATGTGTGTTAACACGCCCTCCTTTCCGGTGGACGGCTCCTCCAGCGTCAGCAGAGTGCGACCGCACAGCACGTTCTAGTCTTCCTTTGAAAAGTTCCCTAACCCGGCGTAACCCGATGCCACCACCCCTCACCCCGCACACCAGCGTACACCCAGTGCCACCACCACCTTGTAAGTACATGTCCCCCGCTGGTGTCATGTCGCGGTAGCGAGTGTCGAGCAGGTTGCTTGGCTCGACAGGCGGCTCCCCTTTCACCATGGGTCCATCTGTAAGAGATAGAGCAACAACATTAGCATCTAGCTGGGGTTTCTGCGGATGCTGCCTATGGAACCGTCTGACCAGCCTCCTAGCGGTTATATTGTAATACGGTATCCAGGACGCTTCCTCTATTGGATAACCTTTCTACCTCACTAGATAATGAAGTTTTCCCCTCTTCAGCTTAGAGTCTAGTATGGCATCAATTTCATATCGTCCCTCTGTGACCGGTCCGGGACGGTCGGACTGGTCTTGGCTTTGTGTAGCAGGCTTTAGGAGACTGCTGTGAAACACAGGATAAATTTTTCCCAATAACAGAGGCAGCTTTAAAGCCACGGTCACAGGGTTGATGACCTTCATCACTGGGAAGGGGCCCACATACTTTGGTCCCAATTTCCGGCTGGGAAGTTTTAGTTTGATGTATTTTGTAGACAGATAGACCATATCCCCCACCTGAAAGGGTTGCATTGGAGCCCGTTTTTTGTCTGCCTGTGTTTTATATGTGAGAGCTGCTTTCTCTAATGCTTGTCTAACCTGCGGCCATACTGTATTTACCTTGTCAGCCCATTCAGCAGGCATCTCTGTTGTTGACGGAGATTGGTCTACGTCTGGTATTGCTACAAAATCTTGTCCCATAGCGACTCGAAACGGGGTAAGACCCGTACTACTGTGCACGGCATTATTATAAGCTACCTCCGCGAAAGGCAATAATAAAGACCAATCGGTTTGTTGATACGAGACGTAACAACGAAGGTAGCGTTCTATCATTGCGTTTGCTCATTCCGCAGCCCCATTAGTGCTGGGATGAAACGTGGAACTAAGGCCCTGGGTTGACCCAATAGCGGAAAGAAAGTTTCTCCAAAATCGAGCCGTGAACTGCACCCCTCTGTCCGAAATGATTCGGCGGGGTACTCCATGCAATCGGTAAATATGGTGGATGAATAATACAGCTAATTTACGAGCTGAGGGCAAACCTCGACATGGAATAAAATGCGCTTGTTTCGAAAACAAGTCGATAACTGTCCAGATGACAGTGTTTCCGTTACTTTCAGGTAACTCTACTATGAAATCCATTCCTATGTCCTCCCAAGGATGGCTAGGTGTGGCGACAGTTTGTAAAAGCCCTAAGGGTTTCCCATGTCGCGATTTCGCCTTTGCACATATGGGACAGTCTCGTGTGTATGCTTCTATATCTTTTCGCATTTGGGGCCACCAGAACTGCCGTCGTGTTAAATTCAGTGTCTTAAGAAACCCAAAATGGCCAGCCACCTTAGTATCATGGCAGCGACGTAATACTGCCTGTTGGGTGCTATTTGGCACGTATATCTTATCCCCTTTCCATAGTAAGCCATCTCTTTGTGTCAGGAGCTGTTTATTACCTTGATACCACTCGTCTATGTCTAAACCCTTCTGTAACAACTCTTTCCATTCCGTTTGGCTCTCCGTCGTGGTTGCTGCCACCTCGTCACTGCTGCCGTGCACCATAGCTTGTACTACCTCATCCCGTTTGCTATGAAACTGCGGCATACATGATAGAGCATCGGCCAGGAAGTTCTTACTGCCGGGCATATGTTTTAAGGTGAATCGGAATCGTTGGAAGTAATGGGCCCACCGAACCTGTTTATAAGACAGCCTCCTGGGGGTTTGCAGTGCTATGAGATTGCGGTGATCCGTCCACACTTCGAATGGCACATGTGCTCCCTCCAAAAGATGCCGCCAGGTGAGGAGTGCCCATCGAACCACAAACGCCTCTTTCTCCCAGATCGCCCAGCCCCTCTCTGTGGGAGTGAATTTTTTAGACGTATACGCACACGGATGCAATAGGCCCTGCTCATCAGTCTGCAACAAGACAGCCCCCACAGCCACATCACTTGCGTCTACCTGGACTACGAATGGTTTCGTTTGGTTGGGGTGTTGTAGCACGGGGGCTTCGGCAAAATAATGCTTTAAAGCCTCAAATGCCTTTTGACACTCCAGTGTCCAGTCTAAGCGACGTCCGGGCCGCGAAGGCCCTTCCCCTTTCGTGCGTAACAGGTTCGTCAGTGGCAGGGCAATATGGGCAAACGTGGGAATAAACTGACGATAAAAATTGGCGAACCCGGACTTCCGGCGGCTCCGCGAGCTTGGACGGCGCCTGAATGAGAGCGCCCGCTTTGCGGTACCGTAAAAACCCCCGAACGGCAGTCCAACGCCGTCGGGAGGTTTGAAAAACCTTTCCCTGGGCAAAGGGGAAAGGCAAGAGCCGGCTGGTGGGGGTAGAACTCACCAAAGCCCCCCAGAAGGATTTCTGTGGAGGCGGAAGGTTTGAGTTCCCCAGAAATCAGCCAATTGCTCCGGACCAGAAACGTCTCTGCCTCAGCAGAGCCACAAGCCGCGACCGTATCTGTGGGGGATATTTTTTACACTTTAATTTAAAACTTTTTTTTAAACAACCAAAGCAGACGGGATCAGCCAGGAGGACTTTAATTGCAAGTATTTGACTTAACTTCTCTCTATTTGTGGATTGCCTCCTTCGGAAGTTACAAACTAATTGCAAATAAAATGGTGATTGAGGCTTGAGTGGCTGGGAAAGTGAAAGTGATCTGAGCACTGGCACAGCCTCAAATGATTTTTTTAAAATTTTCTTTTGTTAAAGACTTGTTAGGAGGAGGATTTTACTAAGACTTGTTTGTTGGAACTTAAGTAAAGATTGGGACTATTTGGCTGCTTAATAATTAAAGGAAAATTTAAAGAATACAGGAAGAAGGAAAGAAAGTAAACAAAAGAAGGAGGAGGGAAAAAATAAACTCTCCCCAAGATGGCCACAAAAATTCCCTCAGTTAAAACTGTTCCAGCAAAAGGCACACCTAGTGCTGGAAGTTCACCTGCTCATGCTCCTAAAGTACAGGAGACACAGACTTTAACAATTGAAATGATACAGCAGGTAGTCCAAGGAGCTTTGAGTACTACAGAAGATAAACTTACAGCTGTATTGGATAATAGAATTCAAACTGTAGCAGATGATCTCACTGCTGTGATAGACTCTAAAATTCAAATAGTTACAGAAGAATTGGCAGCACGTAATGTGGATATCAGAGAAGATATACTGTTTGCATTTCAAGGGCTAGCTGCTCAAGCTGAAAGTCTTGATTGCAAGATAGAAGAGGTTAAAGAAACTACTGAAATTATGAGCAGCAAGCTGGATACGGCTAAGCAGAGAATAGAGAGATCTGAGATGGACCTGATTCTTGTACAATACAGAGAAATGGAGTTTGCAGTCAGAATCAGAGGGGTGAAAGAAGATAAAAAAGAAAACTTGAAGGATAGGATGGGAAAAGCATTGGCACAGGCGCTGGGGATGCCAAAATGTGAGGTGTTGTGGCAAATGGATAAAATTTTTAGTTAACTCCTGGGTGGCCAGGCAAAGAAAATTACCTAGAGATATAGTAATATACTTTACTACAAGACATGTACGTAATGAAGTGCTGCAAGCAACCTACAAAAAAAAGTTAGAAGTGGAAGGACAAGAAGTGATGACAATGAAGGAGATTCCCCCAAAGATGTTAAGAGCTAGAAGAGAATACGCTTTTTTGGTGGAGGAGTTGAAGAATCGTCAGCTACAATACAGATGGGATGTTCCAGCCGGTTTAGTGGTGAATTTTTCTGGAGAAAGATACAGGCTTAATACAACTGATAAAGCAAGGGATTTCTACATAAATGTTTTAAAGGCTGGAAGGCCAAAATCTCCTGAAATTAAAGCAAAACAAATAGCTGAAAAGAAACCACAGGAAGAATTGTTATCCATTGCCCAGGGGGGAACTTCAACAAGTCAAGAAGATCTTCTTCAAGTCCTGGTGGATGTGAGTGAAGAATTACCTAAAGAGCAAAGAATGACCAGAGCGGCTACAGCAAAACGTAAGGAGGAGTTAAAAATTCAACAATTACAATTACCAAGTCGAGAACTCACCAAAATGGAAGCAGTGGGAGGAGCCAGACCGAAAAGTCGGTTAGAGTTGGAAAACCAGCAAATGCTCCTAAGGCTTCAGAAATTTAAGCATGGGAACTAGATTCCTATCTTGGAATGTTAATGGTTTAAATTCTCCGCAAAAAAGAAGAAAAATATATACGTATCTCAAGCAATTCAAGAATGACATAATATGTTTGCAAGAGACTCATATTATAATACAAGATCAAAAATATTTAACAAATTCAAGATTGGGGGTGCATTATGTTGCAGCATCACCAGATAAAAAAAATGATATAGTTATCTACCTGAAGAAGGATTTAATTGCTAAATTAATAGAAGCAGATGTACAAGGTAGATACTTGGCAATAGAAGTTTTGATCCAAGGTGAAAAAACTTTAATTGTGGGAGTTTACGCACCCAATCAACAACAGGAGATCTTTTACAGCTTTTTACACTCAAAAATGACCAATTGGAATTACAAAACATGTATTTTGCTTGGAGATTGGAATGGTGTATTAGATGTTAAAAAAGACAAATTAGGAATGAAACAAAGTTTTGCATCAAGAGCTAAATTGCCAAGATCATTTTTTGATTTGATGGAGGAGTGGGAGTTGAAAGATATCTGGAGAGATAGAAATCCAACAGATAAAGATTTTACCTTCTTCTCAGATAGACATCAATCCTTTTCAAGGATAGATTTTATTTTAATATCTAACGATCTTTTCCCTAGGGTGAAGACAACCAAGATTTTTCCAAGAACTCTGACAGATCACAGCCCTGTATGGGTAGAAATAGATTATGGCAAGGGACCAAAGAGGTCCTGGAGAGTAAATGAAAACTTATTCAGATATGGAGAAAATATTAAGGAATGTAAGAAGTTTTTGAAAGAATATTTTATTATGAACATGCAAAAGGGTACCCCAATGGAAATGGTGTGGGATGCTAGTAAGGCTTATATGCGGGGTGTTCTGATTTACCTGAATAATAAATTTAGAAAAAAGCAAGGGGAAAAAAGAAGGGCGCTGGAAGAGCAAATTAAGGAAAATGAACAACTTTTGATTAAAAAACCCAAGGGATAATAAAGTTAAGGAGGTTATTAACTTGCTGAAAGAACAATTTAAAATGTTGATAGCAGACCAAACCGCAACTAATTTACAGTATGCTAAATATAATACATTTTGTAATGCCAATAAACCTGGAAGATGGATGGCTTATATGCTTAGAAAGAGACAAAGTCAAAGAACAATTGAAAAAATTAAATATAAAGGAAAGGAGGTCTTTCAGCAAGAATTAATCAAGAAGTCGTTTATAGAATACTATTCAGAATTATACAAGGCAGATAAAATTCAGGATATGGATATAGATAGATTTCTTAAGAAGCAGAACATTAAGCCAGTTTCACAAGATCAAAGGGATATGTTAACTCAATTAATTACATTAGAGGAAATTATGTCTGCAATTAAAGACTTAAAGTTGGGGAAGGCCCCAGGAACTGATGGCCTGACAGCGGTTTATTATAAAAATTTGTGTGAAGAGATGGCTGAACCAATGAAAGAATTATTTAATACAATACAACAGGGAGGAAAGGTTCCTCCCTCCTGGAAAGCAGCCTTTATATCTTTAATACCAAAGGAAGGTCAGGATCATACAGAACAAAAAAATTATAGGCCTATTTCATTGTTAAATACTGATTATAAGATATTTGCTAAGGTGCTGGCAAATAGATTAATGAAGGTAATGCAGCAAATGATACATCATGATCAAACAGGTTTTATAAGCGGCAGACAAATGAAAAGCAATGTAAAACATATTGTTAATGTTTTGGAATATTTAGAAAGGAACAACCAGGTCCCTGCGGGTATAATATTTTTAGATGCTGAAAAAGCATTTGATCGACTCAATTGGCAGTTTTTATTAAATTTAATTGAAAGAATGCAGTTTGGAGATACTTTTATACAATCAATAAAGGCAATATACCAGAAACAAACAGCATAAATAATAGTTAATGGAGGCCTAACTGATAACTTTTCAATAGAAAAAGGCACTCAGCAAGGATGTCCTTTGTCTCCATTATTATTTATTCTATCACTGGAAATATTGCTGAATAATATACGAGAATCAGAAGCAATAAAGGGAATTCAGATTAGGCAACAAGAATATAAATTACGTGCATTCGCAGATGACCTGGTTGTTACCTTAACTCAACCATCACAATCTGTTAAAATATTAATGGATTTTTTTAAAAAATTTGATTTATATGCCGCCCTTCTCCGGAGACTCAGGGCGGCTTACAATGCGCTAAGCAATAGCCTTCATACTTTTGTATATTTATACAAAGTCAGCTTATTGCCCCCACAAACTGGGTCCTCAATTTACCTACCTTAGAAAGGATGGAAGGCTGAGTCAACCTTGAGCCTTGGTGAGATTCGAACCTGCAATAATTGCAGGCAGCTGATGTTAATAACAGGGCTTTAGACCACTGTACTATCCAAGGCTCCAAAACAAAGATAATAGCTAAAAATATGACTGTCAAACAAAAACAAGAGATGGAAAATCAAACAGGATTTGAAGTAGTTAAAAAGGTCAAGTATTTAGGGATAAATATCCTGACAAGCAATTCAAAATTATACCATCAAAATTATGAATTACTGTGGCAAAAGATGCAATTAGAGATCCAGAATTGGCGAAAGCTACAGTTGTCATTGCTAGGAAGGATAGCTGCCATAAAAATGAATCTTTTACCAAGGTTTTTGTTCCTTTTTCGAACAATTCCAATACTTAAAACTGATAAAATAATGAAAGAATGGCAAAAAGGTATAAATACTTTTGTTTGGGCAGGGAAAAACCTCGAGTCAAACAGAGAATTATGCAGGATTCTTGAGAAAGAGGAGGACTTAAAATGCCCAATTTAGGGCTTTATTATGAGGCAGCTGTATTATCATTAGTTAGTGATTGGATTAATTTAACAGAGGATAGGATATTGAATGTGGAAGGGTATGGCCTGGTTTTTGGCTAGCATGCATATTTATTGTATGACAAAAAGGTAGACAATATCTTTAAAAGTCACATATTGAGAAGTTCTTTGTTACGTGTATGGAAAAAGTATAGTTATAAGTTAAATGATAAAATTCCGATCTGGGCAATACCCAGACATACAATTGAAAATATAAATATAGAACAAAAGCAAGATGGGATTTCTTATGAACAATTTTTGGATAAGGAAGGATATGGTTATCAATTAAAAACTATTCAGCAATTAAAAGAACAAGGAATAATTAAAACTTGGTTTCAATATGGCCAGTTACAGGCCAGATGGAAAGAGGACCAAAAAAAGGGTATTTTGCAGCATGAAGAGAACTTGATTAAACAGATAAGAGACCAGAGCCAAATGCATATAAAAAGGTTATATAATGTATTATTGGAAATAGATTCTGAGACAGAATTAGTTAAGGATTGTATGATAAAGTGGGCACAAAATATAGGGGAAACAATAACGTTGGACACATGGGAAACTATATGGGTTAGAAATGTAAAATTTACACAGGCTCAAAATTTGAGAGAAAAATTTTATAAAATGTTTTATAGATGGCATTTAGATCCAAAAAAATTAGCTTGTATGTATCCGAATATTCAGCCCAAATGTTGGAGATGTGGAAGTCAGGATGCCACTTATTATCATATATGGTGGACTTGTAAAAAAATTAAGGCATTCTGGATAAAAATTTGGTGGATAATCCAAAATATATTAAAGAAAAAGATTAAATTTACGCCACAGTTTTTCTTGTTAGGTATTATAACAGATTGTACTGGACTAGGCAAGACTACTGGTGGCACAGTATTGGAAGAAACAAGAAATACCTACGATTCAAGAATGGACATTAAAAGTAGTGCATTTGGCAGAAATGGCAAAAATCTCCACATATCTCAAAGATTATTCAAATGAAAGATACATAAAGGAGTGGAAAAGATGGATAGACTATATTCAAAACAAATATTGTAATAAGAAATTTCAATTAGCTTATGAATGAAATATTTTGTAGAAATTGTTATATTATGTAGGACAGTGATGGCTAACCTTTTTGCCATCGGGTGCCAAAAGCAGGGGGAGTGCGGTGGGGTCACACGCATGTGTGCCCACATCCATAATTCTATGTGCCCTGCCCCCCCGTGCTTCCCCCGTTTTTGGCACGTGATGGCACGGTGGGCCCAGTAGGCCCGTTTTTTGCTCTCCCCAGGCTCCAGAGCCTTTCTAGGAGCCTGGGGAGGGCAAAAACGGCCTCCCCCCCCCGAGGCCTCCAGAGGCCAGAAACTGTGTTTTCTGACTTCTGGTGGGCCCGAAAATCCGCTGGCTGGCGCATGCATGTGTGCTGGAGCTGAGCTCACGTGCCCACCGATATGGCTCCGCGTGCCACCTGTGGCACCCGTGCCATAGGTTCGCCATCACGGATGTAGGATATTGTTGTTTTATTACTAGGAGTTAAAGATCAAGGTTATTGATGACTTAATATATTGTTAGCTAATTATAGTTTTGAGTTTGTACATGTTGTACCCTGAGCTAATCCCGGGAAGTCAAGGGGGGGAGGGGGGAGGGAGGGAAGGGGAGGGGTGGGGTGGAGGGGGGGAGGGAGGGTAGGGAGGGGGGGAGGGGAAAAAATTTTTTGTATAATTTGTAAAACTTTTCAATAAAAAAAAATTGGTGAACCCGAGGAAGCTTTGTAATTGTCGTCTGGTGGTAGGGGCCTGCCATTCCAGCACAGCAGTCACTTTTGTGGGATCCATCACTAGGCCCTCTTTAGAGATCCTATATCTGAGGTAATCTAACTCGGTGCGATGAAATTTGCACTTTGACAACTTTACATATAAGTGAGCTTCTAATAAGCGTTCTAATACTTGACGGACCAGGCGAACATGTTCGTCCATGGATTGCGTGTATATCAGAATATTGTCAAGATACACCAAGACCCCTTATTTTATTTATTTATTTATTTTATTTATTTAGATTTATATACCGCCCTTCTCCCCAAGGGGACTCAGGGCAGTGAACAGCCAAAAGTAAAAAAACATACATACAAAATTTAAAAGCCAAATAAAACCAAATTAAACAATGGCCCCGACTATTTAAAAGCCCAATTATAAAATATTAAAACCCCAAATATTAAAATATTTAAATTTTAAAATTTTAAAATTATTTTTACAGAAAAAGGGGAAAAATTAGGCCAGGCCCGCCTGGTGGAACAGAAAAGTTTTTAGCTCATGGTGGAAGGTGCGAAGGTCCGGGATCATCCATATCTGTGGGGGGAGTTCGTTCCAGATAGTGGGTGCCCCCACAGAGAAGGCTCTCCCCCGGGGGCCGCCAGTTGACATTGTTTGGCCGATGGCACCCGGAGGAGCCCCTCTCTATGGGAGCGTACTGGTCGGTGGGAGGCTATTGGTGGTAGTAGGTGGTCCCGCAAGTACCCGGGTCCTAAGCCATGGAGCGCTTTAAAGGTGGTAACCAATACCTTGAAGCGCACCCGGAAGACCACCGGGAGCCAGTGCAGCTCACGCAGGAGAGGAGTAACATGGGAGCGCCACGTCGCTCCCATCACCACCCGCGCGGCCGCACTCTGCGCCAGTTGGAGCCTCCGGGTGCTCCTCAAGGGGAGCCCCATGTAGAGAGCATTACAATAGTCTAGGCGAGAGGTGACGAGGGCATGAGTGACCGTGTGTAAAGAGTCCCGATCCAGAAAGGGACACAATTGTCGAATCAGGCGAACCTGATGAAAAATCTTCCCGGTCATGGCCGTCAAATGCTCTTCTAAAGACAGCCGTGAATCCAGGAGGACGCCCAAGTTGCGCACCCTCTCTGCGGGGGCCAATGATTCGCCCCCGATAGTCAGTGATGGCACCAGCTGACTATATTGGCTTGAGTACCTTGGTATAGGTACTCATGCAATACCTCGTTGATTAATTGCATAAAGACTGCAGGGGCACCCTGCAAACCAAAGGGCATCACACAAAATTTATAACTGCCTAACGGGCAGTTAAACGTGGTTTTCCACTCATCACCTTGCTTAACACGAACTCTATAATAAGCTTCCCGTAAGTCTAACTTGGTGAAGTACATTCCGGTGGCTAAGGCAGCTAATAGGTCCTTCATTAAGGGTAGGGGGTATAAGGGTTCTACGCTAACCGCGTTCAAGCCCCGGTAGTCCACACACAAGCGAAGGCCCCCATCCTTCTTCTCCCGGAACAGGACTGAGGTGGCCATATGTGAGCGACTGGGTTGTATAAACCCCCTAGCCAAGTTTTTGTCAATATACCGACGCAACTCCTCTATTTCCCTTGGCGTCATAGCATACATTCAAGGTTTAGGTAATTTTACACCCAGTATTAATTCAATAGCACAGTCCGTCGGCCGGTGGGGTGGCAGTACATCACATTCCCCTTCATCAAACACCACCGCTAAAACCGCATATACTGCTGGTACCCCATCGGGACACTTCCTGTCCAACCTGAAGGATAATCCTTGGCCCGTCAATGAGTCCCGTTCGGGCCCCGGTTCCGGACCACGTAACAGCCGAATCTTCCGGAAACCCCCTTCCCACCAGATCGTGGGCATCCACTTGTCCAACGCCAGCCCTAAAATAACGGGTTCAATCATTGTCTCCACCACCACGAAACGTATGAGTTCCCAATGGGACCCAATCTCCATCCATACCAGTTCTGTAACCAGTGCCACTGGAGCACCCCCTAATGTAGACCCATCCAGCTGTTCGAACGTTATCGGAGTTTTCAAAGACTGCAGCCTTATACCTAAATGAGTAGCTAAAGAGCGTCGCATCAAACATCGGGTACACCCAGAGTCAACAAGTGCCTCGTGCTGTATTGGTGCTCCCTGACGCGGTATCAATGTTATGGGGATGAGGAAGGGCCGGATAGGGTCACTTACCATCGGATCGTTGGTCTCCTCCTCTTCCTCATCGCTCTTAGCTGCCACCACGGGAACCGGTCCGGGAGGTACTGCTGATCCCGCCTCCTTGGTTGCCAATCCCTTGGGGCTCTGTCCCATTTGCAATAACCCCTTGGACTTTTCTGGGGTTGCACGTCTGCGAGGGGTCCCCCTGGCTGTTGGTACATTAGTCCCAGTGGGCTGTACCGGCGGTAGCGGACACTCTAAGGCCCTATGGCCCAATTGATTACACCGAAAACAGCGCAACGGCCGTCTTACCGAGTCAGAGACCCAAGCATCAGGCTCCCCCCTCCCTCCTGGCCGGACGAGGACTGGTCGTTCCGGTTGCCGGCGTATCAGAGGGGCCCCTACGCTCACCCTGGGTCGGAACTCCCTCAGTCCCACATCCAAATCAATCGCAGCCTTACACCATTCAGACAACCGGGGCGGCAGACCCCAATACACACACACCTGCCGTAACTCCCGGTCCAATCCGACATGGAATTGATGGACAAGCATTCGTTCGGGCCACCCTCGCACCCTCCCCGCTAGCCAACAAAACTCTTTCACGTATTCCTGTGTGGACCGCCCTCGTTGCCGTAGTGCTACAAGTTCCCCCTCGGCTATCTGTGTTCGTGTATTGTCCTCGAACCGGACTCGAAGACCCTCGAGAAACAGACCAACATCGGTTAGCTCCCGGGCATGATCATTGTGCAGGTTGGCCACCCAATCAGCGGCCTCCCCTGTCAGCGTTGTTGTAATGGCCACTACCATGGACCACTGGGAAGGATACAAGCGGCCATATGGGTCCAGATAACTGAGAATTTGGCTCAAATACAGAGCCACCCGGTCCGGGTTGCCGTCAAAGGTAGTCTGCAAGGTGGGTGGGCCCCACACGGGTTGTGGGCCCCAAACCCCAGCCGGCCCGGCCGGGCCGGGAGCATACGGCACTTGACCAGAAACCCCTGTACCCGTAGAACCAGAACCAGCGCCTTGTCCCATGCCTGGGCGAAGTATCCCAGGACCCATCGTCATACTGTCAGTGAGGGTAGACGGTTGTGTTGCAGGATATCGGGCGGCGGTCTGCCGGGAGCTGCCAGGAGAGGGCCCCACCCATAGCTTGGGACTAGTCAAACGGAATCGTGTTTCCGGTCCTGAGGATGGAGGATGCCAACCAGTACCAGGCTCCGCCCCCCCCCCATCCAAGGTTGCCACGATTGCGCATCCCGGAAGCTGGCCTCACTGAAGCGTTCTCACAGAACCTCAATAGTGGAGCGGCCCAAGCTCGTTGAATAACTCCATTCACCATCATCATCGTCCACCCAGCGCCGCTCCCTCCATTAGTGGAACCGCTCGCTGAGGGAGGGCGACGTCAAGTCCTTTAGGGCTCCTGTGGGGCCGGCTAAGGCTGAACTCTGCCACCACTCCCCGGAAACAGCTGGGGTGGCCGCGCCTTTCGCCGCTCCAGCCTCTTTACTGTCTCCTCCCTGGCTGCGGCTCCGCCCACGCTCCTTTGGCCGAACGGTGGGCTGGGCTTCTGCAATGCTTTCCTCTGGTGCCGGAGCCTCTTCCGCATCCAACAGTGGCGTCGCCGCAGCCGCGTCTATTCCTTCCGCCATCCCGACGAGGTAGGAGTATGGAGCGCCGATTTCCTCTCAGGTGTGCCGGGCGGAACGGCAAACAAAACACAGCAACAGCCCTGTCAGCTCTCAGCGGCGCGCTGGTTTATTTGTGTCTGCTCCGGTTACACGCTGTGATTCGCAAGAACGAATGAAATCGGCACTACATAATCCCGGAACGGGGCGTTTATATAGCACGCCCGTTCAATACATAGTCAAATACCATGCCCATGTGTGTTAACACGCCCTCCTTTCCGGTGGACGGCTCCTCCAGCGTCAGCAAAGTGCGACCACACAGCACGTTCTAGTCTTCCTTTGAAAAGTTCCCTAACCCGGCGTAACCCGATGCCACCACCCCTCACCCCGCACACGACCGCCTACACCCAGTGCCACCACCACCTTGTAAGTACATGTCCCCCACTGGTTTCATGTCGCGGTAGCGAGTGTCGAGCAGGTTGCTTGGCTCGACAAGTATCCATTGTTATATTAGTCATTATTGCTTTGATTTGTTGTTGCTGTTGCATACAATGTTTGCCTGGGTTATTAGCGATATTTCGTCCAAGAATTCGGCCCTCCAAATCTGAAGTTATGTATGCTTGCAAAATATTAAGAAATAAAAAATAAAATAAAAAAGGAGGACATGTGGGGGTGGATGTTATCTCAGTGGCTGGCAAACCACGCTGAGTAAACAACATCAGCACAAGGTCCTAATCTCATCAGGAATGTAAAAACAGGATGTCTGGCAGAGACCCTATCTCAAATATGCAAGGCATGGGGACCCGGCACGTAGGCATTGTTTGTTCAATATTAATTTCTTATATATTGAAAGGAGAGCATACTTGTTCAAGGATGTTTTTTCACTGAAAGACGGAAATTAATTCCAAACATTAATTTTAATCCCCCTATTCTATTCTTTTAGTCACTTATCATATCGGAGACATGTCTGACATATTTTGTTTTGCTATCTCTATACTATTACTCTGTAGAGGAAGATAATCCATGTCCTTTAGTGTCTGTAATCTGGCCAGCAACTCCTAGTTTATATTTAATTGTAGTCTTAAATTGATATTAAGATTGGAGTTAGATAAGGAGAGTCAGGAAAGTCTGACTTACACAACTTTTTCTTTTCTCTTTCCCCTCCCTCTTCTTGTCAAAATTGATTTTAAGATATGGCTTTCTAAGATGAAGGAAAAACTTAAAACTGCATGTTAGAATCAACTGCCTCTTAGGCAAGACCTCTAGAGAAGAGTTTCCTTAATTCAGGACTATTATAAGGAAAAATAGAGATGGAAAGAGATAA
This sequence comes from Ptyas mucosa, assembly GCA_012654045.1. NCBI lineage: Eukaryota > Metazoa > Chordata > Lepidosauria > Squamata > Colubridae > Ptyas > Ptyas mucosa. The sequence continues at coordinate 18,026 of WNWU01012700.1, forward strand.
CTCAGTGGCCAACTCCCCAGAGTCAACTCCCCACAGCCAACTCACTGCAGGACAACTTGCCACTGGACAATTCAACAATTTAATGTAATTATTTAAAATAATTAAAATAATTTACATTTTTGTCATTCACATTTTAATTATTCTATTCCACCATTTCTTTGATATTAGTATTACTCTGCCCTGCGACGAGTTGTCCCATGATGAGTTGGCCATGGTGAGCTGTTCCATGGTGAGTTGGCTGTGGCAAGTTGGCTGTGGCACATTGGCCATGGTGAGTTGGCCATGGCGACTTGATCATGGAGAGTTAGCCATGCTGAGTTGTCCTGGACCCAAATGGAGATGTCCAAAGATATGCTTCAGAAGAAAATGTGACTCACACCCTGGAATACAAATTCTTGGGGAAAAATTGATCTGAAGACAACCTCAACTAAAGATGAACTAGCATTAAAATAGTGAGGAGGAATTAGGATTATATAGTTTACAATACATATTGAGGTGAAATGTATAAGATGAGATATAATAAGGAGATGAACACCCTTTGAATGGTGTGAGAGTAGGAATGGATTTCCAGAGAAAAAATCACAGACTACAGGAACCAGGAGCACTACTCAGGTGACCCTGAGGACACAGATAAACCTCCAAGTGCTTCAACAACCCTCTAAAAGGATGCAAATTAGTGGTGGGTTCCTTCCGGTTTGGACCGGTTCGGCCGAGCCAGTAGCGGTGACAATATGACATCACCAAACCGTTCTGCCCCCCCCCGGGTTATTCTTACCTTTTATTTGGCCCCACCCCCAATCTATTGCTGCCTCCTGAGTCCCAGCTGATGACTAGAGGGGAAAAAAACTGTTTCAACTCTTGCTGCGAGGCTTCAAAGGGCTGCCCTACAGCTGATCAGTGTTAAAAGAAAACAAATGAATAGACCAGTGCCTGCAAAAATAAATGGGTAGAGTCGACCCAGTGGTGGGATTCTACTTTGGTACAACCGGTTGTTAAGTAGTTAAGTAGTTAAGTAGTTAAGCAGTTCGGAGAACTGGTTGTTAAAAGAAATCTCCTTTTGTTTTTTTCCACTTTACAGGGTTAATCCTGTAAGGATTAATTACAACATTCGGTGTTGTTTCCTAGCCTAATCTTTATTACAGAAACTGCCTCTCTGGCAGTATGCCTAGACTTACTGTTACTTCCAGTTCCGGAGGCTATTTTTTTGCTTGACTTTCTTAAAGGGGAAGGGTTGTTTTAAGCTTTTTATACTGCTGTTGGGAGGAAATACTCCCCTGTTGGAGTTCTTCCAGCCAGGGTGCAATCATCAGCACTTTGAAGAAATAATTGAATTCTGTTGTGCATATGGACTACTCAGAGGGCTGAAAAAGTTATTTTTGACTGGTCCTCGCACTTTTGATCAGTCCTCAAACTTACGAATATCCTCACATTTTACGTTTTTTGCCCTATCTTGTCACCATGGTGAAGAGAAGCAGTTGTGAAACGAGTGACACGATTGTTAAGAATACTAGAACGGGCATAAATGTGAGGATGGTGATAAGTGTGAGGACCAGTCAAAAGTGCGAGGACCTGTCAGAAATGACTTTTTTCAGCCCTCTGAGTAGTCCCTATACACATAGCCATGGCCACCTGGTCACATAATCAGCTAGCCATGCCCACCCAGTCACAAGCCATGCCCACAAAATAAGCCACACCCACAGAACCGGTAGTAAAAAAATTTAGAACCTACCCCTGATGCAAATGATCAGCTGTCTGCAAGGAACATACAGTAAATCTTTCCATTCCCCACTATCCTGTCAGAGCTGAAGAAGCTTCTTGGATGAGAAGCAAAACGTCTTCAAAGAAAAAACAAGAATGTCCAGTTGCCTCCTGAAAAAGCACCTTTGGGTCAACCATGACCTGGATGACTGAGAATCTCTACAGACTATAAGTCAGTTTGCAATAAATTTTAAACTCAGTGTGTCTCAGCCTGCATTTTTAGATTCATTGCTTGATATGACTTTTCCTCTCTTTAAATAATCCCTGTATGTTTTTATACATACAGTGCAGTGGTGGGATTCAAATAATTTAATGACTGGCTGGGTGAGCATGGCCATGGTGGGCATGTCCAGGGGATGTGACAGGCAGCACTCAGCCTCCTGAACGCCCCTGGGAGCAAAAAAGGGCCAAGGGGGGCATGCCACCCCCCTTGCCCCTTTTTGGGCCTCCCTGCATTACCTGGGAGCCAAAATGGGGCATGTGGGTCTCCTGGAAGGGGCGAGGCAGGGAGGGGAGGGGCCAGCCATCAATTTAACTACTGGTTCACCCAAACTGGCCCGAACCAAGTGAATCCCACCACTGATACAGTGTGTTTGTGTGTGTGTTTGTATCTCATTTTATGACCCTGTAATTTGAGGTAGAGTCGGGGCACCTGGATGGAGCTGAGCATTTACTGGCCATTTGCCCTTCCTGATACCCCATGGAGTTCACAGCAGATATTATATCTTTGCACATACAGTATATAAAAGCTTTTTTTCTTTTCTTTTTTGAGAACAACTGTATTTTGTCCATTTCCATTTGCATGCTCCTGGAGAACTTTTGAAATTTTCAGTACTATTCCATGTCATTGAGAGCTGCAGTGGCACAATGGTTAGAATGCCACTAAGTGTGCTGACTGCCGATTGCCTGCAATATGGCAATTCAAATCTCACCAGGCTCAAGGTTGACTGAGCCTTCCATCCTTCCGAGGTTGGTAAAATGAGGACCCAGATTGTTGGGGGATTGTTGGGGGCTGACTCTGTAAACTGCTTAAAGAGTGCTGTAAAGCAGGGGTGGGCAACTATGGCCCTTTTATGACTTGTGGACTTCAACTCCCAGAATTCCTGAGCCAGCCATGTTAGCTCAGGAATTCTGGGAATTGAAGTCCACAAGTCATAAAAGGGCCATAGTTGTCCATCTCTGCTGTAAAGCACTGAGATATAGCGGTATGTAAGTCTAAGTGATATTGCTAAGTTTGAGAGCTATTGGCATTTTCATATACATAAATGAACTGTTTTAAGAAAGGAAAGCTCACATCAAGCAATAAATCTGGAAATGTACTGACCAGGGGTGTCAAACTGGATTTCTTTGAGGGCCAGATCAACATTGTAGTTCTCTTTTGTGGGCCAGTGAGGGGGCCAGGGAGCAGGGGGGAAGAAATGGGATGGATACGTCCTGCAGCACCCTGCCACTCAAAATGGGGAACGGTCTGCCCCATTTCCGATCCGAACGGCTTCTTGCAGCACTTTACTGGCCAAAGGTTTTGTCCTCCCTGGCCTCCAGCAGCACTCTGCTGGCCAAAAACGGGCAACACAGAGGCCCTGGGAGGCCCCCGTTTAGCCCGTTTTCAATCCCCCCTGGCCTTCAGCAGCACTCTGCCAGCAAAAAACAGGCCATGCAGAGGCCCCGCGAGGCTTCCATGTGGCCCCTTTTTGGCCTGCAGAGTGCTGCAGGAGGCCAAAAATAGGCTGCATGGATGCCTCACGCATCCCATTTTGACCGGCAAACAAATCTTGTGAGTTTACCAGACAGATGGCATAGAGAACAAAGCAGTTACAGATTCTGGTAGTCCTGCTAGAAATATTTCAAAACCTTCTCCCAGAGGGGAGCAACAGAAACAGATGGTGAAGTGGGTGTGTGGGGGTCTCTAACAATGCTTTGAGCTCTAAGCACATAGTGCTTATATGCAGTATCCTGAATGATGGGAAGCGAGCTTCCTATAATCTTCTCGGCTGTTGTGTAATGTTCTTGCACTATATCCACAGTGTGATATAATAATTCATTATTCATGCATTTTAGCTCATAGAGTTACTATTCATAGGTATTCCACCTTAGAGTTCTGCTTTCCTTGGAAACAAGTCCAAATATGCAGTGTGCCAATGCAATCAAGGCCAAGTGAAGTATTAGTACCACTCTATAAAGTCTTACTAAGACCACATTTAGAATATTGCATCCAATTTTGGACAGTATATTATTAAAAAAAAGATATTGAGGTTCTGGTAAGAATGCAGAGAAGAGAAACAAAGATAATTAGGGGCCTGAAGCTGATACAGATGAAGAATGGTTGCAGGAATTGGGTATATCTAGTCTAGTAAAGAGAAGGTTTAAATATGTGATAACAGTGTTCCAATATTTAAGTGGCTGCCACAAAGAAGAGAGCATCAACCTATTGCCCAAAGTACCTGAAGACAGGAGAAGAAGATAGAAACTAAAATAGATAGATAGATAGATAGATAGATAGATAGATAGATAGATAGATAGATGGATGGATGGATGGATGGATGGATGGATGGATGGATGGATGGATGGATGGATAGATAGATAAATAGATAAATAGGTAGGTAGGTAGGTAGGGATAGATAGATAGAAACTAATCAAGGAGTGATCCAACCTAGACCTAAGGAGGAATTTCCTGACAGTTAGAACAATTAATCAGTGGATCAACTTGTCTCCAGAAGTTGTGGGTGCTCCATCATTGGAAGCTTTTAAAAAGAGACTGGACAGCCATTTGTCTGGAATGGTATAGGGTCTCCTGCTTGAGCAGGGAAGGGACTAAAAGACCTCCAACTCTGTTATTCTGTTATTCTGTTATCTGTTATTGTTTTGAACTGGCAGATAACTTTTTGGTCTGGAGGCAGCATGAGTCATTGTTCCTGACTGATGTTTGTTAAAACTCCAGTCTTCAAATTTATACGGAATACCTTCTCCTAGCGACAGCATCTCTTTCCAGAATTTTCTAAGATGACATTAGCAAATGTATACTAATCTCAGATTCTGTACCAGTGTTGTAAAAAAATGTTTTAATTTCAGTATAATATATATAGGCACATGTAATGGCTGGGAAGTATACTCTGTATCAATTTTTCTTCTTGTTAGTATAAGCATTGTGAGTTAGAGGAAAAAATAATTATCATTGCAGGATATTTGTTCAAATTTACCAGCACATCCTAGCCTTGGAATTTGCTATAAAGGAGATCAATGAAAATGCTCAGATCTTACCAAATATTACCCTGGGTTTTCAGATCACAGATAGCAACTTCATTCCAAGGGGGACCTACCTGGCTTCAATGGCTGTTCTCTTCACTAAGGACAGATTGATTCCTAATTACAAGTGTGGCAGGGAAGTGAACGCAGTGGCAGTTATTGGTGGACCAATTCCCGATGTCTCTATTTTCATGACCAGAATTCTGAGCACTTTCAAGATTCCCCAGGTAAGGAGTAATATCTTGATGCATGAGCATTCAATTACCTACCTCCACTTCTACCTTCATCTCCACCTCTATCTCCATTTGCAACTCCATCTTGATCTTGATTAGGGGACTGGAGGCTAAAACATATGAAGAACGGTTGCAGGAACTGGGTATGTCTAGTTTGATGAAAAGAAGGGGTGACATGAAAGCAGTGTTCCAATATCTCAGGGGCTGAAACAAAGAAGAGGGAGTCAAGTTCCCCAATTCTGTCCTAGCAGTGTTACTGCCTAAAAGAGCAACAAATATGCAATTTGGAAAAAGTCAAAATTAGCAGAAACCATTTCAGAGAGTCTGTGGGATGTATTCTCTGCAGTCATCAAGAGGAAGATTTTGATTGGAAAATAAGAAAAGAATATAAAAGGATGGAGGCTAAAACATATGAAGAAAGGTTGCAGGAACTGGGTATGTCTAGTTTAATGAAAAGAAGGACTAGGGGAGACATGATAGCAATGTTCCAATATCTCAGGGGCTGCCACAAAGAAGAGGGAGTCAAGCTATTCTCCAAAGAACCTGAGGGTAGAACAAGAAGCAATGGGTGGAAACTAATCAAGGAGAGAAGCAACTTAGAACTAAGGAGAAATTTCCTAGCAGTTAGAACAATTAATCAGTGGAACAACTTACCTCCAGAAGTTGTGAATGCTCCAACGCTTAAGATGTTGGATAACCATTTGTCTGAAGTGGTATAGGGTTCCCTGCCTGAGCAGGGGGTTGGAACAGAAGACCTCCAAGGTCCCTTCCAACTCTGTTATTCTATTCTATTCTATTCTATTCTATTCTATTCTATTCTATTCTA
>WNWU01012700.1:24095-40820 GCA_012654045.1 Ptyas mucosa
TCCATCTCCATCTCCATCTCCATCTCCATCTCCATCTCCATCTCCATCTCCATTTGCAACTCCACCTTTTTTTAACAAGATAGATGAAGATTTGTTCTGTTTCACTTCAACCAACTCTCCTTGTCTTCTTATTATATTTTTATATAATCTTTAATCTCTCCAGCTTTCATATGGCTCAGCTCCAGTGCTGAAGGAAAAAACCCAAGAAGTTTTCTTCCACCGAATGTTTCCAAATGGGAATTATCAGTACGAAGGGGTCTTGCAATTGCTGTTGCATTTCGGGTGGACATGGATTGGTGTGATTTTTCTAAATTATGAAAACGGAGAAAGGTTATTATGGAACATGCTCCCTATGTTTTCCCAGAGTGGGATTTGCTTTGAGTTCATACAAGAATTGCCTGCCATAGATTTCTCAACCGGCTTTGAAAAAATTATAGCACGGTTTTTGGAAATATACAAAGTTGTGATCAATGGTACAGTAAACGTTGTCTTCTTTCATGGAGAAATTCAGAGCCATTCTGATGTTGAGACTGCTCCCGTGGGTTGCAGATATTGCAAGGTTACCAAAACAGAAAAAAGGGATAGTCTGGATTATGGTAGCCCAGGTGGAATTCACTTTCTTTTCCTTTCAAAGATATATGCAGATTGATATCCTTCATGGAGCTTTATCCCTTGCAATTCACTCCAAGGAGGTGGTGAGCTTCCAAAGATTCCTTTGGATGAGAAAACCTATCTCAGAAGTAGCAGATGACTTTATCAGAGGATTTTGGAAGGAAGTCTTTCTGTGTTCTTTCCCTGATTCCTTCTCAGGAGGGACAGCTAAGAGGATCTGCACTGGAGAGGAGAAGCTGGAGTCGGTTCCTGGTTCTGTGTTTGAAATGAGCATGACAGGCCATAGCTATAGTGTCTACAATGCAGTCTACGCTGTGGCCCATGCATTGCATGACATGCAGTCCTCAAATTGGAATGGTCCAAATCAGAACATTCAGAATGACCAACTGTGGCAGGTAATCACTTGAAATCCCTACACATAATGTCACTGCACCTGCTTAGTCAAAGCTCTGTTCTCTTCATAGTATGATGAAACTGAGAAGTAAAATAACTTTCTGTTCCCAGATAGTGAGTCTTTAGATGTAAGGTAAAGAAAGGTAAAGGTAAAGGTAAAGGTAAAGGTAAAGGTAAAGGTAAAGGTAAAGGTAAAGGTAAAGGTAAAGGTAAAGGTAAAGGTAAAGGTAAAGGTAAAGGTTCCCCTTGCACATATGTGCTAGTCATTCCTGACTCTAGGGGGTGGTGCTCATCTCCGTTTCAAAGCCAAAGAGCCAGCACTGTTCGAAGACGTCTCCATGGTAATGTGGCCAGCATGACTAAACACCAAAGGTGCATGGAACGCTGTTACCTTCCCACCAAAGGTGGTCCCTATTTTTCTACTTACATTTTTTACATGGTTTCAAACTGCTAGGTTGGCAGAAGCTGGGACAAGTAATGGGAGCTCACCCCGTTATGCGGCACTAGGGATTCGAACCACTGAATTGCCAATCTTTTGATCAACAAGCTTAGTGTCTTAGCCACTGAGCCACCACATCCCCTTCTTTAGGTGTAGTGAATTCAAATCCTGGTTTGACAGAATTTAAATCTCCACAGGAGTTTAAATCCTAGTAAAAACTTGAACATACACTACTAAAATATAACCAATAAAGGCTATATATATGCCTGACAAGTTTTAGAACAAGGGTGTCAAACTCAATGTGCTTAGATCTGGCCTGCAGGGCCAGTCTGGAAATAGCAAAGGATCAGCCTACAGTGCCTCTGCTAGCAAAACCACGTTTTGGCCATCAGGGTGTTGCAGACCGTCCCATCTCCTGCCCCCCATCTCCCCCCCCCCACACACACACACACTGGTCCACGGAGGACAACTACAATGCTGATCTGGGCCTCCAAGAAATCCAGTTTGAGAAGAACAAAACTGATTAAATGGTACATCCTAATGATCAGTAGTGATAACCAGGGGTGGGCTGCTGGGGGTTTTCAGGGGTTTGGGAGAACCTCTAGCTAAGATTCTGTGCAGTTCAGAGAACCCCCAAATCCCACTCCTGGCTGACCCTGGCCCTGGCCCTCCACCCCGCCCCTCTCAGGAGTCCTCATGCTGCCCATTTTGGATGCAGGTAAGTGCAGGGCGCACAGAGTCTCAGGGAGGGCGAAAAATGGGCCTACCAGAAGTTTGGGAACTCCAGAAACAGGCCCATTTCCAGCCTCCAGATGGCCTCCGGAGCTTGGGGAGGCCATTTTCACTCTAGAGGCTCAAGGAAAGCCTCCGGAACCCGGGGAGGGCAAAAATGCCCCCCTGTGGTGCGGGAGGCTGACTGGCCACGCCCACCATGGCCACGCCCACCCAGCAACCAGGCAGAGAACCCCTTGCTAAAATTTTTGAAGTCCACCCCTGATGATAACCAATGTAACGTGGCCTTCTGTTGTCACTCAACCAGCAGGTGCCCATTGGAACACAAGATTTTTTTAAAAATGAGGGGGAAATAATATTACAACATTTAATACAAGCTCTATCTCTGGAATACTGTGTATAACACAGTGATGCAAATACAAAAGTGTCTGCGATTTCCATTTATATTCATTCATCGTGCCTTCTTGCGGTTTTTTAAAGACGCTCATGTTCTAAATCTCAATGGATACTTTTCTGTCTCTGCCCTGTCTTTTCAGTCATATTTGAAGTACACCAATTGATCAGTTTAGGGTCAGATTCCATGTGAGCAATTCCAAAGTCAACATGTATATTTCTGCAACTGGCAAGACAGAGAACAGAGAAAATAAGGCATAAGTGAGTTATGTTATGGCAATATTTGGAGTTGATTAATACGTAGACAGATCTGGTCTGATAAACAAAGATAAGGAACAGATGATATAATCTCAGAGATAACTAGTTATATTTTGATATCTCATGTAAGGGTTGGGATGGAGAGGGTGTCAAAAATAGATCTTCAAGGGAACATAAATTGGACCCATGTGTGGTGGTCCACCAGCAGCCTGCGGAGCTGACAGCGGAGTCAGACAGTGAGAAGGATGGGGAGGACAATGGGCCAATCCTGGAGTCAGGGGAAGGCCCAAATGAGGGCTCTACGTCGGAGGCAGAGATGGGGCCAGGGCCATCAGGGAGCGATGCATGGACTCCGGAGCCTCCAGAGGCAGACAACAGAGAGGCAGAGGAACAGGAGGAGCCTGTTCCTAGTGCATGCATGCGAAGAGCTGCCAGGAGACAAGATCAGCTAAAGCAAAAAGGATGACTTGGGAGTAAGGCCAGGAGATAATTGTCCCCTCCCATAAGGCTTAAAAGAGTAGCAATGGCTCTTGGGCTCTTTGTGGGAAAGCAACGTTGCTACATTTGTTTCTTGTCAGTGTCTCTTGTTTCTGAACTTTGTGGGGCTTTGCCAAGAAAAGCCTTTGGCAGGGTGCCAAAGAAGATAAAGGTTTGTGATAAGGCCGAAGGACATTTTCTGAAGGACTTGTTTTGGAATTAATTTGGACTAAGCCGAGAATGAAGTAATTCTCAGCTGTTCTAATAAAATATGTTTGTTTAGGACTGATTTTGTCTGGTAATAACTACGTGGGCCTAGGTCACAACACCATGTTTAGAATGCAGGACCTATCTACTTCTTCTGCAGATATCAATTACTTGAACCAGATAAACTCATACTTTGTATTGGTATTACAGAAAAGTTAAAGAACTTATTCACTTATCCAGCTATTGAATGAAAGCTCCAAAGACCATTTACCATTGACTATTTAGTCTGAGTGTAATGGGACATCCTGCCATATGGAGATGCTTAATTATTAACACTATGCATAAAGAAATAACTATAGATATGTATATCCTGTAAATGATCAAGTCTGTATTAATTATCAATAACCAACGACCAATCTGTGTGTTGTTTTTTCTTAAATTTTGAGTTTTTCTGTTTCAGCTTAGCTCCATCATTATCTAAGAAGAGTCACATTCAACAATAATGCTGGAGATGAAATTTCCTTTGATTCAAACAGAGAATTATTGGCTGGATTTGATATTATCAATTGGATCACATTCCCAAATCTATCATTTAACAAGATAAAAGTAGGAAAGGTGGATCCCTTTGCTTCTGAAAATAACTGTTTCACAACTTTGGTAGATACCTTCACATGGCCCACTGAGTTCAATCAAGTGAGGATGTACTTTAGAACTTTAACTTTAGAATAACTTTATTGTCACTTTAAATGTACATTAATCAGCATACATTAAAATGAAATTTCATTGCATACAGCTCTCAAAGGGTCACCTCCAATATACACTACATAAACATGACAGACAGACAGGCAAACAAATAAATTATGCATATACCCACATAAATACAATATACATATGCACATAAATACAATCGAGAGAGTCCAGAGATATTTTATGAGAAGAGTCCTTGTCAGGGTAAATGCCTAACCTCACTGTGATCACCAACCCAGGGTTGTGTAAGGGTTAACCCACCTACCACATATCCCATCATTCCCCTGGTCACTCCTTACCTTCCGGTTCCTCCCCCTGTGTATAAAAGGCTCTCTCCACGTGGAGACCAGCAGTTCCAGATGTGTACCTGCAAGGAAAGGTCAAGAGGTCAGTAGCTGCTATGCTGAAAGGGCCTAAATCTAATGCAGGCCTAAAATAAAAGGATATTAAAATAAATTACTTTGTACCTTGAGTTATTGGGTCAGATCCATCCTTTCACAATATGGTAGCAGAGGATGGTTACCCATAACTCCGAATAATGACTGAACCAGTTGTTTACTCTGCAAAGAAGAACAGGGTAAACATGAGATCGGTTACAAGGCAGATGGCTGCACAACTCACCCCCAAAGGAGCTGCAGCGAAAACCACGACAACCCAAAGTGAGTGCCCCTGCGACATGGACTCACTGGATAGAAACGAGGGGCAAAGCAAGGAAGCAAGGGGTCACGAACAAAAGACACCGCAAAAAGAGAGCCGTCTCAGAGAATCCATACTGAGACTAATGGAGGCGCCCACAAGCGAAGAAGACCTAATCGCGAAACTCCAAGGCCTCCTCGGGAACCATGGAGCAGCAATTGAGATCCCAGAAACGATCCAGGAGGACACCACGCCGGTAAGAGACAGGCTGGCTCAGTCGGACAACCTAGAGCCAGGCAAATCTAATTTTGCGCCTTCCTCCCGGCGGCCATCTTGGAATGGCCATCAACCAATAGAAAGCCGGGATTTAAATCCAACGGCGCGAAACGACCTAGACCCCAAAATAAATGAAGGGCAACCCGGGGACAACGGCAAAAGACAATCCATAGACAATCGAAGCTCGCCAACCGAGCTCGATATCGAAAAGGCCCTAGAAACACTAGCGGCTGCGCTAGGCCCCACATTCAGGCCTACCGCACAAACCGCAAGACTAGATGAGACCCCCGAAGGACCGAGGGCAGACGAGAGAACCACCACAGCCTGTCACGACCACCGAGCTACGAGAGCAGTCACGCCACCACCGCAACGAACAGCGACAACACCGCGCCACCCGACACCAACCCAAGCCACGACGGAGGGAGACCAGACCGAATACCCACCGCTCCTGCGTCCACCGCCAGGATTCGCCGCTCATCCAGGACCCAGTGCCCACGGATCGGGATCGTCCGCCACCGCCGCCGCCACTGCCACCGCCGCCGCCAATCCACCATTGGACCCATGGAGGCCTCACCCGCCGTCCGCCGGTTCCAGCCGAGCGTCCGGGATGGAGTCAGCCACATGGAGAGAGGCCCAGAGGCCCAACGTCCAGTCCAGGTTTCCCAGAGGCGGGCCCGATCTTCAGCCAGCAGGCCTGGGCCTTCAGCAAGGAGCCACGGCCAGGAGCTCCTCACCCGGCGAGATCCAACACAGAATGAGCCTCACGCATGCTCAGTTGCCACCTGTAACAAGAGGAACAGTGAACATAGAGACAAGTCAGTTCAGACTAGCATCAAATATACCATTGCCTTATTGCGAGTTCAGCCACATCCTGGACCATGGACAGCTACCTTCAGTCAGTAGCTATTATAGCAATTCTGGGTCAATGAATATTAATCTACCAAAACTGCAGATAGATGGAGGGAACCTCATAGAGTGGAGTCAACAGTTGCAGGTTGCTTTTATGAGGGAAAATGCACTTTTTATGATTAATAGACCGCCACAAAAACCTTGGTCGTTAGAAATTGACTGTATACATCACAAGGCTTTTTACATATTGTTAACAACCATTCCTCCCACTATGTATCCCACCATTGGTAATGATCTAACTGTGTCTGAGGTAATGCAAAAATTATACAGCCTGTTCTACAGTCAGAGCAGGGCCACAACTACAAGAATTTCTAGGGAGTTCTACTCAGCTAGACACAAATCAGGGGTTCCCATGAGCGAGCACATATTAAAATTAAATGCAACCACGGCCGAGCTCATGCAGAGAGGAGAAATGATAACTGAAGAAAGCATGATGAGCATTATCATCAATTCTTTAGATAGCAGCTGGGACAACTTCATAACTCAACTGGATAGTTTCAGCTTAGAACACTTGTCCCTAGGCACACTCACAAATAGGTTAATAGCCAAGGACAGCCTGAGGAGGGACCGCCACATATCCAGGAGAGACCCCAGACCCATAAAAAAGGTTGAGTTCCAAGATAGAGCAAGGAACGCCCCTGAATGCTTCTCTTGCGGTTCTAGAAACCACATAAAGAGGGATTGTCCCAGGAACAATAGGGAAAGAGGATACGGTGATTACAAAGGGAGACATTCACCAGACCGCAGGGGGAGGCAATCACCAGAACGCAGGCCTTTCAAAGAGCGTGGGCGTGGGTGGTCACCCAATCCCAGAAGGCAACATGAACACAGAGATAGCTCTAGGGACAGCTACCCAGGCTCCATGTATGGCTTTAGATGTAACAACCCAGACACCAAGCAGAGGACAAGGGAGGACATGTGGCTCCTGGACTCAGGGGCCACTGACCACACTACGTATAACCCGAGACTATTCAGTTCGCTCACCGAGACAGACTTCAAATTGAGAGTAGCCAACCAGAATAGTGTCCAGGTAGTGGGGAAAGGGAACATACACATCCCACAAATTGGAGAAATAGAGGGGGTATTATATGTACCTGAAATACCCCACAATGTGTTATCCACCACCAAGCTCACGCAAGGCACAGACAACGAAGTAGTGTTCAGGGATGGGGAAGCCCATGTACTCAAACAAGGAATTGAGGTCGGGGAGGTAACTATACTGGAGGGACTACCCTACTTCACGCCTAATATGGGAGACAAAGGAAGCATCAACGCAAACATAAAAGATGGGGAAGAGGGAGACACTGAACCAGAGGGGGTACATCAGGGGGTAAACAACAGTAAAAAACCTAGTAAGGGTGTTGTTTCTATTGGAAAACCCATACATGATAACTGCGCGCACCTCCTTCACAGAAGGCTGGGGCACATCAGCTTCCCTGTTGTAAAGAGAATGCCTGAATGTACTGAGGGACTTAAAGTAAAAAACTGTGATAACTATTTAGAGTGTTCAGTTTGTAAGCGCTCAAAGATTAAGGTTAAGGCTAGGCCTAGGAAGTCAGAACAAACCACTGAGTCTCCCTTCCAGCTCATACATATGGACTTAGTAGGGCCTTTGGAACCATCTATCAGACATAGAAAGAGGTTTTTTCTAACTATTGTAGACGACTACAGCAGGTATGGGTACGTCTACTCACTTAGACATAAGAGCGAGGTACCACAAAGATTCAAAGAGTTCCACAAAAGAATAGAATTACAGCACAACACAAAAATAAAACAAATAATGACTGACAGGGGGTCAGAATTGATGGCAAGAGAATTCACAAGATGGTTAAAAGAGCAGGGGATAGCGCATTATTCCACTTCTCCTTTTTCGCCATTTCCAAATGGAGTATTAGAGAGAAAAAATGGGGTACTCCAAACCATGATGAGGTGCGTTTTGGAGGACGCAGGACTGGGACAATCTTTTTGGTCCGAGGCGTTACACTATTCTAACTACACTCTAAATAGACTGTGGTCAAGTTCCATTAACAAAACACCGTATAAAATGTTGTATAAAAGAAAACCCAACTTGGCCCACCTACATATATTCGGTGCCCCAGCAGATGTCCATATCCCCAGGCAACTGAGAAGGAAGGGGGGAAAATATCCAAGAGGTTAAAATTCGTAGGATATGAACCTGGAACAAAAGGCTACAGGTTCATAGATAGCAACAACAGGTTTATAGTCTCCAGATCCGCTAATTTCCACGAAAACTCAAACTGGTCAAGACTTCACTCCAATGGCTTCCGGTGGGACTGCGACATCGCCGGACGCTTCTTTTTGAAGCGCCTACCCAGGGCTCCGTAGAACCGCAAGAACAGCGACTATCAGCTGTCTTGCGGTTTGGAAACTTTCCCCCTGGTATGAGGGGGGAAAGTGAGTAGACGGGTGGGGTAGAGCTCCCTGAGAGTGCCAGATTTTACCCATAATCTGTGGCTCGAAGATGAGAGCTCCCCGTTAAGCCTGTCAGTACTCCGGACCCTGGATGTCTCTGCTTTGCAGAGCTAGATGTCGTTACCATCCCAGCAACCAACTTTAAACAAATACTTTTTGAATCAAGCTGGCGGAGCACAAGCTGCATGAATGAAACAGCAAGTATTTTTTTTTCCTTTTAACTCCAAAGATTTACTTTCTTTAAAAGATTCTTCCTAAGCTGAAAGTGAAAGCAAGATGGCGTTTGAGTTTCAACGGGGCGTGAAGAAGTGAAAGTTAAAAGTAATTATTGACAAGCCCCTGTTTGAAACGTAAAACTCCTTTTTGAAAAGTGGATGAAATAAGAAAGGATGTAATAATAATAATTGAAGCAGCAATACAAATTACAAATTGTAAAGGGTCTTTTTTTTCTTCTTGATACTCTTTTTTTTTCTTTTTTTCTGTCCTTCTGGAAGGGAAGGAAGAAGGGGGGCAAGATGGCTGGTCTTTTTGAAAGCAAAGAAAGCAAAGGAGGGTTAATTAACCCTCAATGGTCTGATTTTGAGGAAGCTTTGAGCTCAATTACCTCTGCTTTATTGAAAAGAATTGATACTATATTTCAAGCTTCTCAAGCTGGAAACAATGAAATACATGGAAATACTGAGTTGCAATCTAGCAGTGAGGGATTGAATGAAGAGTTGGGAGATGTAAAAAAACAACAACAGATCATAGCAGTTTTACTGAGGAGAGAAAGATGAATGCTGTGCAGAATAAGGAGCAAGAAATTTTGGAAGCTGATGAAATTTTGGTTACACGAATTTTTTTTATAAAACTCAATCTGCATTTAAAGAGCTGTTTCCAGAAGAAGTTACATTTCTGCAAAAATTTTATAATATGCAATCCCAAAAATCGCAAAATTTTACTGGAGTTAAAAAAGGCAGAGGGATCAAAGTTAAGAAGAAAGTTCGTAAAAAGGAAAAGAAGAAAGACTGGAAAAATGGAAAATAACCCTGCTTGATGAGATGATGGTCCTTAAAAAGTATTGTTTAACTGTTTAAAGATTTTGAATTTTTGGGAAAAAAAAACAGACAGCAGTCTAATGCCAGTTAACTAAGCGATGAGCGACGATGAGGAGGCAACCTACAGCTGTATTGGAATATTTTGAGAAGAATAAACAGATCACAGCAATGCTGGTGTGTTGGACTGTGAAATATGCCCTGACTTGAATGATTTGGAATATTTTATTAAGGACTGTAATAAATTTGGACTTAACTGCAATCGCAGAAGTTTTATTGAATATAGTAAATTGGAGTTTCCTGTTTGATGGTAATAAATATAAGGCAAAAGGACTATGGATCTAGGGCAATTGCAGGTGATCTGGTGGTTTCCCTAATACATCTGATGAATTTATTAATCTAATTTTTGACTGGATTTGATGGATACTATTTCAAATATAATTATAAAGTCACTCGGGGTTTTTTTTTTTATAAAGAAGCAACTTTTTATTTAGGTGGGTAGATGTGAATGAAGATATTCTATATGCTGTTGGAAGATGTGAAGACAAGAAGATTAGCAACTGGTTTAATCTAGTATGAAGAATTTAAATGTTTGATATAGTTATTAAATGATGTTTCTAGTTGATTTGTTAATATGTATTGATAAACTAATAAGAGGTTTGATTGTTATTTTTTTAATTTAAAAAACATTTATTATTATTATTTTTTTTATTAAGTGTTTTAATCATAATTGGACCTTGGTGGTTTAAAAGTGGAGGACGGAAGACTTTTTATAGTATTTTATTTTAAATTTGGGTTTTTTTGAATGAGGGTTTCTTTTTTTTTTTGGTTGGTTTTTTTTTTGTTTTAAATGAAAGAAGTTATAAAATATCTTGTTAAATTGTATAGACCTAATAATTTGTTAAGTATTTATTAGCTAAATTGAGTAATGATAGGTTTGATTAGGTAATACTTAATTGTTTTATTAATTGCTGTAATTATAAATGGAGATTAATTTTGTTGAATTAGATGGAATAAGAAGAAAGAAGACTTGCTTTCCTTTTATCTATTTGTTTAATGATTATGATTATGATAAGTGTGAAATGGAGTTTAATTTAGAGAATTTGAGCTGTATCTTATCTTGTATTTGCTCTGGGAAGTCGGGGGGGTGGTTGGGGAGGGGGGAGAAAATGTATGTAAAACTTTTAAAACTTTTTTAATTAAAAAAAAAAGACTTCACTCCAATGACATCCTCTCAAACAAAGACACACACGACCATGGTCAGAGGGAAGAAGAAATAGCCACAGAAAAAATAAAGGGGACAAAATTAGATAAAACCAAACATCGCCAAATAAGCACAAAAGGTTGGAAGGAAGGACACCCCACCCTGAATTTAGACAGCCTAACAAACGAAGAGGCCGAACGCATGCACGAGACAGACACACCCCCAAGTAGGCCCATAAGGGTAAATAGAAACAAGCTACCAAAAAGACTAGAAGACTACGTCATGACCATACACAATGACAATATCACACCTAGCTTCTATGAGGACATACTTAACCTTCCACCAGAGGAAAGAGAAAAATGGAGATTAGCTATGGAAAAAGAAATGGACAGCCTCAAAGACCTAAATGTGTACTCACCAGCCCAGGTACCAGCACACAAGAAAGCAATTGGAACCAAATGGGTGTTCAGAGTCAAAACACTGGAGAACAACAAGGCGTTATACAAAGCAAGGCTGGTCGCACAAGGGTTTGCTCAGAGGTACCCAGAAGACTACACTGACACCTACTCACCTACCGTCAGGGTTGAAAGTGTCAAAAGTGCACTGGTTATAGCAACTGTTATGGGACTTGAGGTTTTCCAATTCGATGTGCAGACCGCATATCTCCACGCTGAGTTGGACAAGGAAATATACGTTAAGGCGCCCCCAGGATACAACAAAGGAGAAAACTGCACCTGGCTCTTGAATAAGAGTTTGTATGGACTTAAGCAATCGGGCAAGAGGTGGTACGATTGCTTAGCCAAAGCTTTCAACTCAATGGGCTTTACAGCCACCTCAGCTGACAAATGTTTCTTTATAAAAAGAGAAAAAGACTTATTTGAGGGCATACTTGTTTACGTAGATGATATCCTATACATAGGCAAACACAAAGACAAGTGTGACAAATTTGCCACTGAATTGGGAAGCCACTTCTCCCTAAAATCACTAGGTAAAATTGACAAATACCTAGGAGTCCACGTAACTAAGACTGATAAAGGATTCAGACTTTCACAAAAAGAAAAAATCGCTGAGCTATTATCCAAATGCAACATGTCAGAGGCGAAGCCCAATGACACACCTATGCAGCCAGACTTTCTGAAAGGCATGTATGATGAATCCGAACCCTTCAACGACAACAAGTTATATAGGTCTACCATTGGGTCGTTATTGTATATTGCCAATTGGACTAGACCTGACATCGCTCTGGCAGTCAATTTACTATCCAGACACGTGAGCAAACCTACTTCCTTTCACTGGGACGCCATCAAGAGGCTACTCAGATACCTCAAATACAGCATCAACGCACAGCTTTGCCTTGAACCAGAGACATCAACTAAACCGAGACTGACCTGTTATGCTGACGCTGACTGGGCGGGAGACATTCAAAGCAGAAAAAGCACCTCAGGTTATGTGTTATTTCTCAATGGCAGTCCCATCCATTGGTACACAGGGAAGCAGAAACTGGTAGCCACTTCCACTACAGAGGCAGAATTCGTCTGTCTATCCAAAGCAACCAATAACTTGATATGGTTTGATGATTTACTTAATGACATTTGGGGTGAACCATCATACCCAATAATTATCCACGAAGACAACAAGGCTGCCATAGAAATATCAAAAGCCGATGCTGTAGGACAATGATCGAGGCACATTTATATCAAATGCAAACATGTTAGGCAGTTCTCAGAGATAGGTTTCATTAAAGCTGTGCATTGTGACACCGAAGAGCAGGTTGCTGATATACTAACTAAACCCCTACCACACAAGCAACACTCATATCTCATGTCCAAAATATGTGTTCATATGTAAATCATGTACATATTGTGTATCTGTATCCGGTTAGACATTTAGAGGGGGTTTTGTCAGGGTAAATGCCTAACCTCATTATGATCACCAGCCCAGGGTTGTGTAAGGGTTAACCCACCTACCACATATCCCATCATTCCCCTGGCCACTCCTTACCTTCCGGCTCCTCCCCCTGTGTATAAAAAGGCTCTCTCCACGTGGAGACCAGCAGTTCCAGATGTGTACCTGCAAGGAAAGGTCAAGAGGTCAGTAGCTGCTATGCAGAAAGGGCCTAAACCTAACGTAGGCCTGAAATAAAAGGATTTTTGAATAAAATACTTTGTACCTTGAGTTATTGGGTTAGATCCATCCCTTCACAGAATGTCCATAAGGAAGCTACATTTATATATATATATCCATGTGTCCATTAATTCTGCTGCTGAGGAATTCTGCTTTACGGAATACTAATTTACCATATTTGTTCTTATTTTGTCAAGGTCTTTCAAAGATAGTGAATTAAAACTATAGGAGTAAATAGTAAATAAATAGTAATAAGTACCAGAAGTTATCATCCTCCAATGAGTAAAATTACTAATATAATTATTGTATTCCTGAACAATAGAGTAGAAAGTATGATTTTCTATATGCAAACCTTCATTTCCAGGACTGACCCTCACTTTGAAAGTTCATTACAAATGGCTATTTATTAGTAAAGGTAAAGGTTCCCCCTCACACATATGTGCTAGTCATTCCCAAATTTAGGTGGTGGTGCTCATCTCTGTTTCAAAGCCGAAGAGCCAATGCTGTCTGAAGACGTCTCTGTGGTCATGTGGCCGGCATGACTAAATGCCAAAGGCACACAAAATGCTGCTACCTTCCCACCAAAGGTGGTCCCTATTTTTCTACTTGCATTTTTTACGTGCTTTCGAACTGCTAGGTTGGCAGAAGCTGGGACAAGTAACAGGAGCTCATCCCGTTATGCGGCACTAGGGATTCGAACCACTGAACTGCCGACCTTTCGATCGACAAGCTCAGTGTCTTAGCCACTGAGCCACTGCTTCCCTTAAATTTATTATTATTTATTAGTACAGCATATGAAAATGGAGAAACAACCCTGACCCCATTCACTCACATGGTTTCTCACCTGTCTGGTTTGAGATCTTCCCTTCTGAACATGGAATACAATCATAGCAGCAAAAGTATTTGTTCTCTTTCTTGGTCTTTCTATAGCCTGAATGGCATTTATCATTGCACAAGGAAAGGGGCTGGGCCTGTCCATGAATGGAAAAGGCATAAAATAAGAAAAGGGCACAAATTTCAATATATGAAGAAGATTCCAAGATTTGGAACACTGAAGCTCTTTGAATTCTGAGTAAGAAAATAAAAAGGTATTGAAATGACATGGATTCTACTTGCCCAAACTGGGTTGGCCAGACAATGTTCTTTTCAGAAATAGTCAACAGTTGGTCTAAGGGTACCTGTGGATCTATCCTTCCAATTTTGACTCTAAGGAAAGTCTGGTTTGAGAATGTGATCCAGTTGATGATGTCAAACTTTCCTATTAATTCACCATTTTTATCAAAAGAAATAATTGCTCTGCTGCTGTCATTAAATGACACACATCTAAGAAAGTGATGGATCTAAATGGAAGAACAACAAGAAAAAGACTTGAAAAATACCATCACGTATTTCAATGTAGTGTAATTTATATTTATCATTTTGGATATGTTATGTACGTTTACAGCTAAGGATGGAGAGGAGACTTGATGTCACATCCTATGGCAATTTCTATAATTACACAAAGGGAAAAAAGACCAAGCAAGCAAGCAAGCAAACAAACAAACAAACAAAAAAGGAAATGTAAAGCAGAAGAGAAGAAAAAACAAACAAACTCTGGCTGTTAGCTAACTTCAAGTTAAAAGAAATCAAAGAAATGAAAAAGTGGAGTTTCATGGATTGTCCAGTTTATTGAAAAATGTCTTGCGGTTTTAAATCTTTAAATTATATTGAAGGCATCCTGTCATGTATTTAATTGGTTCGATGGCATTGTCAACTTATTTCTTGGGAAAGTTGTCATTGACTAGGCGATCTTTTGGATGTCTTAACATGTTTATCTGACCTTCTTTGGAGAATCATAACCTAAATCGGAAAATTGGGAGAAAACTTCCAAAACAAAGACTGTCAGGAAAACTAGTTGGATGGGAACATGAAATCACCAGGAATACAGGCGATATCAAAGGAGGCTTGATACTGACTTTAAAATCTTCAGCAAAGTCTTACCATAACCAAGCACAACCAAGCTGGATTAGTCTAGACCAGTGGTAATTTAACCCAAGTAATTTAACAACCAGTTCTCTGCCCTAATGATTTCTTCCAACAACCAGTTTTCAAACTGCTCAGAAAGTTAACAACCGGTTCTCCCGAAGTGGTGCAAACTGGCTGAATCCCACCACTGGTCTAGACTTTGCAAATAGAATGTTATCATGACTATCCTAAGGTAGAACTATCCTGCAGTTTATTCCATGTTACAGATTACAGATTAACAAAGTTAGAAGGGACCTTGTAGGTCCTCTGGTCCAACCCCCCACCCAAGCAGGAAACCCTACACCATTTCTGACAAATGGCAGTTCAATCTCTTCTCAAAAGTCTCAAGTGATGAAGCTATCACAACGTCCGAAGACAACTGGTTCCACTTGTTGATTGTTCTTGTTGATTGTTCTCACTGTCAGAAAATTTCTCCTTATTTCCAGGTTAAATCTCTCCTTGTTCAGTTTCCAACCATTATTCCTTGCCTGGCCTCCAGGTGCTTTGGAATATAGCTTGACCCGCCCCCTCCTCTCTGTGGCAGCCCCTCAAATATTGGAAGGATGCTATCATGTCTCCACTGGTCCTTCTCTTCACTAGACTAGCCTTGCCCAGTTCCTGTAACCGTTCTTCATATGTTTTAGCCTCCAGGCCCCTAATCACCCTGGTTGCTCTTCTCTGCACTTTTTCTAGAGTCTCAACATCTTTTTTATAGTGTGGTGACCAAAACTGGATGCAGTACTTTAGGTGTGGTCTTACTAAGGCTTTATAGAGTGGTATTACAGTACCACTCTATATTACATATCTCACAGTATCAGCCAAATTGGCTTGACTTTTGATCTACCACTAACTAGATTTATTTTTATTTATTTATAAAGTATTTCACATTCTTGGTCTGCCCATTTCCCTCAAAGAGAGAGTCTTTGGTAAAGAGTTGATTCCAATTCTTCCTATCATTGGTATCTAAGACTGTTTTTTATGCAGTAATGTCAGCATTGATTTGCTTATGTATGTTTATTTTTTGTTCTGTTTTAGTTGATCAGAACGAAATTTGGGAAGTAAGTATGATAGCAAATATTCACAGAATAATAAGCCACTAGTGAAAAATATAGAAAGCAGGCTCACAGTTTCCTGTTCTTCTAGAACTCATGACTGTGTAAGGAGATATCCTTAAATAGCCAAAATATATTTGAATAATTCATTCACAACAAGATGATAGTATATATTTTTCTTTTTTTTCCTTTTATTTTGCTTTATCAAATTTATACAACTACCCATCTCAACAGAAATGACTGTGGATGGTATACAAAACTGTCTCAGATAGCTTTTTTCAACATGTAGCCTTCTGCTTATAGATTCACAGACAGAGTAAGTATTCTTTAGGGCAAGAGATTGTGGGACACCAATGGTTTTGGCTGTACCTTCCATATCTGTTGATTAAGGCTCTGTCTCCATCTGTCCGTCTTTGATCTTTGGTTGAACATTGAGGATTTCATCGCATGCAAAGCATGTGCAATGGCATAGACAGCATTGTAGACACTGTAGCTGTGAGCAGTCATCTGCATTTCAAACACAGTCATAGGGAGGGTCTCTAGCTGCTCCTTCCCAGTGCAGATGTCCACATCTGTCATTTCACTGGTAAAACTGGGGAAGAAGCAATTAAATGCTTGTTGCCAGATTTCTCTCAAAGAGTCATCATTTTTCACCAATGATTGGTTCCTCTCTTCAAGAAATTGGTAGAATCCAGAAACATCATTTGAATTCATTGCCAAAGATATCGAACCGTGAAGAAAATTTAAGTCCCAGCTTCTTTGTATGGGAACAGAGGTGAAATCCACGTCAGCTGT
>WNWU01012700.1:65820-118587 GCA_012654045.1 Ptyas mucosa
CGAGGGTGAGTGCCACCAGAACATGGACTCACTGGGAGAAAATGAGGGACAACTCGAGACGAGAGACCTCGAACTAAGAACACCACAAAAGGAGAACCGGCTCAGGGAATCCATCCTGAAACTTATGGAGACACCTACAGCCGAAGAGGACCTGCTCGCGAAACTACAAGGCCTCCTCAGGAACCGTGGAGCAGCGATCAGGTCACCGGAGCTAAACCAGGAAACCAACACTACAGCAGGAGAGAGGCCGGCTCAGTCGGACGACCCAGAGCCAGCCGCATTCAATTTCGCACCATCCTCCCGGCGGCCATCTTTAAACGGCCAGCAACCAATGGGAGGCCAGGGTTTGAATCCGATGGCGCGAAAAAATCTGAACCCTGAAATGGACGAGGGGCAACCCGGGGGCAACTCCAAACAACGACCCCCGAACAACCGAGGCCCACCGACCGAACTGGAGATCGAAGGGGCCCTAGAGATACTGGCTGCTGCGCTAGGCCCCACCACCACCAGGCCTACAGCGCAAACCGTTAGCCCTGAAGAAACCCACGAAGGACTTGGGGCAAATGAAAGGCCAGCCACCGTCTACAGCGACTACCAGCCAACAACGGCCGCTCCGCCACCACCGCGACGAATGCTGACCGAGCCCTGCCACCCGACGACAGCTCTAACCACAATGGAGGGAGACCAGGCCAGATACCTACCGTTCCAGCATCCACTGCCGGGATTCGCCTCGCATCTGGGATCCAGCGTACACGCATCGGGATCGTCCGCTGCCGCCGAAGCCGCCGCCGCTGCAGCCGCCGCTACAGCCGCTGCAGCCACCGCCGCCGATCCACCGTTGGGCCTATGGAGGCCTCAACCATCGTCTGCCGCCTCCAGCCGATCATCCGGAGAAGAACCAGCAGCGTGGAGAGAGATCCAAGGACTCAGTGCCCGGCCCAGGTCACATAGAGGCGAGTCTGACCTTCAGCCAGCAGGCCTGGGCCTTCAGCAAGGAGTCCCGGACAGGAGCTCCTCACCCGGCGAGATCCAACGCAGAATGAACTTCACGCATGCGCAGTCGCCACCTGCAATGAGAAAAACATTGAACATAGAGACAAGTCAGTTCAGACTTGTCTCAACCGGACCCCAGCCTTATTGCGAGTTCAGTCACATCCTGGACCATGGACAGCTACATTCTGTGAGTAGCCATTGCAACCATTCTGGATCAACGAACATTAATTTACTAAAATTACAGGCAGATGGGGGGAACCTAGTGGAATGGAGCCATCAGTTGCAGGTTGCTTTCATGAAAGAAAATGTGTTTTTCCTGATTAATAACCCCCCACCTAAACCTTGGTCACTAGAAATTGACTGCCTGCATCATAAAGCTTTTACATTATTGTTAACTTCCATTTCCACAACTATGTATCCCACTATTGGTGACAATTTTACTGTATCTGAGGTAATGCAAAAATTATACAGCTTGTTCTACAGTCAGAGCAGGGCAACAACTACAAGGATTTCCAGGGAATTCTACTCTGCCAGACACAAGGCAGGGATTACCATGAGTGAGCACATTCTCAAATTAAATGCCACCAGAGCTGAGCTCATGTAAAGAGGGGAAATGATAACAGATGAGAGCATGATGAGCATCATCATCAATTCATTAGACAGCAGCTGGGATAATTTTGTGACCCAGCTGGATAGCCTAAATTTAGAACACCTATCCCTAGGCACACTCACAAATAGGCTAATAGCTGAGGACAGCCTGAGAAGGGACCGTCATCTATCCAGAAGGGAACCCAGACCCATAAAGAGGGTTGAGTTCCAGGATAGAGCTAGGAACGCTCCTGAATGCTTTAACTGTGGTTCTAGGAACCACCTAAAAAGAGATTGCCCTAGAAACAACAGAGACAGAAGGCACGACGATTATAGAGGGAGACATTCACCAGAACGTAGAAGGAAACAATCCCCAGAGCACAGAACATTCAAAGGGAGAGAACGTGGGTGGTCTCCCAACCCCAGAAGACCACAAGAGCGTAGGGACAGCTCTAGAGACAGCTACTCAGGGTACATGTATGGCTTCAAGTGTGATGATTCAGGAAGTGGATCAGAGGTAAGGGAAAACGTGTGGCTTCTAGATTCGGGAGCCACAGATCACACAACGTGTAACCCTAAACTATTCAGCACACTCAGCAAAGCAGACTTTAGGCTAAAAGTAGCTAACCAGAGCAGTGTTCAAGTGGTGGGAAAAGGGATCATACACATACCACAAGTTGGGAAAATAGAGGGGGTATTGTACGTACCGGAGATACCCCATAATATATTGTCCACCACTAAACTCACACGGGACACAGGCAGCGAAATAATATTCAGAGACGGGGAGGCCCATTTAATTAGAGAAGGGAAAGAGGTCGGAGAAGTGACTATACTAGAGGGACTACCTTATTTTACACCCAACAAAGGAAGTATTAACACAAGCGTAGTAAATGAAAGTGAGAGAAACTCAGGGTCTGAGGAGGTAAATCTGGAGAACGACAAAAGTAAGAATTCTAGTAAGAACTCCATTTACATTGGTAAACCTATGCATGATGATTGTACACACCTCCTACACAGGAGGCTAGGGCACATTAGCTTTCCTGTTGTAAAGAAAATGCCTGATTGTACTGAAGGACTTAAAGTAAAGAACTGTGTTAACTATTTGGAATGCTCAGTTTGTAAGCGCTCAAAAATTAAGGTAAAAGCCAGGCCCAGAAAATCAGAGAGAACCACAGAATCCCCCTTCCAACTGGTACATATGGACCTCGTAGGGCCCCTAAAACCTTCTATAAAACATAAGAAAAGATTTTTTCTAAACATTGTAGATGACTATAGCAGATATGGGTACGTCTACTCACTCAGGCATAAAAGTGAGGTACCACACAAATTCAAAGAGTTCCACAAAAGGATAGAATTACAGCATAACATCAGAATAAGACAGATAATGACTGATAGGGGGTCAGAATTCATGGCAAAGGAATTCTCGAGGTGGTTAAGGGAACAAGGCATAGTGCATTACTCCACATCGCCTTTTTCGCCATTCCAAAATGCAGTCTCAGAGAGAAAGAACGGAGTACTCCAAACCATGATGAGGTGTGTCTTAGAGGACGCGGGACTGGGACAATCTTTTTGGTCCAAAGCACTACATTATTCAAACTACACCCTAAATAGACTGTGGTCAAGCTCCATCAACAAAACACCATATGAAATGCTATATAAAAGAAAACCAAACCTGTCACACCTACGAACATTCGGTGCCCCAGCAGACGTCCACATTCCCAGACAACTGAGGAGAAAGGGAGATAAAATATCCAAAAGGTTGAGGTTCATAGGATACGAACCAGGGACTAAGGGCTACAGATTTATAGATAATAATAATAGGTTTATAGTATCCAGATCTGCTAACTTCCACGAAAACTCCAACTGGTCCAGACTCCACTCCAATGAAATACCCTACAACAGAGTCACACATGACCACAACCAGGGGAGAATTGAACCAGCCATAACACAACCAAAGGGGGCCAATCTGGACAAGGCAAAATGTCGTAAAGCGTGCACGAGGGGATGGAAAGAGGGACACCCCACTCTGAAAATAGACTGCCTAACAGACAAAGAGGCTGGACGCATGCACGAAGCAGACACAACCCCAAGCCGGCCCATAAGAGAAAATAGAAATAAATTACCCAAAAGATTAGAGGACTATGTGATGACCATGCACAGTGACAACACCATACCCAACTCCTATGAGGACATAATAAAACTTCCACATGAGGAGAGGGAGAAATGGGAGATAGCCATGAAAAAAGAGATGGATAGCCTAAAGGACCTAAATGTGTACTCACCAGCCCAAGTGCCTGAAAACAAAAAACCCATTGGGACAAAATGGGTATTCCGGGTTAAAAAGCTGGAAAACGACAAGACCTTATACAAGGCCAGGTTGGTCGCACAAGGGTTTGCCCAAAAATACCTGGAGGACTACACGGACACTTACTCGCCCACTGTCAGGGCTGAAAGTGTTAAAAATGCGCTAGTCATGGCAACCGTGTTGGGGTTTGAAGTATTTCAGTTTGATGTGCAGACCGCATACCTCCACGCTGAACTAGATAAGGAGATATACGTTAAAGCACCCCCAGGTTTTAACGAAGGAGGGAACTGCACCTGGCTCCTAAAAAGGAGTTTGTATGGACTTAAACAATCTGGAAAAAGGTGGTACGACTGCCTAGCCAAGGCCCTCAACTCCATGGGCTTTACAGCCACCTCAGCTGATAAGTGCTTCTTCACAAAGAAAGAAAATAATTCATTCGAAGGCATACTTGTCTACGTTGATGACATCTTGTACATAGGCAAGCATAGGGATAGATGTGAGAAATTCGCCACTGAATTAGGAAGCCATTTCTCCCTAAAATCACTAGGCAAAATTGACAAGTACCTGGGAGTCCACATAACAAAAACTGACAAAGGATACAGACTTTCACAAAAGAAAAAAATCACAGAATTACTCTCTAAATGCAACATGTCAGAGGCGAAGCCCAGTGACACGCCTATGCAATCAGACTTCCTGAAGAACATGTATGGCGAATACGAACCTTTCAACGATAACCAATTGTACAGGTCCACAATAGGTTCACTACTATACATCGCCAATTGGACCAGGCCCGACATCGCCTTGGCAGTCAATCTATTATCCCGGCACGTGAGCAAACCCACTTCTTTCCACTGGGATGCTATTAAGAGGTTACTCAGGTACCTCAAATACAGCATCAACGCACAGCTTTGCCTTGAACCAGCGATAACCACAAAACCAGAACTAACGTGCTTTGCTGACGCTGATTGGGCGGGGGATATTCAGAGTAGAAAGAGTACTTCAGGCTATGTACTATTTCTCAATGGTAGCCCCATCCATTGGTACACTGGAAAACAGAAGCTAGTGGCCACCTCTACCACAGAGGCAGAGTTCGTCTGTCTATCCAAAGCCACCAATAATCTAATATGGTTCGATGATTTGTTAAGTGACATTTGGGGGGAACCATCCTACCCCATAATAATACACGAGGACAACAAAGCTGCGATAGAAATATCAAAGGCCGACGCTGTAGGGCAACGGTCAAGGCACATTGATATAAAATGCAAACATGTCAGACAGTTTACCGAATTAGGTTTCATTAGAGCTGTGCATTGCGACACTGAAGAGCAAACAGCAGATATATTAACGAAACCCTTACCACACAAACAGCATTCATACCTCAGGTCTAAGATTTGTGTTTATATGTAACCCATGTGAATAATTTGTATGTACCCATAAATTGTGTATATGTATTCAGTTAGGCATTTAGAGGGGGTTTTCTCAAGGTAAATGCCTATCTTCATTGTAACAACTGGGCCACAGTCATGTAAGGGTTAACCCACCTACCACATATCCCATCAGCCCCCTGACCACTCCTTACCTTCTAGCTCCTCCCCCCGGGTATAAAGGGTTCTCCTCCATGTGGAGCACGGTTGATCCAGATGTGTACCTGTAAAGGAAGGTCAAGAGGTCAGTACCTGAGATACTGAATGGGCCTAAACTCAACTAAGGCCTAAATAAAAGAATTGATTGAAGAATCATCTTGTGTCTTGAGTTATTTGGTAAGATCCATCCCTCTAACAGCAAATAGAAGAGATGGAGACATTGATATATAAATTTGGGCTTGTTTTACCTTATGCCCTATAATCCTTATCAGATTGAGTTTTCATTGCAGATAGAAAGTTAATGATTGCATTTCACCAATTGCTTGATGATTAAAAAGAGTGAACATCACCTGAATGTAATTTAATGCACTTTTCTCATTGGAAAAAAGTTTGATGCATTTTTCCTGCATATGTTTATTTTACAAATATATCTGAGAATCATGTTTTATTCTATTAAAATAGAGGGGGGGGGGACAAATGCTAATACAGTTAACAGATTTATTTTGTATTCTTAAAGGGGGAAATATGCCAAAATATCGGTAGTATCTAGATTAAACATACATTTTTGCTTTTTCAGACATGGATGATTGCATTCAGTGCCCAGATGATCATTACCCAAATAAAGACCATGATTCATGCATTCCCAAACCTTTCAGTTACCTATCTTATGAAGATAATTTGGGGACCAGCTTGACCACAGTGGCTCTTGTATTTTCTTTTACTACAATTTACATTCTAGGAATCTTCCTGAAGTATCACAACACTCCCATTGTCAAGGCCAACAACCGCAGCCTCTCCTACATCCTCCTCATCTCCCTTCTCCTCGCCTTCCTTTCTTCCCTGCTATTTATTGGTCGACCCACAAGTATGACTTGTCTCATTCGACAAACTGCTTTTGGCATCATCTTCTCAGTGGCGGTTTCTTGCATGTTGGCCAAAAGAGTCACAGTGATTCTTGCATTTAAGGCCAGCAAGCCAGGATCAAAGATGAGAATGTGGGTTGGAAATCGACTAGCCCTTTCGGTTGTTTTTTCCTGTTCTTTTGTACAAATGCTTCTTTGTGTAGTTTGGCTTTCCACCTCTCCCCCTTTCCCAAATGTTGACATGAACTCCCTTAGCACTGAAATCATTCTGGAATGTAATGAAGGCTCTGTTGTGATGCTTTATTGTATATTGAGCTTCATGGGTCTTTTGGCTATTGTCAGTTTTGTTGCAGCTTTCCTAGCCAGGAAATTACCAGATAGTTTCCAAGAAACCAAATCCATCACTTTCAGCATGCTGATCTTTTGCAGTGTCTGGTTGTCCTTCATGAGGGGGTGGGCGAGGTGAAGGGCAGCTTAATTGAAATGGTGAGTGGGAGGGGCAGGTATGGTGGGCGCAGGGGGCCATATCATGTTCTGGGGGTACGCATGCGCTGTTTGCGAGCGATTACGTACTCCGGCCCCCAATGCGCGACTCGTGTCCTGGGTTGCTCAGAGTCCCAGGCCCAGGGTCTGCGGCTGATGCTGTGTAATGCCAGGTCGGTTGTTAATAAAGCCGCCCTCATTTGTGATCTTATTTTGGAGGGGTGTGTGGACCTGGCATGTATTACGGAGACCTGGTTGGGCCAAGGGGGGAGTCCCCCTCATTGAAATGTGCCCACCAGGTTTCCGTGCATTTCATCAGCCAAGGGCCCAGGGGAGGAGTGGGGGAGTGGCAGTGATTATTAGGGAAAGTCTTTGTCCGAGGGAGACCACTGTTCCTCAGATAGCCGGATGTGAGTCCCTTTTTGTGAAGTGGGGCCGTGGGGTGCAGATGGGTTTGCTGACTACGTACCTGGCTCCCTGCCACGTGGCAGCGACCCTGCCCGAGCTACTCGACGTCACTGCTGGGGTGGCGGTTGATACCCCCAGACTTATTGTCTTGGGGGATTTCAACCTCCTATCTGCGGGTGAGACGTCAGAGGTGGCTCGGGAGTTCATGGCTTCCATGACGGCCTTGGACCTGACCCAGTTAGTTCAAGGCCCCACTCACATAGGGGGACACACTCTGGACTTGATTTTTGTCTCTAGTCAGTGGTTGAATGATCTTGGTAGAGGGGATCTAGACATCAAACCCTTGTCATGGACAGATCATTCACTCCTTCACTTGGACTTTCCTACCGCTTTCTTCCCCCGCCGCAGGGAGGATGGTTCCATCCCAGGCGCCTGATGGTTCCATCCCAGGCGCCTGATGGACCCCTGACGGAGCTTGGGCCATTTCCTGAGACTCTGGCACATGACTCGACTGAAGAGCTGGTGGCCGCCTGGAAGAATGCGGCCGCCGGAGCTTTGGACCGCGTCGTGCCTTTGCGGCCTCTGACCCGATGCCGATCTCAATTGGCTCCTTGGTTCTCTGAGGAGCTGAGAGAGATGAAGCGTCGGAAAAGACACCTAGAGAGCATTTGGAGGACTAGTCAATCCGATTCCGACCGGACACAGGTGAGGTTTAATCTCAAGACCTACCTAGTGGCGATAAAAGCAGCGAAATCTAACCATTTTTCCGCTCTTATCGCATCTGCAGAGAACCGCCCAGCTTCTCTGTTCAGGGTGACCCACTCCCTTCTTCAGGGGGAAGTGCGGGAAGATCCCTTGCAGGGTTGTGCTGAGGATTTTGTGCAATTCCTGCATGATAAAGTCGCTCGGATTCGGGATGGCTTGGACTCCGATTGGATGAGTCCAGGGGAGGAGACGAGGGTCGGTCCTGAGAATATTATCTGGGAGGAGTTTGATCCTGTGGCTCCCGAGGATGTGGACATGGTTCTGGGTAAGATTAGTGCCGCCACGTGTTTATTGGACCCATGTCCCTCCTGGTTGGTACTGGCCTCCCGGGAGGTTACACAAGGCTTGCTCCAGGGAATTACAAGTGCCTCTCTGAGGGAGGGTGCCTTTCCTGCCGCCTTGAAAGAGGCGGTGGTGAGGCCTCTCCTCAAGAAGCCCTCCCTGGACCCAGCTGAATTAGCTAACTACCGTCCGGTCTCCAACCTTCGTTTTGTGGCAAAGGTTGTTGAGAGCAAGGTGGCACGACAACTTCCCCAACACCTGGATGAAGCTATCTATCTGGACCCGTACCAGTCAGGTTTCAGGCAGGGGTACAGCACGGAAATGGCATTGGTCGCGTTGGTGGATGATCTCTGGAGGGCTCGGGACAGGGGTTGTTCCTCTGTCCTAGTCCTATTAGATCTCTCGACGGCTTTTGATACCATCGACCATGGTATCATGCTGCAGCGGTTGAGGGGGTTAGGAATGGGGGGCACCGTTTTGCGGTGGTTCTCCTCCTTCCTCTCCGACCGCTCACAGTTTGTGTTGGCAGGGGGGCAGAGGTCGACCCTGAGGCACCTCATTTGTGGGGTACCACAAGGGTCGGTCCTCTCGCCCCTTCTGTTCAACATTTATGTAAAGCCGCTGGGCGAGATCATCCATGGTTTTGGGGTGAAGTGTCATCTGTACGCTGATGATACTCAGCTGTACATCTCCACCCCAGACCACCCCAATGATGCCCTTGATGTGATGTCCCGCTGCCTGGAGGCCGTGCGGGTCTGGATGGGGAGGAACAGGCTCAGACTCAACCCTTCCAAGACCAAGTGGCTGTGGCTCCCAGCGTCCCGATATAGTCAGCTGGTGCCATCGCTGACTATTGGGGGTGAATCATTGCCCCCCACAGAGAGTGCTCGCAATCTGGGTGTCCTCCTGGATGCACGGCTGTCTTTAGAAGAGCATATGACGGCCGTGGCCGGGGGGCCTTTTATCAGGTCCGCCTGATTCGCCAGTTGCAGCCCTTTCTGGATCGGGACGCCATGCGCATGGTCACTCACGCCCTTGTCACCTTGTCACTGGTTGGACTACTGTAATGCTCTCTACATGGGGCTCCCCTTGAAGAGCACTCGGAGGCTCCAACTGGTCCAGATTGCAGCCGCACGGGTGGTTATGGGCACAACCCGATGTGCCCACGTGACACCCCTCCTGCGCGAGCTGCACTGGCTCCCAGTGGTCTTCCGGGTGCGATTCAAGGTGTTGGTCACCACCTTTAAAGCGCTCCATGGCATAGGACCCGGGTACCTTCGAGACCGACTTCTGCCACCAAGAGTCTCCCACCGGCCAGTTCGCTCCCACAGAGAGGGGCTCCTCAGGGTGCCATCGGCCAAGTTATGTCAGCTGGCGACACCCAGGGGGAGGGCCTTCTCTGTGGGAGCCCCAGCCCTGTGGAATGAACTGCCCCCGGAAATGCGTAAGATCTCCGACCTCCGGGTGTTTCGCTGTGCCCTTAAGACCCTGTTGTTCTTTCAGGTTGGGCTATCAACATAATTTTAAATTGGGTGTTTTAAATTTTGGGGGTTTTAAACTGAGCCAAAATTAATGTGTAGTATTTAAAAATTGTGATGCCCTATGCAAACTAGCATGTGGCTTATGCTTATTTTCATTTACAGAGTTACTACAGGTAGTCCTTAAGTTAAAAGGTAAAGGTTCCCCTCGTACATATGTACTAGTCGTTCCTGAATCTAGGGGGCAGTGCTCATCTCCGTTGCAAAGCCGAAGGGCCAGTGCTGTACAAAGACATTTCTGTCGTCATGTGGCCGGCATGACTAAACACCAAAGGTGCACGGAATGCTATTACATTCCCATCAAAGATGGTCCCTAGGTGGAACAAGTAACAGGAGCTCATCCCGTTACGTGGCACTAGGGATTAACATCAGTTAGTTAGTTAGTTAGTTAGTTAGTTAGTTAGTTAGTTAGGGATTACTACAGTTCAAAGTTATAACGGCTCTGAAAAAAGTGAGTTATGACCATTTTTCACAGTTACGAACTTTGAAGCATCTCCATGATCATATGATCAAAATTTAGATACTTGGCAACTGGTTCATCCTTATGACCATTGCTGTGTCCCAAGGTCACGTGATCATCTTTTGCAACCTTCTGATAAGCAAATTCAATGGGGAAGCCAGATTCACTTAATCACCAGGCAAGACAACAACTGGGTTTGCTTACTTATCAACTGCAATGATTCACTTAATAATTTTGGCAAGAAAGGTCATAAAATGGGGAAAAACTCACTTAACAACTGACTCACTTAACAACTGAAATTTTGGTCTCAATTGGAGTCATAAGTTGAGGACTACCTGTATTGAGTTCAATGGAATATAACCTCATGGACCACATTACAACATCCTTCCTGGCCAGTAGGTATGAGATAAAAATAACAGCAGTGTAGTAAACACCACATGTTACAGGATTATTTGAATTAATTATTGTCTTAATAGAAAATTGTCAAGTCCCTTCCCCAGATCCCCGAAGACTCCGTGGGTACTTGTGATTCTATGAAAATTAAAGTGTGGTTATTTAAATAACCCTGTTGATTGTCAAACCTGGAGTTACAATGCTGGGACTCAGTGGACCAATCTGCATTCTCCACTGTCTTAGTTTGCAACTGATACTTAACTTTCAGACTTTGAGGCTATTCATTGGAGGAGATGGAATATTGTTTTTCAAAAGAATTTTCCAAAAAACAAAGAATCCAATCATTTGTGATGGTCACATTTTGGGGACTCATCTTATATTTGCTCCTTCAGGATATCTGCAATGTTTGTTTTGCAAAGTGCGGTAGCAATGAGCCAAGCATCATTCTTCATAAATATTATCAACCAGGAGAACTCATTATTGGTGCTACAGTTTCTGAGTACATGGTTGCTTCTGAAGAGACCAAATTCACAAGACATCCCTTTCATGATATCATCCCCCGAGTTCCTGTAAGTAGCTGAAATTTGAAAGCCATAGGGTGATCCTAGCTTGATAAAAATTGGGACAAGTAGTATTAAGATTTAGTAATTGCTAATGTTTTGCTGCTATGAGGAAGGAGGGAAGGAGGCAAGGAAGGAAAGGAAAGGAAAGGAAAGGAAAGGAAAGGAAAGGAAAGGAAAAGACATCAGAGTGGTTGGTTTGCTATCCGCATTATATTTTGTCTGTTAATCTAAAGGAACCTGTACAGTTTGAGATTTCTACTTTTAAACATTTGTTCAGCATGAAAATAGCAGACATATATTGTATTGAAATGCAGCACATATTTCCTCGGAAGCAACTTGACAGTGTATATTTCTAATTTTTGAATTTCATTTTAGTTCAGTGACTCAAGCCTACCAACATGTTGTAGCCTTGGTGTTTGCTGTAAAGGAGATTAATGAAAATGCCCAGATCTTAACCAATGTCACCCTAGGCTTCAAGATCTATAACACCTATTATAATGCAAGATATACTTATGCAGCCACCATGGAACTGCTCTCTACTCAAAGCAGGTTCATTCCTAACTATAAATGTGACCTCCAAAACCATCTGATAGCCGTTATTGGAGGTCCAAATTCTTATGAAGTTCTGTACATGGCAAGCATCTTGACCAATTACAAAATTGCACAGGTAAGTGGCTGAAAGAATAATGGCTTTAAAATAATATTTAATCAATAGTATTTTATTAAATAATATTTAATATTGGTTAA
Organism: Ptyas mucosa; assembly: GCA_012654045.1. Taxonomy (NCBI): domain Eukaryota; kingdom Metazoa; phylum Chordata; class Lepidosauria; order Squamata; family Colubridae; genus Ptyas; species Ptyas mucosa. The sequence continues at coordinate 77,792 of WNWU01012700.1, forward strand.
TAAAATAATATCCAGTTAGCTTTATTGATTAGCCTATAGGCCATATCAAAGCACAAGGTGCAAACACATATTACCATTAAAATCTTATACAAACAATTTAAAATAAAAGCAGGGTAAAATACAATAGTTATAGGAATAGAGACAATATAATTATTTTTTGGGTGTCACCCTTACAATCTACCCCAACCAGTCCCACGTATGCAGATCTCAACTGAACCATTTTGTTTAAGTACTGTGCTGTGTTAAATCTTATCTTCAGGTTCTGGCCACACGTAAAGTAGATTTTTTTGATATGGGGATCCCAATGGGTCATTCGTTTGGTATATGGACCAAGGCACCTGTCTCTCACCCCCTTATACAAGCAACAGTCAAATAGGATGTGAGCCAGGTCTTCTATCTCTGTCGCTCCACAAATACAGAGACGCTCATTGTAGGGTATAGAATGGAATCTCCCATATTTGACCATTGTGTCAAGATGTTCGAATCTCGCTCGTGTAAATATCTCCCTAAGATGTTTTGGCAGTTGTAACTTCAAATAGCTCTCTACTTGAAAAGTAAGTTTGTATTTGCTCAGCCATTTCAAGTTACCCACCTTACTAAGGATAGCTATATCATTTTGTGCTTCTATATCTTCAATTCTTTGGGCAGCTCTTTTTTTTTAATTGTTCTCCTGTTCTGCAAGAGACAGGAAGACCCCAGCTTCTTACAAAATTTGTTAGTTTGGTGAATATTGTATAATGTTTAATGATCATTTGTTACAGAACAACATCAGCTAGAGCAGTAATGTGAATTGGATTATACTGTACTGTACAAACATAACTTGACCTTGAAATGTTTCTAGGAGACGGTAGGACTGAGACACTTTTTTTCTTCTTGGTTTCCCTAAAAAAAATTAGCTTGGATATTGCTCTGCTCCAGAGATAAGTACCCAAGATACTGTCTTCCACTGGATGTTCCCAAATAAAATTCAACAGCACAGGAGGATTCTCCATCTTCTATTGCATTTTGGATGGACATGGATTGGGGTGTTATATCTTGATATTGGGAAACTGACACAGGTATTACTACAAAATGTGCTTCCCGTGTTTTCGAAAAATGGCATCTGCTTTGATTTCATAAGAAAACTGGCTGATGGCTACCTCAATGACTTTGACGAAATAGTAGAAGGGAGTCATGAAACATTACTTTTTCTCTTGACCCGTACTTGTAATGCAGTGATTGTTGAAGGTGAATTTCCAAGTATATTAACTTTAATGTATTACTTCAAAGTAGCTGAATTTGTCGTAACGACAGTATATTTGAAAGTCTGGATTATGACATCAGATGTTGATTACGTATCCATTCCCCAGCAAAGAGGTTGGGATTTAAATTTCCTTCATGGATCTTTATCCTTGGCAATTAATTTCAAGGATGTTGCTGGCTTCCATCAGTTTCTTCAAGCAAGGAACCCTGCTTTGGAGAAAGAAGATGGCTTCCTAAGAGAAACCTGGCAACAGGTATTTAATTGTGTCTTTCCTAGTTTTACTGATGACAATATGAGTGAGGACATTTGCACTGGAAAGGAGCAGCTAGGGACTCTCCCTATGTCTGTGCTTGAGATGAGGATGACTGCTCACAGTTACAGTGTCTACACGGCTGCATATTCCGTTGCATATGCTTTGCATGCCATGTACTCTTCTATGGACAACCAAAAAGGAATGACAAATGGATGGAGACAGAAAGTTCATCAACAGCCATGGAAGGTAATCCTTTACATGAACTACTAAATGCATTTGCAGCATCTTTTCCTTGCAATCACAGAACCACAGAGTTGGAAATAACCTTAAAGGTCTTCTCATCCAATTCTTGCCTCTTCCCTAAGTTTTTTCTGTAGAATAACTGTAACTTGGAATACTTACGATATCTAAATAATAATAATAATAAGAAGAAGAAGAAGAAGAAGAAGAACAACAACAACAACAACAACTTTATTGTCATTGTACATGAATACACAGTATACCCATACAACGAAATTCAATTAACACCCAAAGAACCAAGTCCAACACACATCACAATCCCCAAACACACTCACACCCACCACAATTCCACACCCCTAAACCACCCAAACATCCACACAATAACCAAGTAATGCTGTCCAACAGCTCACTGATGATGGCCCTTCAGTTCATTGTTGAGTGCAATTATAGCTCTGGGATAAAAACTATTCAGAAAACATGTGATCCAAGTTTTAATTGTTCTGTAACTTCTGCCAGAAGGCAACAGTCCAAAACGATTTTAAGCAGGATGGGAAGAGTCTCTGAGAACATTATGCAACTTCTTCAAACATTGAGATTTGTAGATGTCATCCAGGGCTGGTAGCTGGAGTCCGATGATATTCTGGGCAGTTTTAATGATTCTCTGTAGAGTTTTTTTGTCTGCTACAGAGCTGCTCCCATACCATGCAAGAATGCCATATGTCAGGACACTCTCAATGGGGCTGCGATAGTAGGACAGAAGTAGATGCTGAGATAGATTTATCTTCCTGAGCATTCTCAGGAAGTACAGACTCTTCTGTGCCTTCTAGACATGGTCAGATTCCTATAGACTATCTAAAAATGGAGATATACTTCTTCTGGTACAAAAATTGGCAATATATTTCTCACTTTATCATAGTTTCTTGTTGTTTTAAAAAACCTCTGTAGATCTTTTCTAAAAAGATCTTAAATCTTATGATAATGGTATGATATTATCTATGCTATCTTGAAAAATCCTTTGTGTTGGGGTAAGAATTTAGAAAGCTCTTGTTTCTTTGTATTATTTATAATCCTCAGAATTTCAATTGCCACTCTGTGGGCTATTTTGTTTCCTTTGATGCATCACCCAAAAGGCAATGTAGTGTCGAACATCCAACCTAATTTTGCCACGAATCAGCTGTGGAATTAATCAGTAACTAGTTAACAGTTAGGTTAATTGTTCTATGAGTGTTTGCTGGTCTTTGAAAATTCAGTTTGAAAGATTAAACCATATGAAATAAATATGTTCAATTTCTTTTAGTCTTTCAGAATGAAAGACCTATTTTTTCAATATATTTTTCCTGGTTTTTTCTTTCACTTGTATCATCAGGGAAATCATGGCATATCCTGATGTCACTGTATCAGTAAAGTTAAGAACCCTGCCTCCTCATACTTAGGAGTTAATATGTATAGCAGATGAATAGTATTAAAACAAATTGCAATAAAAGAAGGAATATATTAAATGGTTCTTTTCTTACTCTCATTTAGATGCATCACTTTCTTAGATATGTCTCATTTAATGACAGCAGTGGAAGAACTATTTCTTTTGACCAAAATGGAGAGTTAGTAGGAGGGTTTGATATCATCAACTGGATCACATTCTCAAATCAGTCTTTTCTTAGAGTCAAAATTGGAAAGCTGAACCCACAAGCACCCTTAGACCAACTTTTGACTATTTCCGAAAAGGACATTGTCTGGCCAACCCACTTTGGACAGGTAGAATCCATTTGAATATCACTTTTCTAAAGTTCAAAGAGCTTCATTACTCAGTCTACAAAACTGAATAATTATTTTTTAAAAATTGTTGTAGTTTCTATATTTGTCAATTACAATTATTTTTCCCAAATAGTATTCTTTTTTTCTTATCCAAGGTTTCAGGCTCACAATGTTCAAGTTACAAAGTCAACTATTTTTAATAAACAAAACTGCAGATTAGAATTTATTTCCCAAATATTCTCTTATTTATTTTATTTTTGTCAGTTGGACAATATTTCCCGAATAAACCTGTCATCACTGAATAAGTGAACAAATCTGACTGCAACACGGATTGCATTTTGAATCTACTGACCTTTATTTGCAAATCAACGAAAAACGCAAATAGATTGATCTATTCTCCTAGAAACTTATTCGTGTCTCTCATTAAGTATTACAAATCTTTTTCAGTTGTTATAATGAATGACTGAGCTTTTTCTTAGTTGATCATATTTAACCGAATCATTCTTCCTTTTACGGATAGAAACAGCCCATTTCCTTGTGTAATGAGAAATGCCAATCAGGTTATAAAAAGAGCACCAAAGAAGGAGAACCCTTTTGCTGCTATGCTTGTACTCCGTGCTCAGAAGGGAAGATCTCCAACCAGACAGGTAAAAGCCTTATCAGAATATTAGATATATTTCAACATTTAGACACATACTATCTTTAGTATCAAGGGACATGGTGACTCAGTGGTTAAATGCTAAGCTTGTCGATCGAAAGGTTGGCAGTTCAGCAGTTCAAATCCCTAGTATCGCTTAAGCCGTGGTCAGGACAGAAGAAGAAAGATGTGCTCTCCTCATCCGATGCAGGAAATTCAGATGATTCACTGAGGATCACATGTGGAGAGACCAATTCTGTTTGTTAGTTATCTGCCCCACCTGATACTTAATGCTGTTACCACTCCTATAGTTGCATCCTTGATACTGAGTGGAGTATGACCATGCCAGCTTTTTCTAAAACCTACAATGTTCTTCTTTATTTTATGGACATTTAGAACCAGGTTACTTTTATTGCACTAGTCCTCCAGAGCCTTCACCTCTTCTCTATAAGCATCTTCATTGTCATCCCAGATAAGACCCACCACTGCAGTGTCATCTCGATAGTTCACTATATGATTTGTAGCAGATTTGGCACACCAGTCATGGGTTATCAGTACCAGACTCAAGACATAACCCCATGGGGAACCTGTACTCAAGGAGATGGAGTTGGAAACCTTTCTTCCAACTCACACAAACTGGGGCCCATCAATAAGGATATCCAGTATCCAATTACATAAAGGAGTATTAAAAACTAACAGGACCAGTTTGTTCACCAAATGCTGAGGAATGATAGCATTGAATGCCAAACTAAAATCAAAAAAATGCATTCACACATGAGTATTCTTCTCCTCCAGGTGTGCCAAGCTGGAGAGTGCATCATACCAATAATAATAGCACTTAGACTTATATAGTGATTTACAGCTCTCTCTAAGCAGATTACAGAGTCAGTATATTGCCTCCAAAAATCTAAGTCCCCATTTTAATGGCTTTGGAAGGTTGGAAGGCAGAGTCAACTTGAGATGCTTAGGATTGAACTGCTAGCAGTTAGCCAAGTTAACTTTCTTAAGGGGGAAAATATAGAGAAATGTTATAAATATCTTGATTTAATATACACTGTTGCTTTTTCAGACATGGATGATTGCATTCAGTGCCCAGATGATCATTACCCAAATAAAGACCATGATTCATGCATTCCCAAACCTTTCAGCTACCTATCTTATGAAGATAATTTGGGAACCAGTTTGGCCACAGTGGCTCTTCTGTTTTCTTTTACTACAATTTACATTTGAGGAATCTTCTTGAAGTATCACAACACTCCCATTGTCAAGGCCAACAACCGCAGCCTCTCCTACATCCTCCTCATCTCCCTTCTCCTCGCCTTCCTTTCTTCCCTGCTATTTATTGGTCGACCCACAAGTATGACTTGTCTTCTTCGACAAACTGCTTTTGGCATCATGTTCTCAGTGGCGGTTTCTTGTATGTTGGCCAAAACAATCACAGTGGTTCTTGCATTTATGGCCACTAAGCCAGGATCAAAGATGAGGATGTGGGTTGGAAATCGACTAGCCCTTTCGGTTGTTTTTTCCTGTTCTCTTGTACAAACACTTCTTTGTGTAGTCTGGCTTTCCACCTCTCCCCCCTTCCCAAATGTTGACATGAACTCTCTTAGCACTGAAATCATTCTGGAATGTAATGAAGGTTCTGTTGTGATGCTTTATTGTATATTGAGCTTCATGGGTCTTTTGGCTATTGTCAGTTTTGTTGCAGCTTTTCTAGTCAGGAAATTACCAGATAGTTTCCAAGAAACCAAATCCATCACTTTCAGCATGCTGATCTTTTGCAGTGTCTGGTTGTCCTTCATACCTGCCTACATGAGTACCAAAGGCAAATATATGGTGGCCGTGGAGATCTTTGCCATCTTGGCCTCCAGTGCGGGGCTACTGATTTGTATCTTTTCCCCAAAATGCTATATCATCGTGTTGAGACCTGACTTTAATAGAAAAGAGAATCTGATAAAACGAATCCATTAAATGACATTCTTCGTGGTTATTGTTTTTTAGGAAACGTGCTAATATTTTCCCTAACATCTTCAATACAAATTTAAGATGTACTTTTCTATACATATATTCAATACATACATGTGCATTTCAAGTGTACAGGAGATAACTATTAATAATGAAGAGGATACTGGGCTCTCAAAAGAGATTCCTTAGAAATTCCTTGTTATTTTAAACTGTAAAATATTTTTTAGAACATTGACTAAGAGGCTTTTTGGCTTTTAAGAGAAAGATTTTTTCTTTTTTTTTCTTTTAATATAAGATGGCTGCTAAACAAGTTAAATCAGTGGCTTCTAAAGGGGGAGGAGGTTCTCCAACAGTGTCAGTTGTGACACAGAAAGTACAACTTCCGGTGGATCCACAGAGTCAGGAGACCTCCTTGAAAGAGCTTAAAGAATTTATAAGAGAAGCTATGCTTAATCAAACTGCAGCTATGAATGACCAAACAGTAATTATGGATGGGAAACTTAAAGAATTTGCAGCAGAGATAAAAGCAATTAAAGATGTTGTGGAAGAAAAGCATGATGAAATAAGGGATGATATTATTCTAGCAGTTTCAGGATTGACAAAAAATCTTATCCAGTTGGAGGAGAGGGTAGAGGAGATTAATGAGGCGATTCTGAATCTGGAACAGAAAGTAGGAGAGATTATGACTAAAACAGAAAAGGTGGACAAAGATATGGTCATGCTGCAATATAGATCCATGGAAGTTGCCTTGCGATTGAGAGGTTTAAAAGAAAATAATCGTGAAAACCTGAGAGATATTTGTGCTGAAGCTTTGGCAGTGATAATTGAAGAAAGGCCAGAACATGTTGCAATTCAGATTGATAAAATATATAGAGTTAACTTATGGGTGGCAAGACAAAGGCAGTTGCCAAGAGATGTGGTGATTTACTTTATGACAAGGAGGATTAGAAATGATATTTTACAAGCTTCATACAGAAACAAGGTTCAAGTGGATGGAAAGGAATTAATTGTTTTGAAAGAGATTCCCTCCAAGATGTTAAGAGATAAAAAGGATTTTGGATTTTTGGTTAATGAGCTGAGAAATCAACAAATCCAGTACAGATGGGATGTCCCAACTGGCTTAATAGAGAACTATGGAGGAGAGAGACATCGCTTAAACTCACCTTGGAAGGCAAAGGATTTCTATGTTAATGTTTTAAAGGCCGGATTTCCACCCTCACCAGGGGAGGGCAGAAAGGAAAAGAAAAAGGAGATAATACAACAAGAGAAAGATGAAAAGCAGATACAAACCTATGCAGAAGTTGCAGCTGGAGGAATTAGTTTGGAGGATGAATTATCCCAACTTGAGGGCCCACAATCAATCTCTGACCCATCCAAGAAGATAGAAGAACCAAGAGAGCAACGATTGACTCAAGCAACTTATAAACTACAAGAAAAACAGTTGAAAGGGTAACAATCTCAAATTGCAGCTCAAATGGTCCAAAAAACAGAAGCAGTGGGAGGAGCAAGGCCGAAGAGTAAGATTGAGGAAGATCTTCAGTGTATGCTCACTAAGCTTCGTTCAGCCAAAGATAGCAACTAAATTTTTATCCTGGAATGTTAATGGTTTAAATTCACCACAGAAAAGAAAGAAAATATTTCATTATTTGAAACAATTTAAGAATGATGTTATTTGTTTGCAAGAAACACATATTAGATTTTCAGATCAAAAATATTTGATAAATTCAAGGTTAGGTACACATTTCGTTGCATCAACATCGGAGAAGAAAAATGGTTTAGTTATATATGTGAAGAAGGGTATACCAGTTAAGTTAATTGAAACAGACATTCAAGGTAGATACATTGCAATTGAATTATTAACCCAGAATGGAAAAATGCTTTTAATTGGAGTATATGCACCTAACCAGCAACAGGATAAATTTTATAAACTCTTGCATACTAAAATAATACAATGGGACTATAGATCTTTTATACTGATGGGTGATTGGAATGGAGTAATAGATACACAGAAAGACAAAAAAAACTCTGTCTAAAACCTCAACACGTGCAAAATTACCTAAATCTTTTTTTGATATGATGGAAGATATGGAACTGAGAGATATTTGGAGAGTACAGAATGCTGATGAAGGAGATTTTACCTTTTTCTCTGATAGACACCAATCCTTTTCAAGGATTGACTTTATATTAACTACAAATAATTCCCTTTCTAGGGTGAAGAAGGTGAAGATATGTCCAAGAACCTTAACTGACCATAGTCTGGTTTGGATGGAATTATTATTTATTTATCAATGCTCCTAAAAAATAGAAAAATCAATAGGCTTCCTCATTTAGAAAAGTATTTGGTAATGTTGGCAAAGAGAGACACCTACTCACATTTGGGTAGATACCAGGTAGATTGATCATTGGGATTTCTTATACAAGAATAATGCAGCACTATACTAACGCTGGATTGGTTTCTCATATTAACACCATTTATAATGCAATCAAATGCAATTCTGCCTCAAGATGGTGCCTCCGATGGCGGCCTTAGTGAATTGCTCTCTAGCAGTTTTGATGTTTCTATTTGTAGATCTGTCTGCTTTGGTACAGCAATTAAACAGGACAGGCACAGTCTTAAACAGATTGTTAGGACTTCAGAGAAGACAATTGCAACCAGCCTTCCTTCCTTTTAAAGATCTGTACACTGCATGAGCCAGAAGAGGGCTGAGAAAATATCTATAGATCACTCACATCCTGGACACAAACTGTTTCAACTTCTCCCCTCAGGATGTCTCTTCAGGGCATTGCATGCCAAAACAACATTTCCCTCCCGTGCTATCCGTCTGTAAAACACATAATTCTCACAGCACTGTATGGATATGGATATCCTATGGATCCTATGGCTATCTAATTATGTAGACTGTATTAGTATTATCCTTGTCATCTTTTCTATTATGTATTCCTATTGGTATCATATGCCTATCACTTTGTTGCTTGTATCTTATGATTGATGATTTATCACCTTGTTGTTTGTGTGTATACTAGGGCAGATTCCTTGTGTGTCCAATCACACTTCACCAATAAATAATATGCTATTCTATTGGGGTTTTTTTTTTGAAATATCCTTACCAAGACATGGTTGGTGAGTTAATGTAGTGGTAATTTAAATAATACTGTCTTATTATTGTTTGTATTTCATAATTCTTAACAAACCATCTCCCTCATAGAAAGGCTCTGGGCAGTGTACAATATACCAGGTTGGAATATGGAATGGTCTGATGTGATGGGGAAAAGCAATTCCATAGGTTGCCTGGCCCTATGTCATGTCATAGATGTTAAGGGTTAAACTTCCCTCTGCATAGTAGACAACGGACCGGACAGCAAAGAGATACGTTGCTGGTTAAACACACAGATACTCACAGACTTTGAACGGTGAAAGAAAAATAAATATTATTTACTCTTAGTGAAAAAACAAACTTGGTTTTCCAAAACAAAGATAACACGTCTTTCAATAATCACTCTCCAACACAAAACATAGTTTCCTTACAACTATGTATTATAACTCAGTCACACACAGTCCCTCTTCAAGAGATCAATCATCAAATAGCAGCATTCTCCCCTTTGGGTAGTGTAATATATTTACAATCTCAAACCATATTGTTCACATGTATCTTTATGTTTCCTACTTCCTTGTGCTTTCGTGAAATGATCAGCCACATTGTCTTCCGATGCACAATATATAAGTTCTATCGTCTTGTTCATTATACATTCTCTCACATTTAGATACCGAAGATCTGTATGCTTCGTTCTAGTTTCCACAGCTATATTCGTCACCCTTTGTATCACTGCCTGATTATCTTCGTATACTGTTATAGGATCCCTTATATGTATTCCTATATCAAGCATCAGTTGCTTAATACTAATCAGATCAGTACATAATAAAGATAAACAAGAAAATTCTGCCTCCATTGTAGACATACTCAAATGCTTCTGTCTAATTGAACGCCACCATATCAAAGACTTGCCCAGAAATAGAGCAATTCCTGAGGTTGATTTCCTTGTAGTTACATCTGTTGAGAAACTAGCATCCACATAAGCAATTACAGGCAAATCTTCTGATGGTTGTAGATATAATGCATGATGCATGGTATATTTCAAATACCTTAGGATACGTTTCGCTCCCTGCCAGTGTCTTTCTGTAGGTTCATTGTTAAATCTAGCCAATTGGTTAACACTATAAGAAATATCGGGTCTAGACCAATTGCTGATATATGATAAGCTGCCAACCAGTGATTGGTAAATCCCTTTATCAAACAATGGACTTTTTACATCAGTGTTACTATAGTGTTGAACCATAGGTGTTTTTGATGGTTTACATAACTCCATTCTGAATTGTTTTAATAAATTAAAATAATATTTAATAAATTATTTATTAAATATTTAATAAATTAAAATAATATTTTAATAAATTAAAATACATTTTAATAAATTATTGATTTTATCAGTTTGGGATAATTTAAATTCTCCCCTGGTTTTTTCAATTTTTCAAAAGGTTATCTCCCCTAGATTTTTAATTCTGAAATGAGTTTTTAATTGATCAACAATTATGTTGATCTCATCCGGTGGCTCCGCTGGCGCCGAAAGACACTCCTTTGTGAGCGCCAGCCCCCGTGATTCCGTTAGAGCCACTAGAACAGTGAAAATCAGCTGTCTAGCGGCTTGAAAACTTTCCCCCTGGGAGAAGGGGGGAAAGAGAGCCGACGGGTGTAGGTAGAGCTCCACAAGAGCCCCAGGTTTTTTTTTTAAATCTGAGGCTTAAAGGGTGAGAGCTCCCCGGGAAGCCCGTCATTGCTCCGGATCCGGGATGTTTCTGCTTCAAGCAGAACTAGACGTCGCGACCACCCCAACAACTCAATTTTAAAGAAAAAAAGATTTTGGACTTGAAAGCTGGCAGAGCAAATACAGGAGAAACTAAAATTGCAAGTACTAAACTTTAACTCCAAAAAGTCTATCATTTCCCTCTGAATTTCTATGGGAGAAAGGGAAAGTAAGATGGCGTTTGACTCTAACGGGGCGTGAAGAAATTAAAGTTAGATACAAAGTATTATGTAGTGTTAAAAGCCCCTGCCTAAAAGAAGAGGATTTTATCTTAAAAGGAGAAGGATTTAAAAATTATTTCTAAAAAAAAGACTTGTACCAGTTAAGGATTGGAATAATTGATTTAGTTGCTGGAAAAGTATAAAAGTATAAAAGTATAAAAGTATAAAGTGAAAGTTTTATTGGGAAAAAAAATGGCTGGCTTTTTTGAAAGTGATGAAGGCTCACCATTACATACATCAGCAAATTCACAAATACTGACTGTGGATCTCTTTAAAGAAATTTTAGAATCATTTACCTCCACGTTAGTGGAAAGAATGGAAGGGTTTTTCAAGAAGGATTTTACTCAAATTTGAAACAAAGATACAAGTGAAGATACTGTATCGGTATTTCAGTTGCCAAATAATAGTGAGTTGTTGAATGAAGAGGTGGAAGAAACAATCCAGTTTAATGTGCCTTTGGAAAATAAAATGGATGTTTTTTTCAAATTAAGAAGGAAAGGTTGAGAGGCTTGAAGGAGTGTATCCAGGAAATATTGAGAGAGATTTCTCCAGACACTTTGATACAGACAACTGGAAAATTGTCAGGAGGCATTGGGATTTCTTATATAAGAAGGAAGATTTGAAGTGGAATTTTACAACTTTTTTTACAAAGATGGACTCCCAATCGCAGTTAAAGAGGTGTTTTTACTGAAAGGAACTACTTTGCGAAGAGAACAAGATTGTAAGGTACAGTAACTTCAGTTGAAAATTCAAGAACTTATAAAAATAAAAGAAGTCGGAGGAATAAGACTGAAGAAGAAGGTTCGCAAAAAAGTCAGGAAAAAATGGAGATGGAAAAATTACAATCCTCTTTGTTGGGGAGGATAGTAATAGTGAAAATGAATGATTATACCTGTATTTAGGGACATGATTTGTTTTGAAAAGTTATATTAAGTAATGTTATGTTTGAATTGTTATGGGCCACTGACCAAACTTTCACTTTTGTCTTGAAGTATATTAACACTAAAGGATATTATTTCTTTTTTTTTCTTTTTGAAAAGTTATATTTCAAGGAATGCTTTGTTGAAGAATTTATATAAGCTTATGGGTTAAAAGAAAAATATTGTGGATGTAAAAGTTATGGACAGTGTAGATAATTTAATATAAGTTTATGGGTTAGAAGAAGGATATTGTTTAAACCTTTATACTTTGTTTTAAATTACATTAATACTATATCAAAGAATGCTTTGTTGAAGAATAAATATAGTGGTGCAAGGGTTGAGGGAAGGTTTTTACAATATTTTTTATAGATATTAAATAGTGAAGATGTCAGAAATTGGATAAGTTGGATGATTTGCAGAAAGGATTATCTGAAATTAAATCTGAAATGACACTTACGAAAAAAGATTTAAATGATGTTCAACAGCTGGCAGAGCAAAACAAGAAGAAGATGGGGGGTCTGGAGGGGGAGGTACGGGCACTCCAGCGGGTGGAAGAAGGGAGAGGAAATGCAATGCTAACTTTACAATTAGATAAGATGTCTTATTTTCTCAGGTTTCAAAACGTGGAACAACTCGACCAGGAAAACTTGAGAGAAGTGATGGTCAAAATGTTGGGTGAATTTCTTGAAAGAGATTTGGAGTCTACTGGAAGGGATGTGGATCTGGTGTATAGAGTAAACTCACAATTTGCAATTTTACATAGTGTCCCAAGAGAGGTCCATATTAAATTTGTAAGAAGGGAACTGAGAGATGAGATATTGAGAAAACAAAGACTGGGGGCGCTGGTGTACAGGGGCAAGGAGGTCACCATCCTAAAGCAGATTCCCAGACAGGTACGAGAATTAAAGAGAAAATATTATTTTTTATCAAACAAGCTGTACCTTAAGGGAGTAGGCTTTAGGTGGTTGATTCCGGAGGGTTTGATGATTTTCTGGAAGGACAGTAGGAAGAAAATTAATAACGTAGTGGAGGCTAAGGCCTTTTTTGAGCAGCATAAGTCCTTCCTAGAGGGAGAAGATACAGGAGCTGAAGAGGGGGAAGTATTAGATGAACAAGGAGCTGTGGCGGCCCGGGAGGAGGGGGGAGGCCAGGCCATGGTTTTAAGAGCTAGAACTAGGAAATGAAGAAAGGAGGGGAATCTATTATCTAATGGGTTTTTTTTTTGATATCTCTTTTTACTCTTTCTTTTCACTGTACTTTGTATAATATTTTGGCTATTGGCTTTCTTTGCTTACATAACTTTTATATATTCCGGTTGTTTGGTTGTTTGTTTTTTTTTTTATTGAAAAAGTTTTAATAAAATTTTTACATACATTTTCTCCCCCCTCCCCAACCACCCCCCGGACTTCCCAGAGCAAATACAAGTACATGATAAAATACAGCTCAAATGCTCTAAGTTAAACTCCATTTCACACTTATCATAATCCTAATCATTAAACAAGTAAATAAAAGGAAAGCAAGTCTTCTTTTCTTCTCATTCCATCTAATTCGACAGAATTAATCTCCATGTCTCCATTTATAGTTACAGCAGTTAATAAGACAATTAAATATTAAGTAATCACACCTATCATTACTCAGTATAACTAATTAATACTTAGCAAATTATTAAGTCTATACAATCTAACAAGATATTTTGTAACTTCTTTCATTTAAAACAGAAAAAGAAAACCCAACAACAAAGAAAAATAAAAAACCCTCAATCAAAAAAAAAACACCCAAATTTAAAATAGAATACTATATAAAATCTTCCGTCCTCCATTTTTGAACCATCAAGGTCCATTTATAGTTAAAACACTTAAAACAATCATACTAGATTAAACCAGTTGCTAATCTTCTTGTCTTCACATCTTCCAACAGCGTGTAGAATATCTTCATCATTTGCGTCTACCCACCTAAATAGTAAATTGCTTCTTTATAAAAAAAAACCCCCGAGTGACTTTATAATTATATTTATAATAATATCCATCAAATCCAGTCAAAACTAGATTAGTAGATCCATCAAACATATTAAGGAAACCACCAGATCAACTGCAATTGCTCTAGATCCATAGTCCTTTTGCCTTATATTTATTACCATCAGACAGAAAGCTCCGATTTAGTATATTCAATGAAACTTCTACGTTTACAATTAAATCCAGATTTATCACAGTCCTTAATAAAATATTCCAATTCCTTCAAGTCAGGGCATATTTCACAGCCCAACACACCAGCATTGCTGTGATCTGTTTATTCTTCTCAAAATATTCCAATACAGCTATAGATTGCCTCCTCATCGTTCATCACTTGGTTAACTGGCATTAAATTGCTGTGTACTTTTTTTTTTCTTCCCCCCCAAAAGTTCAAAGTCTTTAAACATTTAAACAATGCTTTTTAAGGACCATCATCTCGTCAAGCAGGGTTATTTTCCATTTCTCCAGGCTTTCTTCTTTTCCGTTTTACGAACTTTCTTCTTAACTTTAATCCCTCTGCCTTTTTTAACTCCAGCAGAAATTTGCGGTATTTGGGATTGGATATTATAAACTTTTTGCAGAAATGTGGCTTCTTCTGGAAACAGCTCATCAGCTTGCAGAGTTTCTTGCTCCTGCTCAGCCTTCATCTTTCTCTCTTCTGTAAAATCTGCTATGGTCTTTTGTTGTTTTTTTTCCTTTCCCAGCTCTTGATTCTTGGTTTGTTTTGATTTAACATAATAACGTCTGTTGTGTGAGAATTTAAAAAAGAGAAAATAATAATTTAAATATCTTTTCTATAAAGATATTGAAAATTCAACATATTGTAAACTATAATATTGTATATTTTTAACCAATAAAAACTTTTCTTATAAATAGTGAAGATGTTATTTGATTATACGTAGTAGACTTGTAGAGAATAAGATGAAGAAGTTTATGCAAAGCTATTAAGTAAGGAATGTTTCCAGGAAGAATTAATATAAGTTTATGGGGTAAAAAGTAAAAATAAGGTTTTTACAATATATTTTATTTGAAATTGGTTAAAATATTTTGTCAATGTATTAATATATGTAAGGGTTGGAGATGTGATGGTTAACTGTAACTGGGCTCTGATCGTGTAATGCTGGAAGAAAGAAGACTTGCTTATTATTGAAGAATGGACAAGAACAAATTTGGATTGATTACTTTCAAGCAATAATTGGTTTAAATAGTTATATTTAGATATGAACAAGGGGAGTTAAAGCGTAAGAGGGGGATAAATCTATAGATAGTTAGCTTATGGTTTCTTTTTATGTTTGTTAAATGCTATATCCTGTATTTGCTCTGGGAAGTCGGGGGGGGTTGTGGTTGGGGTAGGAGGGGGGAGGAGGGAGGGGAAAGTATGTGTAAAAATTTTTTAAAACTTTTCAATAAAAAAAGAAAAAAATTATGTTGGTCTCTTGATCATTTTCTGTAATCAAAGCTATGTCGTCGGTAAACAGAAGTAATAACGACATTTTACCATCTCTTTCTATTCTAAATAAACATGGATCTGCTAATCCTGCTTTGAATCCAATCTTCTCTAATGTTTTTACAATACACTGGTTCCATTCGTATCCTGACTGTTTTAACCCATAAAGGCTTTTTCTTAATAGCCAACAGTCAGATGTCTCATTTTTTAAAAAAATTGATTTATATGCCGCCCTTCTCCAGAGACTCAGGGCGGCTTACAATGCATTAAGCAATAGCCTTCATACTTTTGTATATTTATACAAAGTCAGTTTATTGCCCCCATAATCTGGGTCCTCATTTTACCTATCTTAGAAAGGATGGAAGGCTGAGTCAACCTTGAGCCTGTTGGGCTTTGAACTTGCAGTAATTGCAGGCAGCAGATGTAAGTGGATGTTAATAACTGCCTTAGTCTACTGAGCCACCAGAGCTCATCTCATCTAATCCTGAGGGTTTCTTTAAATAGATTTCATGCTGTAGTGGTGCATGTAGGTATGCAGTCTCTACGTCCAAATGAGTAACTATATAATTGTATCTAGCTGCCCATACCAACACTGCTCTTAGTGTAATGGCTTTCAAACTTGGAGTGGATACTTCATCATAATCATTAGGAGACTGATTAAATCCTTGAGCTATCAGCCTAGCCTTATATATTATCTCACCCTTTATCCCAGTTTTTAATTTATATATCCACTTACTACCGAGTGTAGTTTTACCTTATGGTATTGTTACAGTTTCATAAACATTTAGATTCTGCAACGATTTTAGTTCTTTAGTCATTGCAGATCTCCACACTTTCTGATCTTCAGGTGGAAACGTGGTTAACTCATTATATGTTGTAGGAACTTTGTTTAATTGATAGACCATTGTTGCCTGATACTTTCAGGTGGTCTTGTTGCTCTATTTGATCTTCTTGGCAGTTCAGGACTCACAGATGGCCTCTCTACCTTCACCTGTTCCTGTACTACGTCCTCCTCTACCTCTTTGTTCTGGATTTCTGGCATTTCATTAGTAGCGTCAGTCTGAGTTTCAATGATAACCTCATTCTCAGTCTCCAATTTATTCCACCCTACATGCTCCATAAACTTTGCATTCGCACTGTTAACTACCGTTGCTGTTCCTTTTAGCCAAAATCTGTAGGACCTGTGGTTTGAATTATAACCAACAAATATTAATTGTTGTGCCTTACTCTGGCCCTTACGTCTTAACTGTGATGGAATATGAACCCATGCAGGTGACCCGAATGTGTGTATGTAACTTAAATCCAGCTTCCTTCCATGCCATACGGTATGGGGAACTTTCTTAGTGGTTGTATTTACGACATTGTTCAAGAGTGTATTTGCACACATTATGGCTTCTCCCCATAGACTGGCTGGTAAACCTGCATCAGCTAACATTGTTCTCATCATTGCTTGTAAAGTTTGTCCTCTCCTTTCAACATATGAGTTATGTTGTGGTCTATATGGAGCTGAACACTTAGGTTTTATACCAGCATTGTCGATCATTGATTTAAACCTCTTGTTTACAAACTCAGTACCGTTGTCAGTTACAATGGTAACTATTTTTTGCTTTGTTTTTCTCTCGACAAACTTGATCCACTGAACAAAATACCGAAATGTATCTGTCTTATTCCTCAATAGGTAGCAAAAACCATACCTGGAGTAATGATCAACTATGCTAAGGACATAACAAGCACCCCCTAGACTAGCTTTCATTGGCCCTATTAGATCAGCGAATACCACTTCAAGTGGTCTCTTCATTTTAAACCCATCAAACCTATTAGCAGGGATTGTTTTGCTCTTTTGCTGATTACAAATATTGCAATTTAAATACTGGTTACATGGCTTCAGCTTCAACCCATCAACTAACTTAACAGTTTTCTGCAGCAATTTAAAACTAATATGCCCCATTTTTGCGCAACAGTAGACTGCATTTGGTGGACCAGGATTTGTAGTTGGTGCCATCCAGCTGGGAAACCAGCGATAAATTTGGAGCTTGACCTTGTGCCATCTTCACCAGGATTTGAAATATATCAGAACGCCTGGAGGAGTAATGTGTGTCGCAACTCTCTTATTGCTGTAACCGGTACACACACACTGGGCCCATAACCAGTGTTAAGGGTTAAACTTCCCTCTGCATAGTAGACAATGGACCGGACAGCAAAGAGATACGTTGCTGGTTAAACACACAGATACTCACAGACTCTGAATGGTGAAAGAAAAATAAATATTCTTTACTCTTAGTGAAAAAACAAACTTGGTTTTCCAAAACAAAGATAACACGTCTTTGAATAATCACTCTCCAACACAAAACATAGTTTGCTTACAGTTCTCTCCAGTCACAGTCCCTCTTCAGGAGATCAATCATCAAATAGCAGGAGCAGGAGCCCTGGGCTCCTGTTTCCTTTTATGGCTGCCTGAGCATAGCACAGCCAATCATTCTTCTTATATCATTTAAAGTCACAAACAGTCTTTCTATATATTAACTACCCAACCGTAGGATGAATATCCAACAATAGAGGGCCTTATAGTTTATTACCAACAACTTAAATTGGACCAGGAAGCAAATTGGCACCCAGAGAGGCTTTGGACAGTGTACAATATAATGGAGTGGGATATAGCATGATATAGCACGGAAAAACCGTGGAGATCTTTGCCATTTTGGCCTCCAGTGGGGGGCTACTGATTTGTATCTTTTTCCCAAAATGCTATATCATCATGCTGAGGCCTGACTTTAATAGAAAAGATCATCTGATAAAAGAAACCATTAAATGGCATTCTTCATGATTATTTTTTTTTCACGAAACATGCTAATATGTTCCCTAACATCTTCAATACAAATTTAAATTGTAATTGAAGGCAGTTAAAATATGATGAACATATTAATTCTAGTTGCATTTCAGAGATCCTAGAATTACGTATGTATTCATCTTCTATCTGTTAATCAAATTAACTATTGTGATTTATATTTTTTTCTCAATCCTAAAGAGAAATTTGGAGTTAGTTAGAACCTCTGTGAAGGTGAAGTGTTTATCCCTGTCATGTAAAACTCTGTGTTTAATTCTGTGTGTTTATAGGCATTATTATTAGTCAAATTAAATTAAATTAAATTAAATTAAATTAAATTGAATTCTTATTTAGTAACTTGTTAAATTTATTTAATTTAATATAATTGATTGGATGTGTTGGCTCAGTGGCTAAGACACTGAGTTTGTTGATTGAAAGGTCAGCAGTTCTGCGACTTCCGGCAGTGACGTTATTGTGCAGAGGGTGAGGAAATGGGGCGCCGCATCCAAAACCCAAGAAGTCTGCATCAGGAGCCCTTACAGGGCACTCTTGATCCAGTAGAGATCGGGAAATAAAAGGGGAATTCCGAAGCCCCTGGGTGACACGCTATCGCCCAGAAAGACAAAGGACTAATCCCTTTAAAACTGGTGGAGAGAAAGTTGGCCTGCAAGGCAGATTAGGAGCGTTGGCGGCCATATAGAAAGGAAGCAAAGAGTGAAGAAAACAGGTTCTAGTGGCAGACGAAACGGACCCAGAAGAAGGAAATTGGAAAAAATGGAGAATCGGAAGAGTGGAGTGAGGAGGACACAAAAGAGACAGACAAGTTAAGTCCAACAAGTGGCGACAGATTAGGAGGGAAGCACAGCACAAAATAGAAAAAGAGGTCAGTGCGAGGGAAGGAGGATCCCAGAGAGTGAGACAGCAGAACGGGAGGAGGAAAAGCAACAGAGTTAAGATCCCTGGGATGGAGAAAACTGGAGAAGGTGAAAAACCGGAGAAACTAAACGACATTTTGTGGTAAAGAACTTAATTTTGAAAAATCTGTGAAATTTAAATTGTGACTGGTGACTGTAAAAGGGAGATATAAAAACTAAAAGCTAAAAAGAAGGAAAGACGAGACCATATAGACGGATTTAAGGGGAGAGACTAAGACTTGAAAGAGGACTGATGCAATAGCACGACAGAAAACTACAGCTACAACCAGAAGGAAAACTAGAGAAGGGAAGGAGTGACAAAGAACAACAAAAGAAGAATAAAATGTATTTTCTATATACATATATATATATATATATATATTTATTTATTCGGCTTATATGCTGCCCTATCTCACAATGGACTCAGGGCGGCTCACAACAATAAAACAAAGCCACAATATAAAATGAAGTCTAAAAAATTAAAAATTTAAAATTAACCCTTAAAGCCCCATTATCAGTCCAGGTCGAGGGATTTAAACAGCCAAGTTTTTAATTCTCGGCGGAAGGTGCGAAGGTCAGGCACTAATCGGAGTTCCAAGGGAAGTTGATTCCATAGGGTGGGCACACCCTCCGAGAAGGCTCTACCCCTGGAAGTCGCCAGCCGCCACTGTCTAGCTGACGGCACCCTGAGTAGGCCCTCTCTATGGGCGTGAACCGGGCGATGGGATATCGTTGCTGGCTGTAAGTGGTCCGCCAAATAACCTGGTCCTAAGCCATATAGGGCTTTATAGGTCATCACCAGCACCTTGAATCTCACCCGGAGGGCAACCGGCAACCAATGCAAACCGCGCAGGAGAGGTGTAACATGGGAGTATCAGGATTCTCCCATCACAACCCACGCGGCTGCATTTTGCACCAGCTGAAGCCTCCGAGTGGTCCTCAAGGGCAGCCCCATGTAGAGAGCGTTGCAGTAGTCAATCCATGAGGTGACCACTGTGTGAGTAACTGTGCGTAGGGCATCTCGGTCCAAGTAGGGACACAACTGGCGCACCAGACGTATCTGGGCGAATGCTCCCCCGGTCACAGTCGTTATGTGGTCTTCTAAGCTCAACCGTGAATCCAGAAGGACGCCCAAGTTGCGCACCCTGTCTACAGGGGGCAAAACTTCACCCCCTATAGTCAGCAATGGCACCTCTCCACTGAACCGAGATGCCGGTACCCACAGCCACTCGGTCTTGGTCGGGTTGAGTTGCAATCTGTTTCTACCCATCCAGACCCGTACCGCTTCCAGGCACCGGGCCATAACGTCGAGGACATCACTGGGTTGGTTCGGGGTGGAAATGAAAAGCTGAGTATCATCCGCATACTGATGATACCTCACCCCTTATATATAGTATATAAGTAGTAAAGTAAGAAAAAAGATCATATTAAAGTTATAACTAATTATTGCATTGTTAATCTATAGAGTTTGAAAGAGAGGAATGTTACAGAGTATAAAATATTAATGAATGAATGAATAATTTAATTTAATTTATGGGCCGGACCTCAGGAGGTAACTCATTCCAGAGAGCTGGGGCAGCCACAGAGAAGGCCCTCCCCCGCGGGCCCACCAGCCGACATTGTTTAGCTGACGGGACCCGGAGGAAACCAACTCTGTGGGATCTTACTGGTCACTGGGAGCTATGCGGCAGAAGGCCGTCTCGAAGATAGCCTGGCCCTGAGCCATGTAGGGCTTTAAAGGTAATAACCAACACCTTGAATTGTGACCGAAGACCAATAGGGAGCCAGTGCAGCTCACGGAGAATTGGTGTAAGTGGGTGTACCTA
This sequence comes from Ptyas mucosa, assembly GCA_012654045.1. NCBI lineage: Eukaryota > Metazoa > Chordata > Lepidosauria > Squamata > Colubridae > Ptyas > Ptyas mucosa. Next base: position 98,900 of record WNWU01012700.1, read on the forward strand.
GGTGCACCCACGACAGCTCGCGTGTCTTAAGATATTAAGTGAGGTATAGTAATATACAGAGGGTATAAAAAAATAAAAGAAAAAATAATAATAGAGAAGCAGAAGAGAAGTAAATTAAATAAATTGTACTGATTAGATATACTGCAAAGTAAAACCTGATTATATTGTATACTGGATGAATTTAAATTTAAAGAGCCTTGGTGGCGCAGCAGACTAAAGTGCTGTTAAGTAGCATCAGCTGCCTGCAATTACTGCAAGTTCAAATCTCACCAGGCTCAAGGTTGACTCAGCCTTCCATCCTTTCGAGGTAAAATGAGGACCCGGATTGTGGGGGCAATAAGCTGACTTTGTATAAAAAAGAACACTGCTTAGGGAGGGCTGAAAGCCCTACTAAGCAGGTATATACAAAAGTATGAAGGCTATTGCTTAACGCATTGTAAGCTGCCCTGAGTCTCCGGAGAAGGGCAGCATATAAATCGAACCAATAAATAAAATAAATAAAATACATTAAGTTGAAATTTATACAGAATATAAGCAAAGGTGTGTGTATTTAAAATTGTTTTTGTATAAGAAAAACGTATAGAAATATATATACCAAAAAAAAAAGTGATTAAGAATTAAGGAAAAATAATTATATGATAGTGTGGAAAAACTTTACAAGAGCTTTAAAAATGTCAATGACAACAACTATAGCCAAAACACGAAAAAACCCAACTATAAACCCTACACCAACAGTGGCAGTAAACAATAAACAATAGATAACATGATAGGAAAAGAAAAGGAAAAACCAGAAATGACAGTAAATACCATGCAAAATATGTTCCAGATAATTCAAGAAATCTTACTAAAAACACAAGAGAAAATTGTGGACAATCATGGAGAAATGAAAATGCTTCATACAGAAATTAAAAATGAAATTGGAGAAGTAAAAGAGGACATTAAGAATATAAATGATAAAATTGGGGACATTCAACAAACAATAACAGAAAATGAACAAAGAATCAAAAACATGGAAACAAAAATAGATCAAGTAGAGACAAAAATGGACACACTGGAGCAGAAATCTCAACAATTAAATAAGGAACTATCAGATTCAATAGCAATGTTGGAATGGGAGAAAGCTTCATATTTCCTGCGTTTCCAAAACCTGGGAGAAAAGATGGCAGAAATAGTCAGAAATAGTACAGAGGGATAAAACAGAAATAAGAGAACAGATTGATTAAATTTACCGGGTAAATACTAATTACATAAGAAGACATTGATTGGAGAGGGAAGTGCATATTAGATTTACAAAGTGAATAATCAGAGATGAAGTATATAAGACATCACGAGAAGAAACCTTGACTTACAAAGGTAAAGAAATTATAATTTTAATTTAACTCGTGCCTTCTTCCCCTGCCAAATATACTTTAGTATCATCTTATCCAAATCTTTAAAATAGGTTTTTCCTGGATTTATTGGTATCACCTGAAATAGGTACAGCATCCTTGGGAGGATGTTCATTTTGATACAAGACAAACGAGAAAGAGGAGAAATGGGGCTCCCAGATTGGCAAACCTACCACCAAGCAGCATCATTAACATGGATCAAAGAGTGGATTGAACTCAAAAACATATGCTTATTAACATTAGAAGGCTTTGATTTGACGAAAGGATGGCACACATACCTGTGGGAAGAGAAACCCAAAAAACATGAACAACTCCGAAGGCATATTGTAAGAGACACATTATTAAAGATTTGGATTGAAATTAAGAAAAATCATTACGATAGAATCCCATGGTGGATTTCAACAATGGAAGCACAAATATACCCAAATACTATGGACACAAATAAAATGAAAATGTATCAAGAACTCTTAAATGATGAAGGGAAATTAAAAACCAGAGAAGAACTAAAAGAACAAGGTGTGGAAATTGAATGGTAGCCATACCTACAATTGAAATCCAGATACAAAACGGACATGGAGAATTACGGAATTCAAAAAGAACCAAATGATCTCGATAAAATACTATTGGGTCCAAATGAGAAATTAATAACTAAAACCTACAATTTTTTTTTTTTATTGAAAAAGTTTTAACAATAAAACCTACAATTTTTTACTGGCATATAAATTAGAGGAGGAAATAGTAAAGGAGAATATGGTCACATGGGCCAAGAACTTCAGATATAATATTGAACTAACCAAATGTGAAAAACTATGGAAAATCAACAATAAATTGACACTATCAGTATCATATAAAGAAAATACTTACAAGATGTTCTACAGATGGCATCTTCCCCCAGCAAAGATTTCAAAAATGTTTCCCAACACTTCCCCACTCTGTTGGAAATGCAAAAAACAAAAAGGGACATACTACCACAAGTGGTGGTTATGCCCAAAAGCAAAACAATTCTGGAATCAAATCAAAACCCAACTAGAAGAAATAACAGCACAAAAAATACCATTAAAACCGGAAACATATTTACTAGGTATATTCACAAATAACTACAAAAAAGAAACAATATATTTAATCACATATATTTTGACCACAGCGAGAATCATCTTCGCACAAAATTGGAAATCAGAAGAAATCCCAACACAAGATAAAATAATATCGAAAGCAATGGAATGTGCTGAGATAGACAAACTCACCAAAGAAATCCAAGAAAAGGAAGAATCTGAATACTATCTGGTCTGGCAAATGTGGTATCAATGGTTGGAGTAAAGGAAAACCAAATGAAAGATGATCCCATAAGATTTGAATTAGCTTGTATACCAAACGAGATACATCAGAGTTAAAATAGAACTTCAAAAAATATCGTTATATAAGGTAAGATGGGGATATAGATATTGAGAAATGTAATTTACCGATGTACTACCTTAAGAAATAAGTCATCACATTTTAATGTTGTATATGTTGTGTATTGTTGTATTTGTATTTTTTCTTTTTCTGTGTGTGTATGTTTTTAAAATCAATAAAATAATTTTTAAAAAAAGAAATTATAATTTTAAAACAAATACCACAAAGGATTAGAAATCAACGCCAACAATATCAATTTTTAACAACACAACTGATTAGGTACAAAATAATGTTTAGATGGCTGGCACCAGATGGAACTTTAATTACATGGCAATCACTGCTGGACTGGTTTCTCATATTTACATAATTTCTAATGCAATTTCCTTTCTGAAATAGCCTTATTAAGATTTGGTGAATGAATCTATATAGAGTTTTTTTAAAAAAATCATTGAAAGATAATATTCTCATGCTGGGGGTAGGACCTGGATTGGTTTTTAACAGGAAATTATAGCTTTTAATAGGAAATTAGATAGATAGATAGATAGATAGATAGATAGATAGATAGATAGATAGATAGATAGATAGATAGATATAGATATGTAGGTCTTTGGGTTTTCTCCCGTGTAAAATTGGAAGTACCTTGGTGACGTTTCGACGAAGTCTCATTCGTCATCTTCAGGCTGGTGTCTTCGGCCTTGTGCTTCTAGGAGCAATGTGTGATCGTGGTTGTTTCTTCCTTTTAACTGCCAGTGGGGGTGGGAGCTGATTGGGTGGGAGCATGGCTGTGTTCTGATTGGGTGGAGGTGTGTTCTGATTGGGAGGGGGCTTGGCTGTGTTCTGATTAGCTGGGGGGTTGGCTGTGCTCTGATTGGCTGGGAGTGTGTTCTGATAGGGTGGGGGCTTGGCTGTGCTCAGGTTGGTCTGAGTTGCAGGGGGATTTGAACTTGTGGCCTGCATTGCTTTTGTTTGGCTCCGTGTTCATGGTCGTGCTACATCTTCATGGTGTGTGTCAGTTTGCTTCATGTATGGATTGGAGGGGTTTAAAGTGGTTAATGATGCAGCTGTGGTCTGGCTTCTGGTTTGTGGTCATGCCTCATCATCTGTGTGGGTTTGGGCTTGCTTTTGCAGGGCTTTGTTTGGGCAAAGATTTGGGCTTGCAATTTCATGACATGAAATTGATTTTTAAAAAACCAGAACTATCGCCAAAACTGAACACTTTAACAACAGAATAATCAGAGAAGCCATTGAGATGGAAAAGCGTCCCCACAGCATGAATAAAAGAGATGATACCTCCCACCTACCAGCCATTTGGAAACCCGCCCTTATTGACAAATGAATCCCAAACACAAAGAATAACACCAGACCCACACTCATGAAAACCACACAGGATGTCACTTTCACGCATCCACGCAAAAGGCAAGCCCAAACCCACACCGATGATGAGGCACGACCACAAACCAGAAGCCAGACCACAGCTGCATCATTAACCACTTTAAACCCCTGTCGGGGTAGACCAGGTGTCTCGATAGAAAAACACTTAATCTTTCCCCTGGCTCAAGCTGATGAAGGGAGGAGAACTTGTGGCTCAGAAGGTTAATTCAACTGCCTAACATGCAGGAAACCCAAGTTTGAATCTGAGTAAGGCTAGCTGATGAAAGCTAAAAAGCTTGAAATAGATCTATACTAGTCTCCCTTATCAGCATACGTAACTCTGGAACGCCTGAAGCAATTTCAACCAAACTTGGTACACAGATGACTTACCCTCTGGAAAAAATACTGTGGGGGGTAGGACATCCCTAACAAACTCTAGATCTATTTGCAGATCTTCAACAAGGAAGATCCAGTAAGTCCAAGTAATTGTAACTGGGTTTTTTTTCCACCCCAGGAAAATTTTGCAATTTAATGGCTATGAGAAGAAGACTCTTCATGTTATAATTTTCCATCCCCCTTTATTTATAAGCAGTAGGTTGATTTTATATTAAATATATATATTAGAAAAAATGCAGAGAAGAGCAACAAAAATGATTAGGGGAATGGAGGCTAAAATACGAAGAACATTTGCAAGAATTAGGTATGCCTAGTTTAATGAAGATAAGAATTTGGAATGATATGCCTGCAGTGTTCTACTATCTAAGTGGCTGCCACAAAGAAGTGGTCATTCTAGTCTCCAAAGGACCTGAAGGCAGGACAGGAAGCACTGGATGGAATCAGGGTTGAAATCCAGCAGGTTCTGACAGGTTCTGGAGAACTGGTAGTGGAAATTCTGAGTAGTTCGGAGAACTGGCAAATATCACCTCTGGCTGGCCCCAGAGTGGGGTGGGAATGGAGATTTTATAGTATCCCGCTGGAGTGAGGTGGGAATGAAGATTTTGCAGTATCCTTCCCCTGGAGTGGGGTGGGAATGGAGATTTTGCAGTATCCTTCTCCTACCATGCCCACCAAGCCACACCCACCAAGCCACACCATGCCCACCAAGCCACACCCACAGAACTGGTAGTAAAATAATTGGATTTCACCACTGGATGGAAAACCTAGAAGTAAGGAGAACTTTACTGACAGTTAGAACCATTAATCATTGGAATAAGTTGTCTCCAGAAGTTATGGGTGTTCCAACAAAGGTTTTTAAGAAAAAATTGGACAACTATTTGTCTGAATTAGTATAGAGTTTCCTGCTTGAGCTGGGAGTTATAATCTAAGACCTCCAAGGTCTCTTCCAACTCTGTTATTCTGTTATTTCTAATCTAGTTATATCATTCTACTTGACTTAGTCTTTCTACTGGGAGTTAAGTTCAAAATTGGGCTACGATTATAAAGACAGTCAAAATTAAACCAGTCAGAGTCACAATTTGCAACATATTTTAATGCAAAGCACATAGACTTTTTTTTACATATTCTTAATTATTGTAATTCCATATTCTGAGAACTAAATGATTAAGCTAAACATTTTTAATAACATGGCCAAAATAAACTGTCAATTTGCCAATCAATTTATCCACTATTAATGTTTTAGAATATCAAGGTTATTGCTTATAGCCATCTCCATCTCCACACACAAAGAGGTATGTGGCAAGTGTAAAGTAAAAAATAAAATTAAAAATTAAAAACTTAAAAAAATCTATGATCTAAAAATAATAATTAAAAATACATTAAAAAGAAAAGAAAAAACAAACAAACAAACTTAAAGGGCAGACTTGATGGACTACTAGGTCTTTTTCTCCCATAGTTTTCTATGTTCTCATAAAAGAATATTTCCCCACAACCTACTCATAGTTATGATTCATACTGGCATGTATTGATGAAACACTTGTACCCAGTTAGACCTAAACTATGACATCCTTTTGGATTTCATAATCTTTAGTCCTAATCTCTAAAACTTTGGGGGGAGGGTGTCTATCATTATTCATTTATTTACAGTGCCTAGCTGCAAAGTCATGAGTTTTTCCTATGTCTTTGGTTTCCTAGATATATTGTCTAACAGTAAGTATAATTTTTCCATAAGCACCCTAGGAAATAATCATATGCTGGAGCAAAGCTTAATTGAGTCAATCCCTATAAATTACTTCGATCTTTGGGAATGAGAATAGATTTACTTTGAATAATGTCAGCTGGATACATTACTTGGATCCATTAGTTGGATCCAAGAAATGTATGTTGTTGGGAAAAGGAAACAAGGGTAACTGGGCATGCAGGAGAAGGTAAATTCCTAGAATCAAAGAAAATTGAATTTGGCTGTGCTATAGATATTTTGAGAAGGCATGGCCTAGTAGAAAAAGGCTGCCATAAGAGATAACAACAGTCATGAAAGTGATCAGGACAGGAACTCAGGAAGTACTTCAATTTCTAGGTTGTATCTTAAAGACCAAATGCAGAGAATTCAGGTTGGAGAAAATAAAGGTCCTCATTAATGTCACCTCATTATTTGATTAGAGTAGGGGGGAAGGCTGCATTGAATCAATGAGCAAATTGAACTTCGTATTCAGGGTTATTTTTTTATTAACTGTCCCTTTGTATTCAAATCAGGTCTCATAATAATGATATAGCATTTGGGGGAAAAGATGCAGCCCAGTAATCCAGCTGCTGAAGCCAAAATGGAGAAGATCTCCACAGCCACCATGTATTTCCCCTTGGTACTCAAATAGGTTGGAACAAATGAAATCCAGACACTACAAAACACCAACATGCTGAAGGTGATGAATTTGGCTTCATTAAAGCTATCTGGTAACTTCCTAGCTAGGAAGGCCACAGTGAAACTGACAGCAGTCAACAACCCCAGAAAGCCAAGCACCGTATAAAACATTGTGGTTGAACCTTCATTACATTGTAGGACAATTTCTTCAGTTATAGAGTGTATGTCAGAATCTGGGAATGGGGGAGACATTGTCAGCCACACTGTACAAATGGTAAATTGTGCCACAGAGCAAAATAGGACAATAGAAAAAGCCAGCCTATTCCCCACCCATTTCCTCATTTTGGAACCTGGCCTGGTAGCCATGAAAGCAAGAACAACAAGGATTGTTTTCCCTAATATGCAAGAAAGGGCTACTGAGAATATGATGCCAAAAGCAGCTTGTCGCATGAAACATTTTGCTTGGTCAGGTTGCCCAATGAAGAGCAAACTGCAAAGGAATGAGAGCAGGAGAACAATGAGAAGAATGTAGGTGAGGCTCTTGTTGTTGGCTTTGACAATGGGGCTGTCCCTCTGTTTAATGAAGATCCCCAGCACCAAAGCTGTGATGAAAGAAAGGAAGAGACTAACACTGGCCAAGGTGATTCCCAGTGGCTCATTGTACGACAGGAAGGTTATTGTTTTTAGAATACAAACGTTTTGAGCCTTGTTTGGATATTGGTCTTCTTAACATTGAAAGCAGTCAACCACATCTGAAAAAAACAAAACACCATGTTCAATTTCTAAAAATGCTCAGGTAGTGGGATTGAGAGTTAATTATTGGGTTTAATTTTTTTCCTTATCAAATAATGCCTATTTATATTTAGTGCTGTAAATATGGAGATGATCTTTTACTTACATAACCCATTCATACAAGGGTTACCCTTTCATACAAGGGTTACTTACATAACCCTTTCATTTTTAGTGTTTATAAAGTAATATCATAGGCCCGATCAACACATTAGAAGTCAGTTGTATGAAGTTTGAAAATTAGCATTTTGAATCACAATTAAGAAGACTGAATAGTTTTGCACAACACAATTCTTACCCATCTGGTTTGAAATATTCCCTGTGACTGGGCAGATTGGAGATCGCCATACTGAAACAGGGAAAGATTCCAACGTGAAAAAGAAGCGAGTTGGTTTTCCCCTTTGTTGAAAATATAACAAACAAGATTTACAGAACTCATAAAACATTGGAAACATATTGTTCTTATAAAGCTCTCTTTTATTTAAATATAGATAACTGTGATTGATACTTATTAGAATTGATTAAGAACTATAGCGATACTTGTTTAGCAATAATAAAATAGCATATAAAATAATATATAGTAAGCTAGAATATTTGAGATCTACATAATCATAGTGACTTAGAAGAAATTATTGGGAAGTAATTAAATTTAATTAAATTTGAACAAAAAAAAATTTTGTTTGTGATTTTAGATAAATTAAGTATTATAATTATTAATTATTAAGTATTAAGAATTGATTAAGTTTGTGATTATTTAAACTACATATTTATACATATCTATACATATTTATATCTATTTATACCTATAATATTTTTTTTAAAAAATACTTTATTGAATTTTCAAAGTTAAAAAAACAGAAGAAAAAGAGAAAAAGCTATATAAATAGCTTTGATGAAATGTACATATAATCTATAAATACAATAGAGAGGAATTTAGCCTAAGATGAAGTAGATTGGATATAAGATATAAGATATACAATGGATAAGAAACACTGTATCTCCGAATGATAACTAGAATTTTGCAAACTTTTTTTCTTTTTTTTCTATACCTATAATATTTATTTATATCAACGTATATTAGTATTATATTGTAATATTTATATTATACTTAAACTTATAGTACTGCTACATTTTTTATGAAGATTTTATAGAGATAACTAACTAGTCAAAGGAGATTTACTTTAAAAAAAAGAGAAAAAGATAATTCAAAATTTTGGATGGTGATTTGGGAGAAAGTTGATAAAATATTGGAGGAACAATATAGAATTTTGAAAGAAATGACGAGCACTACTACAACAACATTGAAAACGGGAAGGAAAATAACATCAATCTTAGCAGGAACATCGGCCTCCCCGGTGTCACAGAAAACATTGGAGGGAATGTTTGCATCAGAGAAGCAACCCAGCACGCCTAGTATGCCAACGATGCAAGCTACATTAATGACAATCCAAGAAACAATGGTTAAACTACAAGAATGCATGACCAGAAATCATGAACAATCTAGAAAATACATGGATGAGGTAAAGAGAGAAGTTAAGAACGACATTCAAAAGATTGATGAAAAAATGGACCTGATACAAGAAATTGTTCAAAAAAATGATCAAAGAATAAAAGAAATAGAACAGAAGACTGAATTGACAGAAGGAAAGCTGGAAGCATTGGATACAAAAATGACGGGATTAAATAAGGAACTCGAGAATACAGTAGCGCAATTGGAAATGGAAAAAGCAGCATTTTTCCTACGTTTCCAAAATGTAGTGGAAGAGAGGGAGGAAGACCTGACGATGATAATGGCAGAGATGATAGCTGAGTCTCTCCAAAGAGAAAGGGAAGAAATAATAAATGAATTAGATGAAGTGTACCGGGTTCACACAAATTACGCCCGGCAACACAAACTCCCTCGGGAGGTACATATAAGATTTGTAAGAAGAAAGGTGAGGGATATTGTATACAAAATAATGAAGGACGAACCTATGCATTATAGGAATAAAGAAATAATAACTTTGAAACAAATCCCTAAAAGAATAAGAGACTTGCGAAAAGAGTACTGGTTCCTGGCCACGCTGCTAAATAGAAGATATATACCATTTAGATGGACGACGCCGGAAGGGATGTTAGTAACGTGGCAGGGAAGGAAAATAAAGGTGGATTCGCAGAACAAAGCGAGGGAATTATATGATCAAATGACAGGAAATGAGGTAACAAGTGATAGTAAAGAAGAAGGAGGAAGGAATATAAAAGGAAAGCAGAGACGGGAATGTGAAAGAACTCCACCACAAGGAGGAAAAGAAAATGAAGGAGACACTCAGGAGGAAGGAGGAGTGCAAACAAGAGGCCAAAAAAAAGAACAAGAAGAAACAAAGAAGAAACAACAACAGGAAAGTCAGTAAGAAATGGAAAGAACTCTAAAAATTTTGTCAGTGAATGTAAACGGACTCAACTCACCATCCAAACGACACCAAATTTTCAAAAAAATTCTGAAACAAAAATTGGATATAGTGTGCCTCCAGGAGGTACACGTAAGAAAACAAGACATAAAATATATACAAAATAAGAAATTAGGTAAAGCATATTCATCTTTGGCAGAAGAAAAAAAAAGAGGAGTAGTGGTATATATAAAGGAAGGAATAGATAGCAATATAAGATATATAGATACTGAAGGTAGAATAGTGATGATAGAGTTAAGACTTGATTTCAAAAATATATTATTGGTAGTAATACGGTATATGCACCAAACAGTAAACAATTAGAATTCTATAGAAAAGTGCATGAGAAAATTATGGATCAAAAAATGGAAAATGTTATGTCTGATTGGAGATTTTAATGCTATTTTAGATGTGAGAAAAGATTATAATTGTACCCAGCAAAATAAAAATAAGAAAAATGTATTACCCAGAACTTTTACAGATATGGTGGAAGAGTTAAACATGATAGATAGTTGGAGGTTCTATAATCCTGAAACCAAGCAATTTACATATTACTTGAACCCGCACAAGTCCTGGTCTAGGTTAGACATGGTATGGGTATCCAGCATATTAATGAGGGAAATAGAAGCGGTGGAAATTCTACCAAACGAGTGGGCGGATCACAACCCATTAATGATGACGTGGAAGGGGCAGCAGAGAAAAAAAAATAGATGGACAATGAATACTCAGTTAATAAAAGAAAAAGAATATAAGAAATATATGGAAAAGGAACTAGAACTGTTTTATAAGGAGAATACGAAACAACACACCTCCCTACAAAATTTATGGGACACAACCAAGGCGTACGTAAGAAGCCTTACAATAGCATATAATGCAAAACGTAGAAAAGAGAGAGAAAAAGAATATAATAAATTACAAGAAGAAATTCAAAATTGGGAGAGTAAATTGCAAAGAAAACCAGGGGATGAACAAACAAGAGTAAAATGGATAGCGGCAAAACATAAGTTAAATATATTAGAACAAGGGCAATATGTAATGACTCTAAAATATATAAGGCAGAATTATTTCGAACACACAAATAAACCGGGGAGGTGGTTGGCATACAGGTTGAGAAAGGAAAGAGAAAAAAGAACAATTCAGAAATTACAAGATGAGGAGGGGAGGATCCCACGAAGTATAGAGAAGAAAAAGGAAATAACACTCCAATATTACCAAAAACTTTATGAGAAGGATATAGTAACAACGGAGGAAATTGAACATTACTTAAAAGGAAAGGGAGTACAAACATTAACGGAGGAAGAAAAAGAATTATTAGACAGGGAGATTACGGCAGGTGAATTAAAAGAAGCGCTGAAAAGACAGAAAAATAATAAAACTCCGGGGACCGATGGTCTACCAACGGAGTTCTATAAAACATTTGGAGAATTATTAAACGGAATATTATTAGAAGTATATAATGAAGCCCTGATGGAGGCAAAATTACCAAACACATGGAAAGAAGCGTACATCTCCCTAATACCAAAAGAAGGGGCAGATGCCACATTAATAAAAAATTATAGACCGATTTCTTTGTTGAACACCGACTATAACATTTTTATGAGTATAATTGCTAATAGGCTGAAAAAAATATTACATAACAAAATACATCAGGACCAAAATGGTTTTTTACCCACAAGACAAATAAAAAATAATTTAAGGTTGGTAATGGATGTTCTAGAATATTATGAGATGCATCCAGAGAGACAGGTGGCCCTGATCTTTCTGGATGCACAAAAAGCGTTTGACCAAGTAAACTGGCAATTTATGAAACAACAAATTAAAAGTATGAATTTCGGTGAGAAATTTACAAAAATGATAACATCAATATACCAGGACCAAAAAGCATGTATTTTGGTAAACGGGGATCCAACGAAATTTTTTGGAATAAATAAAGGCAGGGATGCCCACTATCGCCCCTACTTTTTATCTTAACGTTGGAAAATTTGTTAATTAGAATTAGGGCAAATAAAGAAATACAAGGATTAAAGATTAAGAGAGAAGATTACAAGGTCCAAGCCTTTGCGGACGATCTTGTTTTCTTCATAGAAGATCCAATAGAAACAACCCCCAAATTAATAAAAGAAATTGAAACTTTTGGAAAAGTAGCAGGCCTAAAAATTAATAAAGAAAAAACAAATATGATAATAAAAAATATGACAACAAAACAAGTAGAGAAATTAGTAAAAGATTCAGGATTACAGGCAGTCAAAAAAGTCAAATACTTAGGGATAAATCTGACAGCTAGAACAGTAACAATAAAACAGGATAATTATGAACCTTTAGTCCAGAAAATAAAAGAGGATTTGGATAAATGGGGGAAATTAAGACTATCCTTACTGGGGAGGATAGCAGTGATAAAATCAAATATACTTCCAAGACTCCTTTATTTATTCCAAATGATACCAATAAAATTAGACAAAAAATTCTTTGATAATTTGGATAAAATAACGACAAATTTTGTGTGGGAAGGGAAAAAATCAAGAATAAAATTGAACATATTACAAGATGACAGAATTAGAGGCGGATTTGGTTTCCTGGCATGGCAAAAATATTATAAGGCAGCAAGCTTATTATGGATTAAGGAATGGATAACCCTGGAGAACCAAAGACTGTTAAATCTGGAAGGACATGATCTAATGAAGGGATGGCATGCTTTTATTTGGAATTCTGGAAATAAAATATATAAACATTTCAACAACCATACTATTAGGAAATCCTTAATTAATACATGGCAACAAATTCAACATAAACATTACATAAAAATTCCTGGTTGGTTATCAACAATAGAAGCAATTACTCACCCCAATATACTATCAAAACAAAAAATATTAAGATATAGAGAAATATTGGATATCCAGGGGAAATTAAAAACTAGGGAAGAACTAAAAGAACAAGGAATAGCAATAGACTGGTGGCCCTACTCACAAATAAAAACAAGATATAGGAAGGATCAGGAGGAGGGAGGAATAGACTTAAAACAAAATCGATTAGATAAATTATTAGAATCTAAAGAAGGGAAATTAATTTCGAAAATATATAAATATCTACTTGAATATGATTTGGCAGAAGAATTAGTGAAAGGGCAGATGATAGCGTGGGCGAGGAATATTGGCCACAGTATACAGCTGGAAGAATGGGAAAGAGCGTGGGAAAATAACTACAGCATGACAAAATCGGTGGCCTACAAAGAAAATCATTATAAGATGTGGTATCGATGGCATCTGGCCCCCGCAAGATTAGCGAAAATGTACCCAAACATAAACCCGACATGTTGGAAATGTAAAGAAGCACAAGGAACTTATTATCATGCTTGGTGGCTCTGCCCAGAAATTAAGAAATATTGGAACAAGATAAAAACATGGATAATTGAAATAACAGATTATGAAATTGAATTAGAACCCGAAATTTTTTTATTAGGCATGATTTAAAAGAATATTAGAAATGATATAAAATATTTAATACTCCACATAATTACGGCGGCAAGATTAGCATTAGCACAACTTTGGAAAATAGATCGAATGCCAACTGATCAGGAGTTAATACAAAAAATATATACATGCACAGAAATGGACAAACTAACTTTAGAGTTACAGGATAAGGAGGACTCAAAATATTATACAATATGGAATAGATGGTATCAATGGATAAACCAGAGAAAGGGAAATGGGTAGAGACGGAATTTAGAAGAAATCAATATAATCAAAAACAGCACTGTCAGAGGAATAGAAAACGAAATATGCCACGGTATGTCAGCATATAGGTATATATGTATATATAACGGAAATTAGTTAGAAATTGTATATTGTATATGTAAATTTGTCTCTTGATTAAGAGAAATTTGTATGTTTTAAATGTTTTTATAAATGAATAAAGTTTTGTTTTTAAAATTAAAAAAAAAGGAAAAAAGAAAAAATTCCCCCAGAAGAAGAAATAAGGAAGATTTTGACTTGTGCAGAAATGGACAGGCTGACACTAGAACTCAATAACAAGAATGAGACAGAATACTATAAAATCAGCAGAATTGCAAAAGACTGTGCTACTCGGAACAACATACATTTTAAGAAGATACTTGGTCGATAACCTAGGATGCTGTCAGCAACCTTTATCAGTGCCAGTCAATAATAATCGTGATACATTTTTAAATGTTCAGTTGGTTTCAATGGTAGGTGGCCATTCATCTGTTGCTGAAGCAAAGAAGTATAGTGGTTCAGTCCTCACTTTGAAAGTAAAAGAGAAAAAGAATGTTTTTAAAACAAATAAGAAAAAAAGTGTAACAGGCTTGTTTGAACATACAACTGAATGTAATAAAGGAAAGGATGTTGAGGTTGTTTCCAAGGACTCAATAACAAGCAAAGTGGACAATACACAGAAGACATGTAGAAGAGATTATCTCTAGGAAAGAAACCAAATGACAACTTTTTAAAAAAGGGATGAAGAATGAGGATATTTTGGTGACAAGTTTAAAAGATGGCCTTGCCACCTATAATGCATGCCTAGGAAATGAGGACATTGAGGATAAAGAAGAAAGAAAAAGATAGATAGCTGCATATGATGCAGAATTCACATTAATATCAAGAGGAACATAGATGTCAAAAATAGCTTTCAGGCCCAAGCAAGCAAGCAACAAGAATGTTTAGGAGGTTGGAGGCTAAAACTGATGAAGAATGGTTACAGGAATTGGGTATGTCTAGTCTAATGAAAAAGAAGGACTAGGGGTGACATAATAGCAGTATACCAATATTAGAGGGTTCCTATAAAGACAAGGGGGTCAAACTATTTTCCCAAGCACCAAAAGGCAAGATGAGAAACAATGGATGGAAACTAACCAAGGAGACAAGCAACCAAGAAGTAAGAAGAAATATCCTAACGACGAGAGTAACCAACCAATGGAACAGCATGCCTTCAGAAGTTGTGGGTGCTCCATCACTGGAGTCTTTCAAAAAGAGACTGGACAACCATTTATCTGAAATGGTATAGGGTCTCCTGCTCGAGCAGGGGGTTGGATTAGAAGACCTCCAAGGTTGCTTCCAACTTTATTATTCTAGGTACTATGTTCAATAGATCGACACATGAAGAGTTCAAATTGACTAGTTCAACTTGTTCAACTAGTTCAAGTGATAGGACTAAAAGATCCCTTCCAGCTCTATTCTGATTGATTGATGGACTATCTTATGGCAAGTACTATCTATAATACAGGAATCTCTCCAGACTGCTTGCCTTCCCTGGGAAACCTATAGATAAGGTTCCATGGAGCTTGGGAGGATGTGGGTCCTTGATGGCTTATGACTTTGCAATGATTCAAAGCTAATAGACAATGTGTCAGAATGGTTGTGTAATTGGCAACTCCAAAATTCATCTAATAAATGTTCTGTCCTACACATTGGCAATAAAAATCAGAACAAATTACAAGTTGGGCAGAAACGATCTCGTAGATGAACCTCTCTTTGTCAAGGACCTAGGAGTACTCAACTGAAACAATCTAAACCCCAGAGCTCACTGTAACAGCATTGCCAAAAAGGCATTAAGAGCAGGGGTGGGTTCTAAAAATTTTTACTACCAGTTCTGTGGGTGTGGCTTATTTTGTGGACATGGCTTGATGGTCATGTGACAATTCTTTAGGATTTAGCAGAGGTACTGGTCTACCAGGCTTTTAACTGCTTGCAGAGCTGTACTGGTCTACTCATTTGTTTTTGGAGGCACCGGTCTACCCATTCGTTTTTGGAGACACCGGTCTACCCATTTGTTTTTGGAGGCACCAGTCTACCACCACACTGTCTTTTAACACTGATCACCACGGCAAGAGTTTAAACAGTTTTTTTCCTTCTAGCCGATCAGCTGGGACTCGGGAAGCAGCAGTAGATTGGGGGTGGGGCCAAATAAAAAGTAAGAATAATGCGGGGGGGGGGGGGGGCGGGAGGCCCCAGCTCCTGAACAAAGAGAACCGGTTCGGTGACGTCATATCGTCACCGCTACCGGCTTGGCCGAACCGGGCCGAACCGGGAGGAACCCATCACTGATTAAGAGTTGTTGAGCTAATTTTGCGAAGCTTCTTCTCCTGTAACACTTTATTGCTAACTAGGGCATAAAAAACCTTTGCCAGACCAATTCTTGAATACAGCTCATCCACCCACACTGTATATTGGACATTAACATGATTGAGCAGGTTCAGAGGTATTTCAAAAAAAGACTACTTCACTCCTCTACTCACAATAGAATCCCCTATGCCACCAGGCTTGGAATTTTGGGCTTTGTGAATCTGGAACTGTTCCACCTGCAGTTCGATCTAAGCATAGTACACAAAATTGTTTGCTATAATGTCTTGCCTGTCAATGACTTCTTCAGCTTCAACCACAATAATACACAGGCAAACAATCGATACAAACTCAAGGTAAACTGCTTCAAACTCGATTGCAGAAAAAAGGACTTCAGCAACAGAGTGGTTGCTAAAAAAGAAAAGACTAACGGGAAAAATGTTATTTTTTTGTGGGGAAAATCAATGTTCAGATTAATGGGACTGTTTAACAGAAAATTGAGATATTTCTTATGTCTTGTTATTACTTTGTGAATTATATGATAGCTTTAAATATTTTAGCAACTTTCAAATATATATTTAAACTAGACAAGCTTGAAAAGCCAGCAGTAATAGACAGAGCTATTGGATTAAATTCTGCTAAAACCATAAAGATTTAATGAGGATACAGTAAATTATTTTGCTATACAGAGATGTAAGTCTTTGTATTTCAAAATCTCTGGTCATTATTTCTTCCTCTTTGCAGTTTTTGGCCTGACAACTTTAAATGTAAGATCCATTTGAATCAATAATTCTGGAAACAAGAAGGGAAGGGGAACAGTACACAGTTTGAAATCTGAACAGGAAATACCTGGTTAAACATGGTAGGCCAGGTGATGTCTTGTGCAGAAATGGAGAATAGCTTATCTGGAGAAGCCGCTGGGTCGATCTTTCCAACTTTGAATTTAACAAAGATCTCGTTTGGGAAGGTGACCCAGTTGATAATGTCAAATCCAGTGTCTAAATCCCCATTTTTATTTAAGGAAATTTTCTCTCCTGCAGTGTTATTGAATGACATGGTTCTCAAATAGTGATGTAACTAAAATGAAGCAAAGGTTGGGAATTAAGAAGAAGGGGAGGGGAGGGGAGAAGGAAAGGGAGAAGGAGAAAGAAGGGAGGGAGAGAGATCAATTTCAATGGTATTAAGTTATAGATATTGATTTAATATAATTGAGTTCATTAATAGAATTAGTGTTCTAATACCTCTCAACCCCTCATTCATGTTTCTCCCCTGGTGTTGTGTCTTCGGCTCCCGAGCCCGGACCTCCGGAGGAAGAATCCTCTGAAAGTGAAGAGGAGGAGGAGGCAAGGGCCCCCTCCCCTGGCCCGTCTGGTTTGGCACCACCCCAGGCCCCAGCTGAAAGCCCTGTGGAAGAAAGCTCCTCTGAGTCAGACGTTAATGAGGAGAGGGAGTGGATTAATCCCAGGTGGCGACGATCAGAGAGACGGGCTCAGCAAAGGAGTGGGTGGGGCCGAGCACGAGGTGATGAGTCACAAAGCCAACGCCCCACAAGGTATAAAAGGAGCTGACCTTACCTTGTTGGCTTTTGTGACGAACAAAGTTTTAACCTGACTGTTTGTTGTCGGACTTGCCGGAACGCCTTATCAGGGACTGGCCGTGGCAACTCAAAACAACAGCTGTCTTTATCTCTCCCGGGCTCGCTGCCAGCTTGTTGTTTATGGATGATAAATAAACAACTTCTGAACACTTCTGTTCGTGTGTGTGCTTGTCTGAGCTTCTGAAGCAGGGAGGGGACAGAACACCTGGCACAGGTGTTTTGAACTCTTCCAAACAGGCACATTTTGTGCATCTTAATCATTTCCTTCATATTGTTGTGTTATTGTTGTAGCCTTGTTACCTATTCACAGTTACAAAGGTTTCTCTACATCCCAAAAGGATATGGAAAACGGAGTAGCAGGAGTCTTAAAATCATAGGTGTCATCGGTGTATTCCAGTGGTGGGTTCCTCCCGGTTTGGCCCTTTTCCGCCCAGTTCCGCTGAGCCAGTAGCAGTGATGATATGCCCCCCGCCCCTCCTGCCCCCCATTATTCTTACCGTTTATTTGACCCCACCCCCAATCTATTGCTGCCTCCTGAGTCCCAGCTGATCGGCTAGAAGGAAAAAAAACTGTTTAAACTCTTGCCGCGGGGCTTCAAAGGGCCGCCCTACAGCTGATCAGTGTTAAAAGGCAGTGTGGTGGTAGACTGGTGCCTCCAAAAACAAATGAATAGACTGGTGCCTGCAAAAATAAATGGGTAGACAAGTGCCTCCAAAAACAAATGAGTAGACCAGTGCCTGCAAAAATATATGAGTAGACCAGTGCCTCCAAAAACAAATGAGTAGACTGGTGCCTGCAAAAATAAATGGGTAGACCGGTACAGCTCAGCAAGCAGTTAAAAGCCTGGTAGACCAGTACCTCTGCTAAATCCTAAAGAATTGTCACATGACCATCAAGCCATGCCCACAAAATAAGTCACACCCACAGAACCGGTAGTAAAAAAAAATTAGAACCCACCCCTGATGTATTCATAAGAGTGGGACAGAGCACTGCATTAGAGAGAACAGCAATGGGAAATATTCATTCAATCTCTTAATACCTGCCATGCCTTTTGAGTAAAAACATTTCTCTTCCAACTTTTGCTCTTGTTCTCTGTTTGGGGGAAAACATGGCCTGTAAAGCATGTGCCACAGCATAAACTGCATTGTAGGTGCTGTAACTCTGTCCAGTCATGGTGGTGTCAAACACAGATTTAGGTAGATTCCCCAACTTCTCTTCTCCAGTGCACAGCATTCCAGCATCTTCATCTAAATTATCTTTAGGAAAAGAGCATTCAAAAGTGTCTTTCCAAAATATTCTCAATAAATGATCTTTCACTTCTGAAGTTGGGTTTCTCATTTGAAGGAATTTATTAAATCCAGAAATCTGCTTGGAAGAAACTTCAAAACTTATAACACCATGGAAAATGTCCATAGCAATAGTTTTTTGAAAGGGAACGGATGTAAACTCCATCTGGGCTGGCATTATCCAAACTTTATCTTTTCTCTCAATGGGTATATCATCAAAGTCTCCGTAATAGGGCAACAATCTAAAAGTCATGGTAACTTGGTTTTCACCATATAGGATAATGACATTGGTAGTGCTGTTCATGACAGTAATGTACATTTTGCTAAAATATTTAGAGGCTTCTGCAAAATCATTAGAAAATGTTTGCTGGGGCATCTCTTCTATGAACGCAAAGCAGATACTTTGTTGGGAAAACAACAGAGCAGCATTTTGAATGAATCTGTCTCCACTCTCATTATGTTGGAAAATCAGCCCAATCCATGTCCACCTAAAATACAACAGCAACTGGAGAATAGCCACAATCTGTTGGTCACCATCTGGGAAAAAACGATGGAAGAAAGCAGCATGTATCTGGTCATCTCTCATAGGAGAAGATCCATATATCAGCTAAAT
>WNWU01012700.1:148587-185870 GCA_012654045.1 Ptyas mucosa
ACAGATTTATTGCGCAAGGTTCAGAGCAGATTCATACCTGAAAGTCTGAACAACCAAGAGATTTGACACAACTGCTTATATATGTTTTCAAGACAAAGGAGTCGGTGATCTAATACATTTTCCATATATGGTAAAATTACATTTGGTATCAAATACATGAGCTCATACATTTATTCCATATATGGCTAACATACATTTATTATAAAATAACGGACAGTTCCTCATTACTAAACCATTAGCTTCTAGTTTATAAGATTATTTTCAGCTGGACCACTTTCCTAAGTTCTGTAAGTACTAATGGAGTTTTTACTGCTGTCCTTAGGTGATAATTAACTCTTTGCCCCATACATGTCTTTTGTGTGGATGACAGTGAGCCTTTTCAGACATTCTCTATATGGCTGTCTTCCGTGACAGCTAGGCTTCATCAGAAGATATATTACCAATAATGGGGTTTAACTGCCTTTAATATACTTTCCAGCAAACACGTTTCTCTTAAACCAGCACATTTTCTTTTTTACAATACTGTGAATAAAGAGAGTCCTTCAGTGGTCATCTAGCTGAACCCGCATCATTTACATTAGCGAAAGGTGCGTAGATCCGGGATCCGCCGTATCTCTGGGGGCAGCTCATTCCAGAGGGTAGGTGCCCCCACAGAGAAGGCTCTCCCCCTGGGGGCTGCCAGTCAGCATTGTTTGACTGACTGCACCCTGAGGAGCCCCTCTCTGTGGGAGCGTACTGGTCGGTGGGAGGCTATCAGTGGCAGAAGGCGGTCTCGTAAATACCCGGGTCCTAAGCCACGGAGCGCTGTAAAGGTGGTAACCAATACCTTGAAGCACACCCGGAAGACCACCGGGAGCCAGTGCAGCTCACGCAGGAGAGGTGTTACATTCTGCTAAAACCATAAAGATTTAATGAAGACATATCAGTAAATTATTTTGCTAAGCAGAGATTTATGTCTTTGTATTTCAAAATCTCTGTTCATTATTTCTTCATCTTTGCAGTTTTTGGCCTGACAACGTTAAGGGTAAGATCCATTTGAATTAATAATTCTGGAAACAAGAAGGGAAGGGAAAGAACACACAGTTTGAAATCTGAACAGGAAATACCTGGTTAAACATGGTAGGCCAGGTGAGGTCTTCTGTAGAAATGGTGAATAGCTTATCTGGAGAAGCTGCTGGGTCGATCTTTCCAACTTTGACTTTAACAAAGGTCTTGTTTGGGAATGTTATCCAGTTGATAATGTCAAATCCAGTGTCTAAATCCCCATTTTCATTAAAGGAAATTTTCTCTCCTGCAGTGTTATTAAATGACATGGTTCTCAAATAGTGATGTTGATGTGAATAAAGCAGGAATTATAATAAATAAGAAATAATGTGAATAAAAGTAGAAATCATACAAAGTCAAATACATAAAGTCAGATACATGAACTCTAAAAGACCCTCTCTATTCACATTATTACAAAAGAGAAACGTGCTGGTTGAAAAGTATATTAAAGGCAGCTGAACCCCATTGGTAGTAATATATCTTCTAATGAGGCTTAGCTGTCACCCATCAGGAAAGCTAAGAGTAGTATTCTGGTAGATGACCGACTCTGATAATGAGAAGAAGCTAAGCAATTACATTATAGAGTTCTTCATAGTTACCTGACCTATGACCCTGTGTCAAACACACTGATTCTACACAGAACCAAAACTACAGAAATACAGCCATATGGAAGGGAAATGCATATGAAACAAAGTTACATATACTTAAGATAGAGCCATAAATTTCTGCATTTGACCATTACAGCTTTTAAAGGAAAGTTGTAAACTATGAAGGGATGGGTTAGTAAAGTTATTAACTAACATGTATGGTTTTATAATTAGTAAAGTGTAATGTATGGTGAAATATATTGTATGTAATGATTTTATAATTAGTAAAGTATAATGTATGGGTTTATAATTAGTAAAGTATATTGTATGTAATGGTTTTATAATTAGTAAAGTATAATGGAAGTATAACATGATTATAATGTAACGGAACTATGTGACCATATATGGAGAATGAATGAGCTCATTGAATCCTGTGTCTTAGAAATGTATAAAAACAGAGAAATCAGAATCATTCTTTGTTCAGATTTGCTGGAACCAAAATCGCACTGAACCTTTGCGCAAATAAATGTATCTGTCTGACCCAGGAAGGTTTTTCAGTCTTTCATTTCTATAACAATGTAACTAAGATGAAGCAAAGATTGGTAATTAAAAAAGAGGGAAAGGGAAGGGAAGGGAAAGGTAGGGGAGGGGTGAAGGAGAGGGAGAGGGAGAATGAAGAGAATGAAGGGAACGAAGGAGATCAATTTCAATGGTATTAAGTTATGGATATTGATTTAATACAACTGAGTTCATTAATAGAATTACTGTTTTTCAGCCCCTCATCCACATTTCTCCCCTGTCACAGATATTTGGACCTGTTTTGCTGCATCTTAATCCTTTCCTCTGTATTGTTGTATCATTATTGTAGCCTTGTTACCTATTCACAGTTACAAAGGTTTCTCTAGGTCCCAAAAGGATATGGAAAACAGAGTAGCAGGAAATTTAAAATCAACACTCCGGTGTATTCATAAGAGTAGGACAGAACATTTCAATATTAAAAAAGGAACGAGACAAGGCTGCCCGCTATCTCCATTATTATTCATACTTATTATTCATACTAACATTAGAAGTCTTAACCAGAAGTATTAGACAAGATCCAGAAATAAAGGGAATGGAAATCAAAAAAGAAAAATATAAATTACAAGCATTTGCAGACAATTTAGTTTTTATACTAGAAGAACCCCTAGAAGCTCATCCTAAATTAATAGAGAAAATTGAGGAATATGGAGAAGTGACAGGGTTGAAAATAAATAAAGAAAAAAACAGAGTAATAGTTAAAAATCTTACAGATAAAAAAAAGATTTGACAGAGAAAATAGATCTCCAGATAGTAAAGAAGATTAAATATTTAGGCATCTACTTAATAGCAAGATGCGCAACTATATAAAACTAATGCAACAAATTAAGTTGGACCTGGAGAGATGGAAGAATTTACAACTACACTATCTTTGATAGGGAGAATAGCCTCCATAAAAATGAATATACTACTGAAATTACTTTTTCTATTCCAAACGATACTGATAAAATTAGAAAAAAAATACTTTGAAGAACTAAATAGAATTATTTTGAAGTACATATGGCAAGGCAAAAATGCAAGAATAAAATTGAAAATGCTACAGGAATGTAAAAGCAATGGGGGCTTTGGACTACCAGACTGGGAGCTATACTATCAGGCATTGGTACTCATATGGGTAAAAGAATGGATAAATTTGAAACACAGAAGACTGCTGTTATCAGAGGGACATGATCTCCAACTAGGATGGCATGCTTTCCTATGTTACGGAAGGAGTATGGTGCATAGATACTTTCAAAGACACTGTGAGGAATGCTTTGATTCATGTATGGAAAAAAATTAAATTACAAGACTATATGAAAATACCAGTCTGGCTCTCCACAATGGAAGCATTGATATATACAAATCTCATTAACTTGGAAAATATTGTATCCTAAAATGACATTTTAAATGACAATGGTGAACTTAAAACTAGACAACAATTACAAAATCAAGGGGGGGACTTAGCTTGGTGGCCTTATTTGCAGATACATTCAAGATACGAAAAAGACATTAAAACGTGGGGTCTTTATAAAGAACCAACAATACTTGATAAGATCTTATTAGGGACAGATGAAAAACTGATTAAAAATATATAATTACTTATTGAATTATAAAATGGAAGAGGAACAAGTCAAAGAAACAATGATTGTATGGATACATTTTTTCCCTACGCTATAGAATTAGACAAAAGGGAAAAACTTTGGGATAGGAACTATAAATTGACAATGGCTACGGCATATAAAGAAAACGTTTATAAAATGTTTTACAGGTTGGATTTGCTACTGGCAAGACTGACAAAAATGATTAGTAATCTCTCTGCTAAATGCTGGAAATGCAATCAGACCCCAGGTACTTTCTATCATATGTGGTGGACTTGTACGAAAGCAAGAAAATATTGGAAGAAAATACACATCTGGTTGGAAAAGATGATTAAGCAATGTATAGACCTGAAACCAGAAGTATATCTGTTAGGAATAATGCCGGAGGGTTATGACAAAGGGACCACATATTTAGTTTTGCATCTATTGACAGCAGCAAGGATGATATTTGCAAAATACTGGAAAAATGAGCATACTCCACCAGATGAGGATTTAATTTGGAAAATGTTAGACTGTGCTGAGATGGATAGACTGACTTTAAAAATAAAAGACAAGGATGACACAGAATATTACTTGATATGGAATAGATTTTATGAGTGGTTAGAGATAAGAGGTAGAAATTAGAGGAAGGAAGATTATTGTTACGTATGAATTAAAGATAAAGATGGTTTATAACTATAAATATGTCAATATATTTAACAGAATTATAAATAAGTCAATATAAAGAGAATTTTAGCTAAATTACTCTGTTACATTATTACTACTATTACCAATATATGTGTTAATACTTTTTCACTTCACAGGAGCTAGAGGGCGGAACAACTGCCTGTGGGGGGGGGGGGTTCCGAGTGAGTACAGAGAAAAAGCAGAGTGAAACTTGCCTTCATTACATTTTCACTTCACAGGAGCTAGAGGGAAGGACAACTGCCTATGGGGGGGGGGGTCTGAGTGAGTACAGAGGAGAAAGGTAGCTAGTTATAATCATATAACTATAAACCAAAAATAGCAATAATATATTCAGGGTTAGTGCACTTGAGACTGTGATTTTATTCTATTTCAAAATGACTGGCTTAGTTCAGTGTAATACTTGTTTTGCAGCTGTCTTTCGTAGTACTCTTTTCAAACTTGGGTACTGTCCTCTTTGTAAACAAATCAGTCGTCTATGTGGACAGATTACCTATCTAGAATCACTAATCTGTGCTCTCCAAGCAGAAATTAGGTGCCCAATTCAGCCATTCCACTCTATTGAGCTGCCATGCCATGAGTCCCCTCTACCACAAAGATCCTGCAGGAGAAGGGCAGTATGGACAACTGTGGGATCTGGCAGGGTGAGAGCTGTGAACCATAAACACAAAGCTTTTGCTGTATCCCAGCATAACAGATACCATACCCTTGCTGACCTTAATAGGGACACTAAAGTGACAGGTCAAGGTAGTTGTGATACAACAGGGGATTGTAATGAAGAACTTCATTACAGGGGATAAGCAGGGGATCGTAATGAAGAACTTACTTTGGAAAGGGGAAAGTGTGAACCAGGTATTACACATCGGTCACACAGGAAGAGCACAGTATCCGAAAAGAGAAGCCACCTTCTGGTTGGTGATTCAATTGTAAGGGACGTAAATTTAGGGAAAGATATGGAGGTTTTGAAAGAGGTCAGGTGTCTGCCAGGTGCTACTGCCAGTAGAGATGAGAAGTGTATTCTTAAGATAGTCAAGAATGCCAGTAAGGACTGTGATGTTGATGCTATTATACATCTTGGCACAAATGATCTGTCCCATTCTGTGCAGAATGATTTCCAGAGCTTGGGGTATGAACTTAGTAGTATAGGTTGTAGGCTTATCTTTTCAGAGGTTTTATCAGTATATAAGGAACAAAAAGGGAAAGTGTAGCAGAGTTTAATGTGTGGCTAAAGGAGTGGTGTAGAAGGGAAGGCTTTGGTTTTATTAGTCATGATGTCTGCAACTAGTCTAATGAAGAACTGTAGAAAAGAGATGGATTGCATCCATCAAAGAAAGGGACTGAGTTACTTAGCAATAAATTCCCAGATTTTCTGGATAAACATTTAAACTGAACAGTGGGGACAGAGAATTAATTGATACAGAACATTTCTGTCCCCAGCAATCCAAAATTAATAGGGCTATCAGTGCATGTAACATAGATGTCTGTGCGAGTAAGATTATCACCCCTGCTGTCAACCAAAACCAAGCATTTAATAGCGAGTGCCATACCATGTGCATTAATCAAACAGGTGGCAAGAAAGCAGGGACACTCAGGCATAACACAGGTTATGTAGACAGTAAACACAGGGTCAATCAAAATGGACTCAAATGTCTATACACCAATGCACAGAGTATGAGGAATAAACAGGGTGAATTAGAAATTCAAGTAAATGAGGGCAGATATGATATTGTTGCCATTACAGAAACTTGGTGGGATGAAACCCACAAATGAAACATACAGCTAGAGGGATATAAATTATTTAAAAGAAATAGACCAAATAAAAGAGGAGATGGAGTTGCACTATATATAAGAAATAACTACATCTCTACAGAAATAGAGTACAATAATGAAGAAAATGATCTTGAATGCATTTGGGTCAATATTAAAGGGGGGGAATGACATTGCCATAGGTCTATATTATAGGCCACCCAACCAAACAGAGGAAGTAGAAGTAGAACTTTTTGCTAGTCATCTAACTAAGGTATGTAGGAAGCACATCACAATAGCAATGGGGGATTTTAACTACCCTTACATCAACTGGGAGACAAACTCTGCACCAAGTGGAAGATCCAACAGGTTCCTAACAAACCTAGCAGACAACTTTGTTTCCCAAAAAGTAGAGAAGGGAACAGAGACAAAATGATAGAAGGTGTTGAAGCTACAGGAACCTTGGGGGCAAGTGATCATGCAATATTGGAATTCAACATTATGCAAACACAAGTAGTAGAACAAAGTCAAACTAGAGTCTTGGACTTTAAGAGAGCTAATTTCAATAAACTTAGAGAGAGCTTGAGAAGGATTCCATGGATGAGAATCCTCAAGGGGAAAACAACTCAAGAAGCTTGGGAAATTTTGAAAAGTGAGATTATAAAAGCCCAGTCTAACACAATACCAATGAAAAAGAAAAATAATAGATCTCAAAAGAAACCAGCATGGCTGCATAAAGAACTCTCTAACAAATTGAAAGACAAAAAGGACAAGTATAAAAAGTGGAAAGAGGGGCAAATAACTAAGGCAGAATATCAGCAAATAGCCCGAGCCTGTAAAGATGAAATGAGGAAAGCTAAGGCTCACAATGAACAAAGGCTTGCGACTAAAGTAAAAAAATAACAAAAAAAGCTTCTTCCAACATATTAAAAACAAAAAAAAGTCAAGGAAACAATTGCTCCATTGCTGGGAGAAAGTGGAAAGAAGGTGACAAACAACAGGGAGAAAGCAGAACTACTTAACTCCTCTTTTTTTGCATCTGTCTTTACACAAAAGGAAAAAACAGTCCAACCTATTAAAAACAGCACCACAAAAAACAGATTAGGAACACAAGTTAAAATAGGGAAGAAAATGTTAAGTGAACACCTGTCTACCCTAGACGAGTTCAAATCACCAGGACCAGATGGATTACACCCCCAAGGTTCTGAAGGAACTGGCAGATGAGATCTCAAAACCACTGAACTATATCTTTCAAAGATCCTGGAGCACAGGGGAACTGCCAGAGGATTGGAAAAGAGCTGATGTAGTTCTCATCTTCAAAAAAGGAGAAAAAAAAGATCCAGGAAACTACAGACCTATCAGCCTGACCTCAATACCAGGGAAGATTCTGGAAAAGATAATCAAACAATGAATCACCGAACACCTAGAAGCAAACCAAGTAATAACCAAAAGCCAACATGGGTTTGTCAAAAACAGATCATGCCAGACTAATCTTACTGTATTCTTTGACAAAGTGACAAAATTAGTGGACCAGAGGAATGCTGTCAATATAATTTACTTGGACTTCAGTAAAGCATTTGATAAAGTAGACCATAACCTGCTACTAGATAAAGTAGAAAAATGTGGGTTAGACAGCATCACCACCAGATGGATTCGTAACTGGCTGACCAACCGCACTCAACGTGTAGTCTTCAATGGAACTGCATCTACATGGAGGGAAGTATGCAGTGGAGTACCCCAGGGCTCTGTTTTAGGCCCAGTGCTCTTCAACATCTTCATCAATGACTTGGACGAGGGGATAGATGGGGAATTCATCAAATTTGCAGATGACACCAAGCTGGCAGGAATAGCCAACACTTCAGAAGATAGGCTCAAGATACAGAAGGATCTTGACAGACTTGAACATTGGGCACTATCTAACAAAATGAAATTTGACAGTGAAAAAAGCAAGGTTCTACATTTAGGAAAGAAAAACAAAATGCACAGGTACTGTATATATAGTACCTTGCTCAATAGTAATAACTGTGAGAGGGATCTTGGAGTCCTAGTGGACAACCATTTAGATATGATCCAGCAGTGTGCAGCAGCTGCCAAAAAAGCCAACACAGTTCTGGGCTGCATAAACAGAGGGATAGAATCAAGATTACGTGAAGTGTTAATACCACTTTATAATGCCTTGGTAAGGCCAAACTTGGAATATTGCATTCAGTTTTGGTCGTCACGATGTAAAAAAGATGTTGAGACTCTAGAAAGAGTGAAGAGAAGAGCAACAAAGATGATTAGGGGACTGGAGGCTAAAACATATGAAGAACGGTTGCAGGAACTGGGTATGTCTAGTTTAATGAAGAGAAGGACTAGGGGAGACTTGATAGCAGTGTTCCAATATCTCAGGGGTTGCCACAAAGAAGAGGAAGTCAAACTATTTTCCAAAGCACCTGAGGGTAGAACAAGAAGTAATTGGTGGAAACTAATCAAGGAGAGATGCAATTTAGAACTAAGGAGTATTTTCTTAAAACAATTCTAAGTTAGAACAATTAATAAGTGGAACAACTTGCCTGCAGAAATTGTGAAGATGTTGGATAACAATTTGTCTGAAGTGGTGTAGGGTTTCCTGCCTGGGCAGGGGGTTGGACTAGAAGACCTCCAAGGTCCCTTCCAACTCTGTATTTCTGTTCTGTTCTGTTGTTGCCTTTTTTTGTTTTTTCTTTTGTAAATGATATACTCTGACAATACACTGTATTCAAAATATCTATGAATAAAAATTATATATATGAGTAGGACAGAGCACTTCATTAGAGAGAAGAGCAATGGGAAATGTTCATTTGATTTCTTATTACCTGCCATGCCTTTTGAGTCAAAAACATTTCTCTCCCAACTTTTGCTCTTGTTCTGTGTTTGGGGGGAAAACATGGCTTGTAAAGCATGTGCTACAGCATGAACTGCATTGAACCCTAGGGATGCCCTTTCCATGATGTCCCACTGCCTGGAAGCGGTGTGGGTTTGGATGGGGAGGAACAGACTTAGACTCAACCCTTCCAAGACTGAGTGGCTGTGGATGCCGGCATCCCGGGATCTGGAAGTTCCATCTTTAATGATCGGGGGAGAAACTCTTGCTCCCTCCAATAGGGTCCACAACCTGGGTGTCCTCTTGGATTCTCGGCTGTCCTTAGATGACCATCTGACAGCCGAAACCAGGGGGGCCTTCGCACAGGTACGTCTTGTGCGCCAGCTGTGCCCCTCTCTAGACCGGGATGCCCTCGCCATGGTCACTCACGCCCTCATTACCTCTAGGTTGGACTACTGTAACACCCTCTACATGGGGCTGCCCTTGGGGTGCATCCGGAGGCTCCAGCTAGTCCAGAACGCAGCCGCATGGGTAGTTACGGGGGCGTCTAGATACTCCCGTGTAACACCTCTCCTGCGTGAGTTGCACTGGCTGCCGGTGGCGCTCCAGATACATTTCAAGGTGCTGGTGCTTACCTATAAAGCCCTTCATGGCTTAGGTCCGGGGTACTTGCAGGACCATCTCCAGCCGCTCTCCCATCGTCCTGTGCGCTCTCACAGAGTCGGCCTCCTCAGGGTGCCGTCGGCCAAACAATGTTGGCTGACGGACCCCAGGAGGAGAGCGTTCTCTGTGGGAGCCCCGACCCTCTGGAATGGATTGCCCACTGAGCTCAGGATAGCCCCCGACCTTCTTTCCTTCCGTTGCAAGCTGAAGACGTGGCTCTTCCGTCAACTCAACTGATCCGTTTGGGGGTATACTATCATAATTTTAAACTGTTTTAATAGGGTTGCTGATTTTAATTTTATTTCACTGTGATTTGTATTGGAATTTGTCATTTTGTAAGTCGCCTTGAATCCCCAGGGAGAAAGGCAACATATAAATCGCAATAATAAATAAATAAATAAATAAATAAAATAAATAGATGCTGTAACTCTGTCCAGTCATGGTGGTATCAAACAGTGACTTAGGTAGATTGTCCAACTTCTCTTCTCCAGTGTACAGCATTCCATCGTTTTCGTCATCTAACTTATTGTTAGGAAAAGAGCATTCAAAAGTCTCTTTCCAAAACACTCTGATTAAATGGTCTTCGGCTTTTGACATTGGGTTTCTCATCTGAAGGAATTTATTAAATCCAGAAATCTCCTTGGAAGAAACTTCAAAAGTTATAACACCATGGAAAAAGTCTATACCCCTAGTTTTTGGAAAGGGAACGGATGTAAACTCCATCTGGGCTGGCATTATCCAAACTTTATCTTTTCTCTCGATGGATATATCTTCAAATTCTGTATAATAGGGCAACATTCTGAAAATGATGGTAACTTGGTTTTCACCATATAGGATAATAACATTGCTGTTAACATTGCTGAATAGTGCTGTTCATGATAATAATGTACATTTTGCTAAAATATTTATAGGCTTTTGGAAAATCATTAAAAAATGTTTCCTGGGGCATCTCTCCCATGAACTCAAAGCAGAACCTTGTTGGGAAAACAATGGAACAGCATTTTGAATAAATCTGTCTCCACTGTCATTACATTGGAGAATCAGCCAAATCCATGTCCACCTAAAATACAACAGCAACTGGAAAATAGCCACAATCTGTTGGTCACCATCTGGGAAAAAGCGATGGAAGAAAGTCGCTTGTATCTGGTCATCTCTCATAGCAGAAGATCCATATATCAGCTAAATGTAGAAAAAAAAAAGGGGGGGGGTGAGACATGATTTTCCAAAATTAAGAATTTATTATTTTTGAAAAATCTGTTCTTAATTCATGGTCTTTGTTGTAAACATTAATGCAAACATTAATAGAGCTCTGGTGACTCAGCAGACTAAAGCAGTGTCATTAACTGTTATTAACATCAACTGCCTGCAATTACTGCAAGTTCAAATCCCACCAGGCTCGAGGTTGACTCAGCCTTCCATCCTTTCTAAGGTAGGTAAAATGAGGACCTGGTTTGTGGGGGCAATAAGCTGACTTTGTATAAAATATACAAAAGTATGAAGGCTATTGCTTAATGCATTGTAAGCCGCCCTGAGTCTCCAGAGAAGGGCGGCATATAAATCATTTTTTAAAAAAAAAATAGATATCTAATCTTGTTCATAAAAATCTGATGTTTAGAAGTAGTATAATTACAAAGCTACAGTAGTTTTCAGTAGATTTCTGGTAGCGAATGGAGGAGGAAGAGATGCTTCGTTGTTCCACAATCTGGAGTCCTTCATATTCAAACAACCCTCCGCTACCTGGACCCACAGTTATCTTTCCTTCAGTGAAACTCGAAGGGATACGAAGGAAAAGATCCAAATGATCCACTAAAACTTTCAGCGAGTCGCTCAGCTGAAACTGGCTGACACTGCTGTCTCCAGCCACCACTTGCCACCATCTTTAGCTTCTGAGTCCATCCACCCTCCCTCGGGCAACCCTGCTGCTACCTGGATACACGGAGATCTTTTCATCCCAAGAAGTTGCTTAGGATCTGAGGTAAAAAGATAAAAACAAGCCTCTACCCCACGGGGATCTTTCCTTCTCATCCACTCCACTCATACACAATTACATGTGGATCTTTCCTTCCACCAAGATTCTGATGATCCAAACATTAAACGTTAAAATTAAGGTGAAATAAATTAAGGTGAAAGTACCTTAAAAGTAAGAAACTAGAATTTGAAAAGTTTTGGGGAAGTACAAAAGTTTTTGTTGTTGTTGGAAATCCCGATCTATGCAAAACAAAACAGATGAGTGAACTATTCAAAACAAAGCAGACTAATGAAAAACAGTGGGAAGTGGGCTGCTGTTGATTTCAAAACAAAATAGACGAATGAAAAGCATTGGGATTTCAAAACCCATCAATTTCAAAACCCATCTAAATCTAAATAAATAAATAAATAAAACAACTATCTCAATTCAACAACCACTACCTCAAAATACTACCTCAATTCAACAACAACCACCTCAATCTCAACCACAAGTAACCATCAACCTAACAAATAATTCAAACCCACCAAATAATATATCCTTACTTATCAAAGATGTCACTGAACATGAACAAAAACATCCAAACCCTATTTTATTTGGCCTGGAGGACAACGACGAATCTGATGATATCACAAAGGTTCACAACATTATAAGAAACTCCAATAAACGAAACATCTCCCCTGATGACATCATCGAAATTTCAAGAGATGGCCCTGAGTTCAAAAACAACGATGGCTCGGTAGCTCAATGATTTTGCAGAGTTATTTGCAAAAATGAGTCCATCAAACACATATTCATACATACGATAAATTCAATCACCAAAACCAACATCAACCATAACAAACTTTGCTCACATCCCGATTTATCCATATTGCAAAGAATCATCTCCCGTGAACTCCGATCAGAACTTAAAAGACATCAAGACCAAGGACATACTGACTTATACCTCGACTACCGTGCTGACTGTATCAAAAGAAAGTCCCACAACCCACATCCTAACATCCAATCCTCCTCCATCCAACCCCCCATCATCCAAATCTAGGCACGCACACCCCATACTTCCTCTATAACAACTACTACTGACCTTAAATGCAAGCTACTTAATGCAAGAAGCCTTGTAAATAAAATACCTGAATTCCTCCTCTTACTAAATACAGCTATATTCGACATTATATTTGTCTGTGAAACTTGGCTGAATATATCGCTTCCTGACTCCATTACTACAGTAAGAGACTATCATGTTTACCGGTCAGATCGTGAAATCCGTAGAGGAGGTGGTGTTGCTATCTTCTACAAAAAGTCCCTACATCTAAAAAATATTCAAGTTACACACGAACTTGCTCTTCCGGAGGCCATCATCTGTGACCTGTCCTTAAATACCACACTTCAATTCTTACTTTGTTACAGAGCCCCAGATTACGACATCAAGCATGTGAACAAGTTAACTTCACTACTAACCTGGGCAGTGTCCTGCCCACACCCAATAATCTTTCTTGGTGACCTTAACTTACTACTTATTAATTGGACCCTAAATGAATGTACAACTGAACCTATACACGCAATCCTGTACAATACTGTATTTTTCAATCTGTATTTGTCAATCTGTATTTGTCAATACTGGCTTTGTCAATCTGGAACTGCACCACCTGCGGTTCGATCTAAGCATAGTACAAAAAATTGTCTGCTATAATGTCTTGCCTGTCAACGACTTCTTCAGCTTCAACCACAATAATACATGGGCAAACAATCCTGGGCAGCCTCCTGCCCACACCCAATAATCTTTCTTGGTAACCTTAATTTACCACTTATTAATTGGACCCTAAATGAATGTACAACTCAGTGGTGGGTTGCCCCCGGTTCGCACCGGTTCTATAGAACCGGTAGTAAAACCGGCAGGAGGCTCTGCACACCAACCCCGACGTCACCAAAATCCTTCTGTGCATGCTCAGAAGAGCGCACGCATGGCCCCGTTGTGAACCAGTAGTAAAGGTAAGTAGAACCCACACCTGGTACAACTGAACCTATACATACAACCCTATACAATACTGTAACCAATCTGGGACTTGATCAACTAGTAACTAACAACACTAGACTCAACAACTGCCTTGATCTCATCTTCTCCAACAGTTTAAATTCAATTTATGGACTACAAATAAAAGAACCATTCTCCAACAGTGACCACAGCATGATTGACTTTTGTCCCAACTTACGCTCTCTCAAAAATCATCATAATGATGGGATTCCCAGTTATAACTTTAAAAAAGCCAAGTATGATCTCACAGACAGTGAACTGTCACATCTTATTTGGCAAAATCTATTCTCTGGCTGTAGTACTGCTGACGACCATTACAACATTTTCTTGCACGAAGTCAAAAGAATCATTAAAATTTACGTACCATTAATACCACACAAAACCAGAAGAAATAAACTACTGATAAGAATAAGGAAATTACAATAAAGAAAAAAAATCTCTTTGGCAAAAAAATAAAACAAACTATGTAGCTAACTTCAAAAACGGCTACAAAAACTTATGCCAACAAATAAAGACTGAATGCACCAATTATCCCATCAAACAAGAAGAAAACCTTATACGCACAAAATCCACCTGTGCCTTCTATAATTTTGTAAACAACAAACTTAAAGACTCAAGATCCATCCCACCCCTAAAAGGACCAAACAATGAAGATTGTATTGACAAAACTGTTAAAGCCAATCAATAAGCAATACATAGTTTACATACCACAGTATGCAATATGCAGTTTAATAGACTTTTGTAAAGATTTTGATTCAGTGGTTCTGTGGGCATGGCTTATTTTGTGGGTGTGGCTTGGAGGCCATGTGACTGGGTGGGCATGGCTAGCTGGTCATGTGACCGGGTGGCCATGGCTATGTGTATAGGGACTACTCAGAGGGCTAAAAAAAGTCATTTCTGACAGGCCCTCGCACTTTTGAGTGGTCCTCACACTTATGACCATCCTCACATTTATGCCTGTGCAGCATTCTTAACAACCATGTCACTCATTTCACAACTGTTTCTCTTCACCATGGTGACAAGATAGGAAAAAAACGTAAAATGTGAGGACAGTCGTAAATTCGAGGACTGGTCAAAAGTACGAGGACCAGTCAAAAATAACTTTTTCAGCCCTCTGAGTAGTCCATATGCACAAAAGGATACAGCAACAGAGAGGGATGAAGGAAGGAGAAGAGAGATGGAAGAAGGAAGAAGGAAGAAGGAAGAAGGAAGAAGGAAGAAGGAAGAGGAGAGAGGGAAGGAAGAGAAGGGAGGAAGAAAGGGAAGGGAAATTAGAGTAGGAGTGAGGGTAAGAGGGGGAGGAAGAGAGGAGAAGGAGAAAGGAAGAGGAAGTAGGGAGGAGAAGAAGAGGGGCGGGAAAGAAAAAGTAAGAACGAAAGAAAAGAGGGAGGTGGTAGGTTTGAGGAGAAAGATTGCTGTACAATAAAAAAGATGAAAGGGAAGAAAGCCAACCCCAAACAAATATAAAGATATTAAGATAAAGAATGAATTGTTAAACTTTAAAGAATAAAAGAGAACAAATATGAATAAATAGCAATAATTAGAAACACACATACAAACATACAATGTATTTTCTTTGAACAGAGTATTTTTATTTTATTTTTTTTGTTAATTTGATTTATATGCTGCCCTTCTCTGGAGATTCAGGGCGGCTTACAATGCGTTAAGCAATAGCTTTCATACTTTTGTATATATTTATACAGTCAGCTTATTGCCCCCACAATCTGGGTCCTCATTTTACCTACCTTTGAAAGGATGGAAGGCTGAGTCAACCTTGAGCCTGGTGAGATTTGAACTTGCAGTAATTGCAGACAGCTGATGTTAATCACAGTGCTTTAGTCTGCTGCGCCACCAGGGCTCTTTTTATTTGGCCGGTTCACAAATTTAAACAGTGTTTAGTCATTTCAATTAAATTTACAATTTCTATTTTTCCTTTTTGCCATATTTATTCCTCATCTATTTTTAAAAAAACCAATATTACCCTTCATCCTCATCTCTAATCTTAATCAAATTCAATTTTTCCCTTCTATTCTATATTATACCCTTTCCCATTGTCATCTATTTTTATATCCATCCTCACATTGGTTAATTATGTAATATTACAGTTGTTTTTGTTTTTTGTTTTTTTATTTGATTTATATGCCACCCTTCTCCGGAGACTCAGGGCGGCTTACAATGCGTTAAGCAATAGCCTTCATACTTTTGTATATATTTATACAAAGTCATTTAATACAAATTCAACATTTTAATATAAATCAATTAGTTATATAACTATCTTTTTTGTATATTAATCAATATGAACATGAATATTCCAATTATTTCCATGCAATCCAATTTCTTACAAATCAATTAATTATATTTACCAATAATAATAAACCAAATAATTTCCCCCATATATTCCTCCAAACCACAACTTAACCATTTCTGCTTTCAACACAATATCCAATTAATAGTATCTCAATTATTACAATTCCCTAGTTAAATAGAGCTTTTTTTCTTTTGTGTTTTAAAATCTTGAACTCTCCTCTTTTGCCCTAAATTTCCCATTGTTTGCACCTACCTTTTTTGGTGAGGAAAAAGAAATCTCTCCCTGCCTCATTTTGTCACGTTGCAGCAAAGAGCCTGCTTTACTTTCAGTTTCATTTTTTCAGTATAGCTAGGGGAAAAAAAATCTGCTCCAGCACTCTTTGCAGCTAGCAACAGAGCCCTGCCCAAAACAGCTGAGAGTAAATCAGCTGAGAGTCGGGAGGCCGATCTAATCAACCTGTGCTAATTAACCTATGCTGAAGCTGAAAGGGGCTGTTTTTTCTTGCTGTTTGCTTGCAAGGAGGTAACTGCTGCGAGGCACAGGCCAAAGGGTGGGGGCCACCCTCCTTGCCACTTAGCCCCCCCTGTCACCCCCTTTTGCCTCTAGCACCCCCCTGCTGCCCCCCTTGCCTCTTACTGCCCCCCTAAGGCATCCCACTGTCCCCCAAAGGGTGGTACCGCCCACTTTGACAACCACTGGCTTAACTACTTAACAACCAGTTCTACCGAAGTAGAATCCCACCATTTATTTTTGCAGGCATCCATCTACTCATTTGTTTTCTTTTAACACTGTTCAGCTGTAGGGCAGCCCTTTGAAGCCCCACTGTAAGAGTTTAAACAGTTTTTTTCCCTCTAGCCATCAGCTGGGACTCAGGAGGCAGCAATAGATTGGGAGTGGGTGGGGTAAGCGAACGGTGACCGGGCTGGGAACTGATTCGGGGGCGTGGCCAGCCAATCTTATTACCGGTTCTCCAACTATTAAAATTTTTTACTACCGGTTCTTGTGAACCGGCACGAACCGGGAGCAACCCACCACTGATATGACATCACCAAAGTGCTTCTGCCCCCCCGCCCCCCCCCTCCCCCACCCCCCCGCGTTATTCTTACCTTTTATTTGGCCCCACCCCCAATCTATTGCTGCCTCCTGAGTCCCAGCTGATGGCTAGAGGGAAAAAACCTTTTTAAACTCTTGCTGCGAGTCTTCAAAGGGCTGCCCTACAGCTGATCAGTGTTAAAAGAAAACAAATGAGTAGACCGGTGCCTGCAAAAATAAATGGGTAGACGGGTGCCTGCAAAAATAAATGGGTAGATTGGTACAGCTCTGCAAGCAGTTAAAAGCCTAGTAGACCAGTACCTCTGCTAAATCCTAAATAATTGTCACATGACCATCAAGCCACGCCCACAAAATAAGCCATGCCCACAGAGCTGGTAGTAAAAATATTTAGAACCCACCCCTGACTCTAGCCTAGTTGAAAATTACAGACCAATCTCTTTATGTTGGTCACCTGCAAAGTCATGGAATCAATCATTAACCCATCTATTACCCTCCACCTAGAAGGAAAGAAGTTTTAAACCCTTTAAGAACTTTATTCCACCACTGATTGATTGGAGGGAACTAAATTAACTAAATAGAGCTGGACATTTGAACTTTCTTGCCAAAACCGAAATGAACTTGAAAAGAGAAAAGTGATAATTAAGGACTTGTCACCTTTAAAAGCCAGACAAAGAGATCAAACGGATTGCTACATAAATGTTTCAAAATGGCGATTGAAGCTGTGACTAAGTGAAAGTGTTGATTGTGGAAACTTGTTTTTTTTCTGAAAAGAACCTATTAGTCTTGTTACATATTGTGGATTACTTTGGGGGAAAAAAACATGGTTTTTGAACTTTGGAGATTCCTATTCTGTCATTTGATGGCTTTACAAAGAAAGAAGAAATACAATGACTAATAAACTTCTAACTAACTGGCGTAGCAACAAAAGGCTTGGCGCAGGAACAAAAGTGGAGAAACTGATGTTTTATTGGAAACAGATTTTATAATAGAATTAAAAAGGATATGCAGAGTTTTAAGCATGGAAGTATTGACTTTGAATTGAAATGCATATGGACAGATAAGGAAAAGAAGAAGCAAAATAGATAAATTAGATAGCAATGTTTGAATGTTTAATTGTTTAAATGGTTCAAAATTTAAATAAGCTTTAAATAAAAACAAGAAGTGTTTATGGTAAATAAAGATAGAAATATAATAAAAATAGAAATGGGAAGCTAAGGTGACTAAAAGTGATATGTTCATAAAAGCATAACTTGTTGTAACATGTTTTAGTTTTAATTTGATAATAAAGTGGTGGATGATAATGATGATCAATTGTTAATGATTTTAGATGATGTACTAAGGTACACAGATGGAAGTTATAATTGTGCTTGCATTTAACACATGTTGGAAATGATTAATATTAAGAAACAAATGGGGATACACCCTGGAAGAGTATAGTTGGAAACAGTGGATTAATAGACAATACTGTATATGGAAAAAGAAATTTTTAATAAGTTAGCAGAATAGAAGTTGGAGTTAATGGAGGAGAATATGCTGAGAAATCAGCCATATAATGAAATGCTGGAAATCAGCCAAATAATAGGTGGAGTTAAGGAGGAGAAAGCTGTTAATCAGCCAAAACAAAGCATGTTGGAAATCAGCCAAAACAATGGAAAATGCTGGTAATCAGCCAAATAAAAGGGGGAGTTATGGCGGAGAATATGCTGAAAACTCAGCCAAAATATACTATGCTGGAAATCAGCCAAACAATAGGTAAAATATTATTTTTCAATGAAAGAGAAAATTGTCTTGGACAAAACATTATTTTTTAAGCCAGCTCTTATGATTTCTAAAAATGATTCACTAGGAAACTGATGGATTGCTTGAAGGAACATTAATAATAACATTATGATCTACCTGTAATTCTCAGACCTACTTCTAAGTCTTCTATATTTAGAATGCTGTTTAATCTTTGCCTTGGGTATTTTTATGGGTAGAGGAAGAAAATGTATTTTAAACCTTACTTGAGAACAAACAGAATAACAGAGTTGAAAGGGACTTTGGAAGTCAGGAAACCCTATGCCATTTCAGACAAATGATTATCCAATCCCTTCTTAAAAACCTCCAGTGCTGGAGCACCCACAACGTCTGGAGGCAAATTGTTCTACTGATTAATTGTTCTCACTGTCAGGACAGTTCTCCTTAGTTCTAGGTTGCTTCTCTCCTTGATTACTTTCCATCCATTGCTTCTTGTCCTACATTCAGGTGCTTTGTTGCATAGGTTGGCCCCCTCTTCTTTGTGGCAGCACCTTTGATATTGGAACATTGCTAACATGTCCTTCTTTTCATTAAACTAGATATACCCAATTCCTGCAACTGTTCTTCATATGTTCCATACAAATGATGTGTGGAACTCTTTTTTTGGAATCACTTATCTAGGAAAAGATGTAACGGTTTCATTGGGGCAGCCTTACATTTGTACTCCATACATGCTGAACGAACAAATTAAAAGTACTATATAGTACCATTGTTCCCTAATATTCAGAAGAAAAATGAAACTGTTAAAGGTTGACATTCAATTATCTATAAACAATGTTTCAATAGTAGAGCACTGAAGATCCATTCCACAGAAAGAAAATGAGAAAAGCCCAATATAGAATTTGAACGAAAGCACTGGGGTAAAATCTGCCTTAAACATGTGCATATATATGTGTGTTTGTAATTTATTTGCCAGGTAAAATTTATCAGTGGAAATCCTTTTCTATTACATTAAGAATGAAGGAACTAATCAGCAAGAAACCAGGAGAAATAATTTGTGCTTCAAGCAGTATCACTAATTAACTCAGTCCAGGCATCTTCTTAGAGAAAGATATCTGGTTTGAGACATGCTACAGCTAAAAAGAGAAAGTCTTTACATGAACTCATCAACCAGTTCTTCAGATGGATGTCTTGTGAAACCCACTTGATCAGACATCATGTAGAACTGAGAGATTATCCCAGCTATTGTGAAATCTCCTGGCATAAAATATTTGTGCTTAATAAATGGACATTTCCCCACGGCACAAGCTTTGCGAGAAGTACGAGAAATAAGGCATGGAACCCCTGGCAATAGGACTGCTTTTACTCCAATGAAAAATACCATCTTTTTCAAGAAGATTTTCATCACCAGATATGAACCAGTTCCCTCTGCAACAATGAAATTTTTTAAAAAAAGAAAAAGCTCTCATTATTTAGAATAGTCTGCATATATACTCTTTCTCAGATTGTGACATTTCTAGCCCTCTGGTTCCACAAATAATAGCACCTTTCAGTCTTCACCTGTTTTGGGGGGTTTTCCCTTGGACATCCCCAAGGATTTGAGAAGCAGTTGCATTACCAAGTCTCTGCTGGTAATTATAAGAGAAAACGAGTGAAGCTCCTTAGAGATTTTGAGTAAGGAATAGAATGATGATATCCACGGGCTCAGAACCAAAGGGCCCATAAATGACAATTATATAGGAGCTAGAAGGAAAAAAAACAATCCCAATAAAAAATATCATTTAAGAAAACATTTTGCTAATTCTGTGCCTTTAAAAGTGGAATTCTCTGAAACAATAGAATATTGTCTCCCACCCTGATGAATTCTTGGAAGCACATTAAAAAATGATTGATCCAAAAAGCCATAGACAAGTAGACCCATCCTGTGGTAGACTTCAACCCCTCCCTTTATTTTATTGAGAAGGGTCTTTAACTTTCAGTTACTTTATTTGTGGTTCAATTTTATCATGACATTTGGTTTAAATGTCCTAATAGGAGCAGGTCTGTATGTCAAGCCTGAATTCTACTTGGACATGGGACTGGTTGTAATCTGGGGTGTTCTAACATTCTAACGTTAATTCAGTTTGACACAGTTTTGAGCTGGAGGAGGATGGAGCCTTCAGTCACCACAGCATAACTAGCTGATGAGTCATGCATATTCCAATGGCTCACTGTCTGGAGGAGGAGGAGAGATGTCGCCAAGCAACAAGCTCACATCTTGGTTGGACAATGTGGCTGATGGTTTTGGAAACTTGAGAAAACTGAAACTTATATTGGAGTGAAAAGCCCGGGAACTTTAATACTGGCTTTTCACGAATAGCGCCAAGATGGTGTACCTAAATAAATTTGTTCTTTGAGGGACAGCCATGCCTCGGAGTTCGATTTGTGGTGGGTGCATTACTTGGAGCCTGACACTGTAAGTTTCTGAAAATCCTTTGGGATTGGAACAGGGTAATGCCTTGTAACTAAGCAAAGAAAGAAATATAATTGGAGATAAGTTTTTAATTAGGCTACATTTACAAGCTGAATAAATTTCAGAACAGAAAGTTCTAAAAACTTGGAGAGGCACATTTTTAACACAGTTGCAAAATAAAATACTGCTTGGATCTTTTAACTCATTTCAATGTTCACTTTCAGTTCACTTTTAATCCATATTCTCAAAGAAACACAAAATGGGTCATAATTTTATTTCCTGGGTTGATGAGCCTCGATGTGATCAAATCATGTGATTGAACATGTCCTTTAATATTCTATTGGCTGTGGTCAGATTCCTTTGGAGTTATATAGGGGTTATGACCTGTGGTTATATGGCAGTACTGCAGGCTACTTCTGCTGACTGCTGGATGCCCGTGATTTGGCAGTTCAAATGTCACCAGGCTCAAGGTTGACTCAGCCTTTAATCCTGCTAAGGTTGATAAAATGAGGACCCAAATTCTGGGGGCAATCTGCTGACTCTGTAAACTGCTTAGAGAGGGCTGTAAAGCACTGTAAAGCGGTATATAAATCTAAGTGCTATTGCTATTGCTATTATGTAGGGGTCATAGCTGGCTCTACAGGCAAAAGAGGAAATGCAAATCCTAACTAATTTGGTCAACCTCTGGCTTATTGTTTATCTGAGCTCCCAGGTGAAGTTTGGGCTGCTCTGGGGGCCATGCAATGAAGGGGCTTTTGTTCTGAAAGGATGTTGGGCAATTCCTATTATGGCTTAATGGTTTTGTCCTGTGTTGGATCTTGGGTGAGGGGCTAATGTGGAGCTACTGCTCCAGCCATCAACTCTTGGCTTTTCCACATCTCTACCTCCGTCTATTGCTTGTACAGGTAATCAACTCACCTGTGTTGCACGGTCTGCAGCTGCTGCCAGATACTGTCGGCCCATGCATGCTCACTGCCTCCTCTGAGGGCCACACCCTCTCCTTTCACCAGGACTTATATTTGCGGTAAAGCTTATATTAGGCAGAGGTGTGAAAATTATGCTAGGGCTTATTTTCAGGGTAGGTCCCATTTTCAGGGAAACCTGGCAATATCTAAGTTTCAAAGAAACACAAAGAAGAGGGGGTCAGCCTATTCTCCAAAGGATCTGAAGGCAGGACAAGAAACAAGAGATGGAACTTATTAAGGGAAGAACCGAAGTAGAACTAAGGAGAATTTTCCTTTTACAATTAATTTGAAATTAATTTGAAATTTTCTAGAACAATTAATCATTGGAATAACTTGCCTCCAGAAGTTGTGGGTGCTCCAACACAGGTTTTTAAGAAAAAATT
Source organism: Ptyas mucosa (assembly GCA_012654045.1). Classification (NCBI taxonomy): domain Eukaryota; kingdom Metazoa; phylum Chordata; class Lepidosauria; order Squamata; family Colubridae; genus Ptyas; species Ptyas mucosa. The sequence continues at coordinate 171,206 of WNWU01012700.1, forward strand.
GGACAATCATTTGTCTGAAATAGTATGGGGCTTCCTATTTGAGCAGGGAGTTATAATCTAAGACCTCCAAGGTCCCTTCTAACTCTGTTATTCTGTTATTTCTAATCTAGTTATATCATTCTACTTGACTTAATCTTTGTACTGAGAGTTAAGATCATAATTGGGCTACAGTTATAAAGACAGTCAAAATTAAATCAGTCAGAGCCATAATTTTCAACATATTTTAATGCAAAGCACATAGACTACTTTTTTACATATTCTTAATTATTGTAATTCCATTATCTGAGAACTAAATGATTAAGCCAAACATTTTTAACAACATGGCCAAAATGAACGGTCAATTTTCCAATAAATTTATTCACTATTAATATTTTAGAACATCAAACACTATGTAATTGCTTTTTGCTATCTCCACCTCCACATACAAAAAGGTATGTAGCAAGTGAAAATTAAAAAAGAAAATAATAATTAATAATTAAAAAATACTTAAATAGACCAAAACTATGACATGCTTTTGGATTTCGTAATCTTCACTCCTATACTCTTAATATTGAGGGAGGGGGTGTCTATCATTCATTTATTTATAGTGCCTAGCTGCAAAGTCAAGAGTTTTTCCTGTGTCTTTGGTTTCCTAGTTATTTTGTCTAACAATAAGTATCATTTTTCCTTAAGCAGTCTAATAAATAATCATATGCTGGAGCAAAGCTTAATTGAGCCAATCTGCAAATTACTCAGATATTTGGGAATTAGAATGGATTTACTTTGAGTAATGTTAACTGGATACATTATTTAGATCCATTATTGATCCAAGAAATGTATGTGGTTGGGAAAAGGAAACGGAAAGGAAAGGAAAAGGAAACAAGGGTAACTGTGTATGCAGGAGAAGGTACATTCTGAGAAACAAAGAAAATTGGATTCTGCTGTGCTATAGATACTTTGAGAAGGCATGGCTTAGTAGAAAAAGGCTGCCATAAGAGATAACAACAGTCATGAAAGTGATCAGGGCAACGCCAGATTTTTTTTTCCGGTTTGGCGTCGTGGCGAGACAGTCAGGGAAATAGCGGGCTCTAATGAGCCCCGCATAAACCCCAGCTGCCGAACCGCCACCAATGGGTCTTCAGACCGAACTTGTCTTGCAGGGATGGGGGAAGAAGAGGGGCACCTCGGACGACCGAGAGGAAAAGGCAAGTTCCTCAGAGGTCAGAGGGAACCTTCTGTGAGTCGGCAGTGGGGAGCGGCAGCCATGGTGGCTCCCATGAAGCTGGGACAACCAGGCAAGAAAAGTGCTGGAGGAAAGCGGAGAAAAACGGAGCTCTTTGAAGCCGGGTGAGTGACAACAGCCTAGGCTTGTAACAACATTTGGAGCATTGCTAATAATTAGAAGACCCCTAGCCTAAAACAGTGGCTATGCAACAAAGGGGCTTTGGGGAAAAAATTTAAAACTACAACGTTAAAGAGGCAAAAACCCAAGAAACAACTAATTTTGGAACAGAACTAAGAGAATTAATCTGGAGATATGGTTAAAAGACTAAACACTTTAAAATTTGAACTGGATTTTAAAAAGAAGATTTGATTTTTTTTAATTAAAAGAAGAAATAAATTGGATGGTTATATAATAATAAATAAAATGGAGTCTTGCATGACTAATGGAAAATGTGGATTATAGAGAGACATCATCTGGCATAAAGCGGAACTTTGTAACTTCCCTTTGTTATGGGAAACTCTGAGCTTTACAGATAAAAATTACTAAACTCTGTGGAGGAGGATTTTTCTTTCCTGTATGCAGGCAGCTTGATTATGGTGAAAAGAAAAGAAATCTACAATGGAACTCCTACAGTTGAAATAATAATAATAATTTAAATACTGGCGCAGAAATAGAAGAAGGGTTAAACACAGCCTCAAAAGAAAAAGATTTGATACATCATATCCGGAATAAAAATAAGAAAAGAGAATTAACTTGATTTATGGAGAACAAAATTAAAAACTTGGAAAATGGAAGGAAATATATGTTTGCAGGCCAGGAAATGAAGATAATGTGATTAAAAATAAAATAAAGTAAAGATGGATTGTAATAATAAAAGGGAGGTTTTTATAGAAATCAAGAATGTTAAAAGAAATTAATTAATACATGTAAAGATATGCTTGATGCCAGAACTATGTTTTAATGTCAAAATGTTAAGGAAAAGAATAAGGATAAATATGATTATTTGAAAATGTTAAAAGGAATTTATAAATACAGTTAAAGATATGTTTTTAGCAAGAACCATGTCTCGATGTTAAAATGTCATGAATGTCATGAAAAAGGATACAGAAAAATAAGATTATGTGAAAAAGCAATGTATAGATGGATGGAAACAACAAAGAAAGGTTTAAGTAGAGATTGACAGTTAAACCAACTATGAATATGCTGTGTTTAACAGCCAAAAAGTTATAATATGCTGTATTGAACAGCCAAACAAAATGACTATGCTATGTAACAGCCAAAACAAAACTGAATATGCCGTGTAACGGCCAAAAAACCAAAAATGAATATGCTGTGTTTAACAGCCAAACAAGAAAGGGCATGCTGTGTAACAGCCAAAAAATAAAAAGGATATTTATTTATTTATTTATTTGTTTGTTTGTTTATTTATTTATTTGATTTTTATAGCGCCCTTCTCCAGCAGGACTCAGGGCAGTGAACAGCCGAGATAAAACATAGCATACAAAATTTAAAAACAGTTTAAAAGGTATTAAATAATTTCGGCCCACAATTTAAAACAACCCCGTTAAAACCAATTTCAAATTAAAACCGAAAGGATGGGATCAAGCCAGCCCGGCTAGATGAAATAAGTGAGTTTTCAGGGCCCGACGAAAAGTCCGGAGGTCTGGTATCGTGCGTATCTCTGGGGGTAGGTCGTTCCAAAGGGTGGGTGCCACCACAGAGAAGGCTTTCCCCCTGGGGGTTGCCAGCTGACATTGTCTGGTGGACGGCACCCTGAGGAGGCCCTCTCTGTGTGAGCGTACTGGCCGGTGGGAGGCGGTCTTGTAGATACCCCGGCCCTAAGCCATGGAGCACTTTAAATATGGTCACCAACACCTTGAAGCGCACCCGGAAGACCACTGGGAGCCAGTGTAGCTCGCGCAGGAGAGGTGTCACATGGGAGCGCCCCGTCGTTCCCATAATCCCCTGTGCGGCCGCATTCTGGACCAGCTGGAGCCTCCGGGTGCACCCCAAGGGGAGCCCCATGTAGAGAGCATTGCAGTAGTCCAGGCGGGAAGTGACGAGTGCCTGAGTGACCGTGTGTAGGGAGTCCCGATCCAGAAATGGACGCAACTGGCATATCAGGCGGACCTGATAAAAAGCCCCCCTGACCACGGACGTCATATGCTCTTCTAAAGACAGCCATGCATCCAGGAGGATGCCCAAGTTGCGAGCCCTCTCCATGGGGGCCAGTGATTCGCCCCCGATAACCAGCGATGGCACCAGCTGGCTATATAGGGACACCGGAAGCCACAGCCACTCGGTCTTGGAAAGGTTGAGTCGGAGCCTGTTTCTCCCCATCCAGGCCCGCACGGCCTCCAGGCTCCGGGACATCACTTCAAGGGCATCGTTCGGGTGGCCTGGGGTGGAGATGTACAGCTGGGTGTCATCAGTGTACTGATGGAACTCCACTCCAAAGCCACGGATGATCTCACCCAGTGGCTTTACATAAATGTTGAACAGAAGGGGCGAGAGGACCGACCCTTGCAGTACCCCAAAAACAAGGCGCCTCGGGGTCAACTGCTGCCCTCCTGCCAACACAGATTGCAACCGGTCAGAGAGGTAGGAGGAGAACCACTGCAAAATGGTGCCCCCCACCCCAAACCCCTCCAACCAGTGCAACATGATACCATGGTTGATGGTATCAAAAGCTGCTGAGCGATCTAACAGGACCAGGATAGAGGAGCAACCCTTATCCTGAGCCCTCCAGAGATCATCCACCAACGCGACCAATGCCGTTTCCGTGCTGTACCCAGGCCTGAAGCCGGACTGGAGCGGATCTAGTTAGACAACTTCATCCAGGTACTGTGGAAGCTGCCGTGCCACCACACTCTCAACAACCTTTGCAATAAAATGAAAGTTGGAGACTGGACGATAGTTAGCCAAAACAGCCGGAGCCAGAGAGGGCTTCTTGAGGGGGGCCTCACCACTGCTTCTTTCAAGGCAGCCAGCAGGACACCCTCACTCAAAGAAGCATTAATAATCCTCTGGAGCCAGCCTCATGTAACCTCCCGGGAAGCCAGTACCAACCAGGAGGGACACGGGTCCAATAAACATGTCACGTTCAGCCATTCCAGAATCCTGTCCACGTCCTCGGGAGCCACAGGATCGAACTCCTCCCAGATAACACTCTCAAGACCTGCCTCAATCATCCTGTCCGGACTTACCCAGTCAGAGGCCAAGCCTTCCAGAATCTGAGCGATTTTATCATACAGATACTGCACAAAATCCTCAGCTCGACCCTGCAAGGGATCATTCCGCGCTCCCAGATGGAGGAGGGAGCGGGTCATCCTAAACAGGGCGGCTGGGCGATTATCTGATGACGCAATAAGAGCGGAAAAATTGCTAGATTTTGCCGCTTTTATCGCCACTAGGTAGGTCTTAATATGAGACCTCACCAGTGTTCAGTCAGATATGCTGTGTTCAACAGCCAAAACAAATGGTTATGCTGTGTTTAACAGCCAAGAAGTAAAACTGATTGGTTTAACCACAAAGATAAAGACAATAACGCTGGGTTTTTTTAGGAAAATATAAAATGAGGTGGGATAATTAAAGTGAGGAGGTATATGTTGAGAGTGATAGTTAAGATAAAATGAACAAGTTAGTTTCAATAATAGAAATAAAGAGTATAAATTTTGAGTTTAATAGTTAGAAATAAAATGGGTATGTTGAAATTAAATATTTTTGGAATGTTTAATATAATTGTATGATTTATATTGTTAAAATATATCCATCTAAGCAAATGAAAGAGAAAAATGGATTGATAATTGGTTAGGATTTAAGATTTAAGTAACAGGTTTTTGGGGATAATGGCATAGTTACATAGACAGATTTGAGGGAAATACTTGTTTAAAATATTTAGTTGCGTTAATTGAAAAATAAGATTTGTTAACGATTTGCTTTAATATGTGACCGGAGCAAAAGCTTCATTTTGAAAAGATGTGTTTTATGTTTTTGTTTTAAAAATAAAAAAAATATATTTTTTTAAAAAAGGAAAGTGATCAGGGCAAGGCCTCAGGCAGTGCTTCAATTTCTAGGTAGTAACCTAATGCAGAGAATTCAGGTTGGAGAAAATAAAGGTCTTCATTAATGTCACTTTGTATTATTTCGTGAGAGTAGGAGGGAAGGCTGCACGGAATCAATGAGCAAATTGAACTTCATATTCAGGATTATTTTTTTTATTAACTGTCCCTTTGTATTCAAATCAGGTCTCATAATAATGATATAGCATTTGGGGGAAAAGATGCAGCCCAGTAATCCAGCTGCTGAAGCCAAAATGGAGAAGATCTCCACAGCCACCATGTATTTCCCCTTGGTACTCAAATAGGTGGGAACAAATGAAATCCAGACACTACAAAAAACCAACATGCTGAAGGTAATAAATTTGGCTTCATTAAAGCTATCTGGTAACTTCCTAGCTAGGAAGGCCACAGTGAAACTGACAGCAGTCAACAACCCCAGAAAGCCAAGCACTGTATAAAACATTGTGGTTGAACCTTCATTACATTGTAGGACAATTTCTTCAGTTATAAAGTGCATGTACAAATCTGGGAATGGGGGAGACATTGTCAGCCACACTGTACAAATGATAAATTGTGCCACGGAGCAAAATAGGACAATAGAAAAAGCCAGCCTATTCCCCACCCATTTCCTCATTTTGGAACCTGGCCTGGTGGCCATGAAAGCAAGAACAACAAGGATTGTTTTCCCTAATATGCAAGAAAGGGCTACTGAGAATATGATGCCAAAAGCAGCTTGTCGCATGAAACATTTTGCTTGGTCAGGTTGCCCAATGAAGAGCAAACTGCAAAGGAAGGAGAGCAGGAGAACAATGAGAAGAATGTAGGTGAGGCTCCTGTTGTTGGCTTTGACAATGGGAGTGTCCCGCTTTTTAATGAAGATCCCCAGCACCAAAGTTGTGATGAAAGAAAGGAAGAGACTAATACTGGCCAAGGTGATTCCCAGTGGCTCATTGGAAGACAGGAAGGTGGTTGTTTTTAGAATACAAAGATTTTGAGCCTGGTTTGGATATTGGTCTTCTGAACATTGAAAGCAGTCAACCGCATCTGGAAAAAAAACATCATGGTCAATTTCTAGAAATGCTGAGGTAGCAGGACTCAGAGTTAATTATTGGTTTGATTTTTTCCTAATTAAATAATGGCTATTTATATTTAGTGTGATTCTGTAAATATGCTGATCTTCTGATACTGTTATATATATTGTGATTACCCTTTCATTTTTAGTATCTATATAGCTATTGTCAACCTTGAAGCCATTTTGTAGCATCTTCAGGGCTGCCACAGTGAGGCTGGTTGGAGCTGTGGGAATGGCAGGGGGGAGTAGAGATAGCTGGGATTTGTAGCCAAAATAAAATTCTTTCTCTTGGGAATCACAGATGTTCTCACCAGGTGCTGGGTAGGCATGGACTGAAACCAACTGGAGTTGGGACTGTTAACTGTTTGGACCATGTGTTGCTGGGGAGGGATTCAAAAACTTTAGCAACCGGTTCTCTGCCTGGTTGCTGCCTGGTCTGCCTGGTCGGCATAGTCATGGCGAGCGTGTCCTACTCAGCCTCCTGCACCACAGTGGGGCATTTTTTTTCATACCCAAGCTCCGGAGGCTTTCCTCGAGCCTCTGGGAGGGTGAAAATGGCCTTCCCCAGGCTCTGGGAGCCCTCCGGAGGCTGGAAACAGGTCCATTTCCAGACTTCCAGAACTTCCAGGAGGCCCATTTTTCACCCTCCCCAGGCTTCAGAGGCTTTCCTTGAGCCTCTAGGAGGGCGAAAACGGCCTCCCCCAAGCTCAGGAGTCCCTCTGGAGGCCGGAAACAGTCTCATTTCCAGACTTCTGGAACTTCCGGGAGGCCCATTTTTCACCCTCGCAGAGTCTCCATGCGGGCCCTTCACTTACCTGGCATCCAAAATGGGCCACATGGAGACTCCTTGTAGGGGCAGGGTGGGGTGGGCAGGTCAGGGCAGGGTGGGTGGGGCCAGCCAGTCCTTGCAACTACCAGTTTGGCAAACCAGATGTAAAATTAGCATCCAGTTCACCTGAACCGATCCGAACTGGCTGAATCCCACCCCTGATATGAATGATAGAAATGTGGACTGGGGAAAGGAACTTTGAATTTAATTTGGGTGGGAAAAACGTTGGGACCTTCAGAGTTGAGTTTTCACCAGATGTGCCAATATGACATGCCTAATTAATTTGGACTTTGAGGAGCACCTCTGCCTCGGAGTTTTGATTGCATTGGGTCTGTTACTTGGAACCCTGACAGCTATATCATTGGTTCAATCACCACATTAAAAGTCACCTGTAGAAAGTTTGGAAATTAGCATTTTGAATCACAGTAAATCACAGAAGACTAGATAGTTTTGCACAAGACAGCTCTTACCCATGTGGTTTGAAATTTTCCCTTTTGCACATGGAAGGCAATCATAACAGCAAAATGGCTTCCCTTCTATTTTCATCTTCCTGGACCCAGAATAACAATTGTCATTGCAAACAGAAAGAGGTAGAACCTATGAAGAAGTGATACCAGGATTTATTAAAACTCAAAAAGTTTCAGAACATTCTATTTGAATGTCTTTCAAGAATTGATGGGAAAAGTAACAAAGTAAGAAAACAATTTCACCATTCTTCCTGTCATTTTGGACATAAAGGGGAAATTGGCAGAATCCCCAATCATTATCCTCCTCCTCCTCCTCCTCCTCCTCCTCCTCCTCCTCTTCATCATCATCATGATCATAATCATGATCAGAGTTGGAAAGCATCTTAAAAGTACAAGGTGTAAAAGTACACCTTGGTTACTTTTATGTGTAGATGGAAAAAAATTTGTTTTGAACAAGGGTGAAATCCAGCAGGTTCTGGAGAACCGGTAGTGGAAATTTTGAGTAGTTTGGAGAACCGGCAAATACTACCTCTGGCTGGCCCCAGAGTGGGGTGGGAATGGAGATTTTGCAATATCCTTCCATGAGGAGGGGAGGGAATGGAGATTTTGCAGTATTCTTCCCCTGGAGTGGGGTGGGAATGGAGATTTTGCAATATCCTTCCCCTGCCATGCCCACCAAGCTATGCCCACAGAAGCAGTAGGGGAAATTTTTGGATTTCACCCCTGATTTTATTTTTTATTTTTTTTTTATTTTTCAAATTTATATGCCGCCCTTCTCCTGTAGGACTCGGGGTGGCTCACAAGATAAAAACAATACAATAATACAAATACTAAAATTAGTCAATTAAAAATCCCCAATCAATTAAAACCTCGTGGATTTTTTTTTTATTTGATTTATATGCTGCCCTTCTCTGGAGACTCAGGGTGGCTTACAATGCGTTAAGCAATAGCCTTCGTACTTTTGTATATATTTATACTAAGTCAGCTTATTGCCCCCACAATCTGGGTCCTCATTTTACCTACCTTAGAAAGGATGGAAGGCTGAGTCAACCTTGAACCTGGTGGGATTTGAACTTGCAGTAATTGCAGGCAGCTGAATGTTAATAACAGTTAATAACACTGCATTAGTCTGCTGAGCCACAAGAGCTCCATACTTTTGACCCTTACTTGAGAGCAAACAGAATAACAGAGATGAAAGGGACTTTGGGGGTCTTCTAGTCCAACCTCATGCTCAAATAGCAGACCCTATACTATTTCAGACAAACAGATGTCCAATTTCTTCTTAAAAGCCCCCAATGAGGGTCCATCCATAACCCCTGAAGGCAAGTTGTTCTCATTCAGAAAAATTCTCCTTAGTTCTAGGTTGCTTCTGTCCTTGATTAGTTTCCATCCATTGTTTCTTGTCTTGCCTTCTGGTGTTTTGGAAAATAAGTCAACCCCCTCTTCTTTGTGGCAGCCCCTCAAATATTGGAAGACTGCTATGATGTCCCACCTAGTCCTTCTTTTCTAAATCCATACACCCATTTACAGTATTTATTTCTGTTTCCTGCATTTCACCAGTCCCCTGCTGATTCTTTTTTTAAGCATTTCACCACTCCACTGCTGAATACCACCCAAATAACAACAACAACAACAACAACAACAACAATAATAATGTTTGAAGAATTTGCAGGAGAAAAAGCTGAAGAACAGCAAGATCAGGAAACATCTGATAAAAAAATGGACTCAGCACAAGAAAAATTGTTGAAGCATTGGAAAATATGAAGCAGCAGATAACAGCAACAGCAAGAAAAATTGAAAGTTACGAAGCCAGAGTCATCCAGTACAAACAAAAACAATTGTTCCAATCAGACCAAAGACAGTTCTATCACAGTCTGAATCAGACTGGGGATACGAAAATTGAAAAACCTGAGAAAACGGCAACTACTCAGTTTTGGAAAGACCTGTGGGAGACTGAGAAATGTTACAACAAAAATGCTGGGTGGATCAGAGAGTTTGAGGCGAAATTCTCCAAGAACAAAATGGACCAACTGAAAATAACTACTGAAATGATAAGCAACAGAGTGAAAAAAGTCAAGACCTGGACATCGCCTGGAAATGATCAACTGCATGGCTTTTGGCTCAAATACTTGACCAGCCTGCATGGAAAAATGGCCAAACAATTCAATGAGATGCTGCAGACAGGAAACATCAGTGAATGGTTAACAGCTGGAAAAACCTATTTGATACAGAAGGATCCAGCAAAAGGGGCAACACCTGCAAACTACAGGCCAATAACGTGTCTGCCAACCATGTTCAAGCTGCTGACAGGCATTATAGCTGACAGGATCCAGGACTGTCACTGCATTATGTGTTTGTCAGCCGAGCGTCTATTCTGAGCTTTACGGTAGCCTGCCAGAGAACTTTATCACATATCCAGAGCAACAGAGATAAGACTGGTTTTGTGAAGCTCTGAGCTACTGCGCATGTCTACATTCTTTCTTCTCTAACTTCCTGATTTATTACTTCCTTCATTCGTCTGTGACACAACTGCTGGTAACGATGTAGTTAGCTAGTTTGTCTATCTTTATAATAAAATGTTTATTAGAATATATTTTGGGTTTTCTTTCTTTAAAGCATACAGCATGGAAAACAAGATTCATCCATCTCTAATTAAGTGCAATTACCCCAGGGGGTGAACAAGGCTGATTTACGCTCCGACAAGGACTACCTAGAAGCGAATAACATCTTGCCAGTAGAGCAGAAAGGAAACAAATGAGGAAGCAGAGGCACAAAGGATCAGCTCCTGATTGACAAACTGATTCTAGAGAACTGCAAAAGCCAAAAAACAAATCTGCATACAACTTGGATTGATTACAAGAAAGCATTTGATTCACTACCGCAAAGCTGGATCAAGTGCCTGGACGTCATCGGAATATGCAAGTGCATTGGTACTTTCATTGCAAATGTGATGAAGTCCTGGAAAACAGAACTGTTTATTGGAAGTGAAAGCTACGGACTGGTCAACATCAAAATATAGAGTCCTGGTGGCGCAGTGGACTAATTCACTATTATTAAGATCAGCTGCTTGCAATTACTGCAAGTTCAAATCCCACCAGGCTCAAGATTGACTCAGCCTTCCATCTTTTCTAAGGTAGGTGAAATGAGGACCCAGATTGTGGGGGCAATAAGCTGACTTTGTATAAAAAAGAACACCGCTTGGGGGGGCCGAAAGCCCTACTAAGCAGGTATATACAAAAGTATGAAGGCTATTGCTTAATGCACTGTAAGCCGCCCTGAGTCTCCGGAGAAGGGCGGCATATAAATCTAATTTTTCTTTAAAAAAGAGGGATTTTCCAGGGTGATTCTTTGTCACCTCTGTTGTTCATCATTGCCATGACCCCCCTGTCAACAATTTACAGAAAACTAACCTGGGTTATCAAACTGCTAAAAACTCACTGAAAATCTCTCACCTGCTGTACATGGATGACCTGAAACTTATGGAAAATCGAAAATTGAGATCCAATCACTGACCAATACAGTTTGAATTTTCAGCACTGACATCAGCATGGAGTTTGGCCTGAACAAATGTGCCACAGTGGCACTGAAGAAAGGGAAGATTGTAGACAGTGATGGAATTGAAATGCCCAATGGAGAAATCATCAAGTGCCAGCCACCCAAAGCCTACAAATACCTGGGCATACTGCAGCTGGACAACATCAAGCATGGGTAAGTGAAAAATGTGGTCAGCAAAGAATACACACAAAGGGTCAGGAAACTTCTAAAAAGCAAACTGAATGGCGGTAACACCATCAAGGCTATAAATACTTGGGCCATACCCGTCATCAGATATACTGCTGGGATTGTGAACTGGACACAGGCAGAGCTGGACAGCCTGGATAGGAAAACAAGAAAACTGATGACCATACATTATGCGTTGCACCAGCGTAGTGATGTTGACAAGCTATATTTGCCCAGAAAAGCAGGAGGCAGAGGACTTTTGCAAGTGAAGCAGACAGTCGAAGAAGAGAAGCATGCTCTGACAGATTATGTGAAAGACGGTGTTGAACCAGCTTTGATGGAGGTCAACAAGAGGAAGCTGTTCAAAGTGCAGCAAACCAAGAATCAATATAGGAAAACAGTGATGCAAACTCGGGCTGACAGCTGGTGTAATAAAGCACTGCAAGGACAGTTCCTTGAAAAGATCCAAGGAAAAGTAGATAAGGAAAAGACCTGGTTATGGCTGACCAACGGAATATTGAAGAAAGAAACAGAAGGCCTGATTCTTGCAGCCCAAGAACAAGCCATCAGAACAAATGTAATCAAAGCCAGAATAGAAAAATCTGCTGATAACCCCAAATGCAGACTCTGCAAAGAAGCAGATGAAACCATTAAACACATACTGAGCTGTTGCAAGACAATAGCTCAGACTGACTACAAACAACGTCGCAACACAGTCGCTCAGATGGTCCACTGGAACTTGTGTCACAACTACTATCTGCCTGTAGCAAAGAACTGGTGGGATCATAAGCCTGAAAAAGTGGTCAAAAATGACCATGCAAAACTGCTGTGGGACTTCTGAATACAGACTGACAAAGTTTTAGAACACAATGCCCCAGATATCACAATTGTGGAGAAGAAAAAAGTGTGGATCATCGACATTGCCATACCTGGTGACAGCAGAATCGACGAGAAACAACTTGAAAAAGTCACCAGATATCAGGACTTGAGAATAGAACTGCAGAGACTCTGGCATAAACCAGTGCAGGTGGTTCCAGTGGTACTTGGCACACTGGGTGCTGTGCCTAAAGACCTAGGCAAACACTTAAAAACAATTGGCACTGACAAGATTACCATTGGTCAGCTCCAGAAGGCCACCTGAAGGGATCTGCTCACATAATCTGCCAATACATCACACAGTCCTAAATGCTTGGGAAGTGTTCAACTAGTGATTTGTGATACTAAATCCAGCATGGTTATCTCGTTTGCTGTGTATACTGTCATTTTTGGGTATATAATAATAATGTTTATTGATATCGCTGTACCAGGAGACGCCAGAGTCGAAGAAAAAGAGCTGGAAAAATTCATGAAATATCGTGACCTGGCCATCGAAACTACACAGCTATGGATGAAACATGTAACCGTGATACCCATTGTCATCAGGGCACTTGGTACCATGTTCAAGAATTTTACAAAACACACCAAGAAATTGCAGCTTCCTGCAATAACACCAGCAGAACTGCAAAAAACTGTGCTACTCGGAACATCATATATTTAAAGAAGATACTTGGTTGATTCCTACCTAGGATGCTGGCAGCAACCCGTATCAACCATTAGCACCAGTCACTCATATTTGTGACACATTTTTAAATGTTCAGGTTTTTTTGTTTTTTGTTTTATTTGATTTATATGCCGCCCTTCTCCGGAGACTCAGGGCGGCTTACAATGTGTTAAGCAATAGCCTTCATACTTTTGTATGAAGTTGACTGAGTTTAATGTTTAATGAATAAAAGTAAATAATAATAATCATCCAGGCAGCCCATGTGAAAGACCACTGAAGAAAGAAAGCAGAGTTTAGGGATGGCGGGGGGGGGGGGCATACTTGCCAGAGTAAACCAGCATACATATGAAAGATAGCAGATGGGGGGAACTTTTGCTTTTGATATGGGGAAATAAAGCATGATTAGAAATAGCCTTCCCAGTACCTTAGAATAGGCTGAGGACAATCATATTATTTCCAGTGTACTCAAAATGGTAGGTGGCCATTCATCTGTTGCTGAAGCAAAGAAGAATGGTGGTTCAGCTGTCACTTTGAAAGTAAAAGAGAAAAAGAATGCTTTTGAAACAAATAAGAAAAATACACCAAGGAAATAAAATATTTGATCTTACATATTATAACAGCTGCCCTTATAGTATACGCACAAAATTGGAAAAAAGAAAATATACCAATAGAAGAAGAGTTGATAAAAAAATCTTAGAGTGTGCCGAGATGGATAAATTAACAAAAGAGCTTAAAGAAAAAAAGGATACGGAATATTATATAATCTGGCACAAATGCTATAAGTGGCTGGAAAATAGGAATAATGGAGAAGAAAAATAGGGGTGAAATGTAAAAAAAGAAAGAATGAATATGTCAATGTATAGAAAATATAAAGTTAATATGGGTCTTAATAAATACACTGTAATTAAAAGAGGGGCAAGAAGAAACTGGAATAATATAAAGGGAATAGGGAGAAAATGTAAATACTAGAAGATCATCACAAAATAGCTGTAAAGAGAGTATATATATAAATATTGTATGTCTTGTAATGTCATTTTATGTTATAATAATAAGATGAAGATGAAGATGAAGAAGAAGAAGAAGAGAAGAAGAAGAAGAAAAAGAAGAAGAAGAAAAGAAGAAGAAGAAGAAGAAGAAGAAGAAGAAGAAGCAGCAGCAGCAGCAGCAGTAGTAGTAGTAGTAGTAGTAGTAGTAGTAGTAATGTAAATGATGCGGGTTCAGCTAGATGACCACTGAAGGGCCCTCTTTATTCACAGTATTGTAAGAAAGAAAATGTGCTTGTCTGAGAGAAACGTGTTTGCTGGAGATTATATTAAAGGCAGTTAAACCCCATTATTGGTAATATATCTTCTGATGAGCCCTAGCTGTCACGGAAAGACAGCCATATAGAGAATGTCTGAAAAGGCTCACTGTCAACCACACAAAGACATGTATGGGGCAAAGAGTTAATTATCACCTAAGGACAGCAGTAAAAACTCCATTAGTACTTACAGAACTTAGGAAAGTGGTCTAGCTGAAAATAATCTTATAAACTAGAAGCTAATGGTTTAGTAATGAGGAACTGTCCGTTATTTTATAATAAATGTATGTTAGCCATATATGGAATAAATGTATGAGCTCATGTATTTGATACCAAATGTAATTTTACCATATATGGAAAATGTATTAGATCACCAACTCCTTTGTCTTGAAAACATATATAAGCAGTTGTGTCAAAGCTCTTGGTTGTTCAGACTTTCAGGTATGAATCTGCTCTGAACCTTGCGCAATAA
>WNWU01012700.1:190870-212072 GCA_012654045.1 Ptyas mucosa
TTATTTTATTTTATTTCCAATTTATATACCGCCCTTCTCCCTGAGGACTCTGGGCGGTGTACAGCCAGAAATAAAAACATGAAATACAAATATTAAAAGCAATTAAGATATATATAAATTTGGCCCCAAAATTTAAAACTAACAAACCAATTAAAATATTTAAAATTACTTCTTAAGCCAGCCCGGCTTGTTGGAAAAAATGTGTTTTGAGGGCACGGCGGAAGGCACTGAGGTCATGAATTCTCCTTATCTCTGAGGGCAGCTGGTTTCAGAGGGTAGGTGCCCCCACAGAGAAGGCTCTCCCCCTGGGGGTCACCGGCCTACATTGTTTGGCTGATGGCACCCTGAGGAGGCCCTCTCTGTGGGAGCACACGGGTTGATGGGAGGTCATCGGTAGCAGCAGGCGGTCTTAGAGATAGCTAGGCCCTATGCCCGTGATGGCGAACCTATGGCACGGGTGCCACAGGTGGCACGCGGAGCCATATCTGTGGGCACGCAAGCATTGCCTTAGCTTAGCTCCAGCACACATGCATGCACTGGCCAGCTGATTTTCAGGCCTTCCGGGCCCACCGGAAGTCAGGAAAGAGGCTGTTTCTGGCCTCCAGAGGGCCTCCAGGGGGGGTGGGAAAGGCTGTTTTTGCCCTCCCCAGGCTCCAAGAAAGCCTCTGGAGCCTGGGGAGGGTGAAAAACAGGCCTACCGGGCTCACTGGTAACTTTTTTGTCATTGTGTGCCAAAAGCGGGGGGAGCGCGCATGAGCAGGGGCGGGAAGGCATTAAATGGTGTGGGCACGCAGATGAGCGACCACCCCACACTCCCCCTGCTTTTGGCACGCGACGACAAAAAGGTTAGCCATCACTGCCCTATGCCATGGAGCGCTTTAAAGGTGATCACCAACACCTTGAAGCACACCCGGAAGACCACCGGAAGCCAGTGCAGCTCGCGCAGGAGCGGTGTTATGTGGGAGCGCCATGCTGCTCCCGTCACTACCCGCACGGCTGCGTTCTGGACCAGTTGGAGCCTCCGGGTGCTCTTCAAGGGGAGCCCCATGTAGAGAGTGTTACAGTAGTCTAGGCGAGAGGTGACGAGGGCATGAGTGACTGTGCACAGGGAATCCCGATCAAGAAAGGGCCGCAACTGGCGAATCAGGCGAACCTGACAAAAGGTCCCCCTGGTAACAGCCGTCAGATGTTCCTCCAAGGGCAGCTGCCTATCCAGGAGGACTCCCAGATTGCGAGCCCTTTCCGCAGGGGCCAAAGACTCACCCCCGATAGTCAGTGATGGAGTCAACTGACTATATCGGGATGCCGGGAGCCACAGCCACTCCGTCTTGGAAGGGTTGAGCTTGAGCTTGTTCCTCCCCATCCAGATCCGCACAGCTTCCAGGCACTGGGACATCACTTCAAGGGCATCGTTGGGGTGGCCTGGGGTGGAGATGTACAGCTGGGTGTCATCAGCGTACTGGTGGTATCTCACCCCAAAGCCACGGATGATCTCACCCAGCGGCTTCACATCAATGTTGAACAAAAGGGGCGAGAGGACCGACCCCTGCGGCACTCTGCAGATGAGAGGACTCGAGGTCGACCTCTGCCCCGTCAACACAAACTGCGACCGGTCAGAGAGAAAGGAGGAGAACCACCATAATACGGTGCCCCCCATCTCCAACTCTTCCAGCCGGTGCAGCATGATACCATGGTCAATGGTATCAAAAGCCGCTGAGAGATCTAATAGGGCTAGGACAGAGGAACATCCCCTGTCCCGAGCCCTCCAGAGATCATCAACCAACGTGACCAATGCCGTCTCCGTGCTGTGCCCAGACCTGAAACCCGACTGGAACGGATCCAGATAAGATGTTTCCTCCAGGAATTGTGGAAACTGTCAGGCAACCACACTCTCAACAACCTTCGCAATAAAGCAGAGATTGGAGACAGGACGATAGTTAGCTAATACTGCCGGGTCCAGGGAAGGCTTCTTGAGGAGAGGCCTCACCACTGCCTCGTTGAAGGCGGCAGGGAAGTGACCCTCACTCAAAGAAGCGTTGATGATACCCTGGAGCCAGCCTCGTGTAACCTCCCGGGAGGCCAGTACCAACCAGGAGGGACACGGGTCCAGTAAACATGTGGCCACACTAAGTCTCCCCAAAATCCTGTCCACATCATCAGGGGTCACAGAGTCAAACTCTTCCCAGGTAACATTCTCAAGACTATTCCTCATCACCCTGCCCAGATCTACCCAGTCAGAGTCCAAATCCCCCCGAATCTGGGCGATTTTGTCATACAGGTATTGTCCGAAATCCTCCGCCCTGCCTTCCAAGGGATCCTCCCGCACTCCCGAATGGAGCAGGGAGTGGGTCACCCTGAACAGGGCGGCCGGATGATTCCCTGATGATGCAATAGAAGCGGAAAAGTAATTAAACTTTGCCTCTTTTATCGCCACTAGGTAGGTCTTAATATGCGACCTTACCAGTGTTTGATCAGATTCAGCGAGACTGGCCCTCCAACCACTCTCCAGGCGTCTCTTCCGGCGCTTCATCTCTCTCAGCTCCTTGGTAAACCAGGGAGCCGCACGAGATCCGCACCGGGTCAGAGGCCGCAGAGGCACGACTCGATCCAAGGCTCCACCAGCCGCCCGATTCCAGGCAGCTACCAGGTCCTCGGCCGAGTCGTGTGCCAGATGCCAGATCAGGATCCATCAGGCGCCTGGGGCGGAACCATCTAGTTGGTTCCTCCTCACTGCGGCAGGGTGTAGCGGTTCGGAGATCTAGGCGAAGGAGCGAGTGATCAGACCATGACAAGGGTTCTATGTCTATATCCCCTATAACCAGATCACTCAACCACTGGCCAGAGACAAAAATCATGTCCAGAGTGTGCGCCCCCTGTGAGTGGGGCCATGAACTAATTGGGTCAGGTCCATGGCTGTCATGGAAGCCATGAACTCCCGAGCCACCTCAGACGTTTCACCAATGGATGGCAAGTTGAAATCACCCATGACCATAAGCCTGGGTGTATCCACTGCCACCGTGGCTATCACGTCGAGTAGTTCGGGCAGGGCTGTTGCCACGCGGCAGGGAGCCAGGTACGTAAACAAATGCTCTGTCTTACACATTGGCCAAAAAAAAAAAAAAATCAGAACACAAAATACAAGTTAGGTGGATACAACCTCATAGAAGACCCTCACTCTGTCAAGGACCTTGGAGTACTAATATCTAATGATCTAAGTGCCAGAGCCCACTGTAACAACATTGCCAAAAAGGCATTAAGAATTGTTAACATAACCTTGTGTAGCTTCTTCTCTGGTAATATTGTACTGCTAACTAGAGCATAAAAAACATTTGCTAGACCAATTCTCAAATACAGCTCATCTGTCCGGAACCTGCACTTCATATCAGACATTAATACAATTGAGTGAGTCCAGAGATAGTTCACGAGAAGAGTCCTCCACTCCTCTGTTTGTAACAGAATACCATATGCCACCAGGCTTGAAATTTTGGGCTTAGAAAATTTAGAACTACACCGCCTTCGGTCTGACCTAAGAACATAAAGTTATCTGCTACAATGTCCTACTTATCAATGACTACTTCAGCTTCAAGCACAGCAATACACGAGCACACAAAAATACAAACTTAAGGTAAACCGCTCCAAACTTGATTGCAGAAAATACGACTTCAGCAACAGAGTGGTCAATGCCTGGATTTGACTACCTGACTCTGATTTCTTCCCCAAATTCCAACAACTTTAACCTTAGACTGTCTACTGTTAACCTCACCCGATTCCTGAGAGGTCTGTAAGGGCTGTGCATAAGCACCACCAACATGCCTACTGTCCCTCTCCTAATGTCCTCATTTGTTCACATCTATTTCATGAATTCATAATCGTGTTTATACTTATACCTGTTATACATGCTTGACAAAATAAATAAATAAATAAATAAAATAAATAAATAATTGCAAAGCTAAAGACAGAAATTTGTGACCGAGGTGGCAGAGTTGGCAAAATCGACAACCTTAATTAAAAGGACCAATTTACTTAGTTTTGTTTCCACCTGGAAACCACTTCTGCATTTACACATAAAATGAAATAAAATGAAACTGATTTTAGTTTCCGATGAGTTCATCAACTTTGTTGTTATAGAAATGAATTAACTGGAAATGTAAAGAAAAGGTTGAGTTGTAGCTTTTTTGTATAACCTACTGAGATTAAAAAAATCAGAAACCACTTTCTTTTTCTTTATTTTTCTTGATATCAAAAATATCTATTATATATTTTATCATATAATACACTTTAATTCAAAGAAGAATGTTACAACCATCTCAGAATTGACTCTCCCTAATTCTATGCAGTGTAAAAGCAGCTGAGGGGGGAAGCACTTTTAGGTGGGCAAGATTAATGTCAATCATCTGAGGTAATCCAGATGGTGAAACCACAATCTTGCAAGTCTGAAAGCATTTCCCTACTACCAGTTTCATTGACAAAGTTATATTTAAAAAAAACAACACAAATCATCAACGTGATGAATAATGTAGTGGTGACCATATGACATAGATATATTTAGGTACTATACACGATTTACGACTAAATCTGAATCCAAGCTAATCAAAATGCTAGATTCCTTAACTTATAAATATACTTAATAGAAATGTTAATATATTTTCATCAATTCTTTTTCTCACCATGTTTTAATAATATTATTAAGTATTCATGGACTTGATTAAGCAACTCAATGTATTAGTATTTGGGAATATTTGTCTTGATCTTTATATTACAGAATGATCCTTCCTTCCTTCCTTCCTTCCTTCCTTCCTTCCTTCCTTCCTTCCTTCCTTCCTTCCTTCCTTCTCAAATTGGTTTGGGCTCAGATTTTTTTTACCAGATCATTGTCTAGGCTACAGTTTTTCCTCCTATCCTTCAAAGTTATTGTCACAGCCCATGATATGTATTTCAAGAGCAAATCTTACCTGGGGCATCTTGTAGACATTCAAAACATTTGCCATGAAGGGACAGATATGAGAGTTAGGTCCTGCAATAACAGATACTGCCCAGTCCTTGGCATTACTCTTATAATTGGGGATAAATCTGCCCCGTGTTGAGAGGAGCTCCATTGAAGCCAAGTAGGTCCATCTTGCCATGAAATAACTGTTAGAGAGGTGCATACCCAGAGTCATGTTGAATAAAATGTGATTGTTTTTATTGATTTCCTTTACTGCAAAAACTAAGGCCAGGATATGTTGGTAGTTTTGTAGAAAAAATCTACACTGATACATTACAAATCATATTTCTTCTCTTAAAGACTGTGGCATTACATATACTTTATTTACAATTCAGCTAAATTCCTAAAAATGATTCACTAGGAAACTGATGGATTGCTTGAAGGAACATTAATAATAACATTATGATCTACCTGTAATTCTCCGACCTACTTCTAAACCTTGAATCTTTGGCTCTTCAATCTTCACCTTGGGTACTTTTATGGGTAGAGGAAGAAAATGTGTTTTGAACCTTACTTGAGAGCAAACAGAATAACCGAGTTGAAAAGGACTTTGGAAGTCTTCTAGTCCAACCCTCTGCTCAAGCAGGAATTTCAGACAAATGCCATTTCAGACAAATGGTTGTCAAATCTCTTCTTAAGAAACCCCAGTGTTGAAGCACCCACAACTTCTGGAGGTAAATTGTTTAACTGGTTAATTGCTCTCACTGTCAATCATCTGAGGTTGCTTCTCTCTTTGATTAGTTTCTACTCATAGCTTCTTCTCCTCCCTCACTTATAAGCAAGCTTGAGCAACAAAGTTTGGGGTTGTTAATTGTGGGGTGTGGGGTTGAGGGGTACCCCGGACCGCGAACCAGCTCATGGGCAAAAGCACTGGGATTGAAATAAAGCCGACAAAGGAGCCTTGAATAAATATATAATTTAATTTAAAATACTTAAAAAGACACTGTGCCTTTAAAAACCACATTAAAAGCAAAGTCTTATCTGGGTATGTGAAGCCAGGCTATCTCCCTAGATTCCTCTCCACAATACCAAAAACAGTTCACAAGAAACAAAGGTTAATACAAAGGTGGACATCTTTGGCGTCGACACATCATCAAGACAAACGAAGGGCAGCAGCGAAGACTTCACAATAAAAAAGTCGCCTGAGAATAAAAGCAGTTCAAGCACCAACGTGGCTTGAGGGTCTGTGTGGAGAAGTATTTCCAGCACAACCTAACCGTTGGCTTGTGTGCTTAAAACAGCAAAAACACAAGCATCTGTGGGAGTATCTCAGCAGCCGGCGTCTGGAGTCCTTATCTGCATCTCCTCCCTTCTACAGCATCGTGCTGGGCTCTGCAGTCTTCTTCCAGCAGTAAACACTAGCTGGATCAGGCCTGACCGGTTGTCAAGGCCCAAGTAGCAAGCCGAAAGGTCCTTGCTTATATTGTGAGCAAACCTGCAATTATCTAGGGCGGGGAAGGCTTGCAGGTAATTGCTTACAGCAGATAGGTTGATTGAGGCCATACCTCTTTTGTGGCTACTCATGTAGCCGCAGCAACCCTGAAAGTACTAGTGACATTAATACAGGGTGTTTTTTTCCTCTAACATTAGAGATTTAAGCTCCTCAACTTCTGTGCCTACAGTGGGTGGAAGTAAAGAAAGCTAGAGAAATGTCTCTTTATTCTAGGTTGCTTCTCTCCTTGATTAATTTCCATTCATTGCTTCTTGTCCTACGTTCAGGTGCTTTGTTGCATAGGTTGGCCCCCTCTTCTTTATGGCAGCCCCTTTGATATTGGAACATTGCTATCATGTCCTTCTTTTCGTTAAACTAGATATACTCAATTCCTGCAACCGTTCTTCATATGTTCCATAAAAATGATGTGTGGAACTCTTTTTCTGGAATCCCTTATCCTAGGAAAAGATGTCAATGTTTCATTGGGGCAGCCCTACATTTGTACTCCATACATGCTGAACAAACAAATTAAAAGTACTATATAGTCCATTATTCCCTAATATTCAGAAGAAGAATTAAACTGTTAAAAGTTGACATTCAATTAGCTATAAACAGTGTTTCAATAATAAAATGCTGAAGTTAATGCTGAACTAACCAGCAAGAAGCCAGGAGAAATAATTTCTGCTTTAAGCAATACTACTAATTAACTCAGTCCAGGCATCTGCTTAGAGAAAGATATCTGGTTTCAGAAATGCTACAGCTAAAAAGAGAAAGTCTTTACATGAACTGATCAACCAGGTCTTCAGATGGATGTCTTCTGAAATCCACTGGATCAGATATCATGTAGAACTGAGAGATTATCCCAGCTATCGTGAAATCTCCTGGCAGAAAATACTTGTGCGTAATAAATGGAGGTTTCCCCACAGCACATGCTTTAGTATGAGAAATAAAGCATGTAACCCCTGGCAATAGGACTGCTATTACTGCCATGAAAAATACCATCTTTTTCAAGGAGATTTTCATCACCAGATATGAATCAGTTCCATCTGCAACCATGAAAGATTAAAAAGAGAAGGTCTGATATTCAGAATAATCTGCATATATATTCTTTCTCAGATTGTGACATTTCTAGCCCTCTGGTTCCACAAATAATAGCACCTTTCAGTCTTAACCTGTTTTTTGGGGGGAGGGAGTTGTCCCTTGGACATCCCTAAAGATTTGAGAAGAAGTTGCATTACTGAGACTCTGCTGGTAATTATAGAGAAATCGATGGATGTTCAGTGAAGCTCCTAAGAGATTTTGAGTCAGAAATAGGATGATGACATCCATGGGGTCAAGAACCAAAGGGCCCATAACTGACAATTATATACGAGCTAGAAGGAAAAAACAATTCCAATGAAAAAATATCATTTAAAAAAAAACATTTTGCTAATTCTATGTCTTTAAGGATGTTTAAGGATTCTCTGGAACAATAGAATATTGTCTCCCACCCTAATGAATTCTTGGAAGCAGATTAAAAAATGACTGGTCCAAAAAGCTAAAGACAAGTGAACGCATCCTGTTGTAAACTTCCACCCCCCCCCCTTTATTCTATTGAGAAGGGTCTTTAACTACTTTCAGTTTTTGTATTTGTAGTTCAATTTTATCATGACGTTCAGTTTAAATGTTCTAATAGGAGCAGGTCTGTCAGTGTCTGAAAATCCTTTGGGATTGGAGGAGGGTAATGCCTTGTAACTAAGCAAATAAAGAAATATCATTGGAGATAAGTTTTCAATTGGGCTACATTTACAAGGTGAATACATTTCACAACAGAAAGTTCTAAAATCTTGGACAACCATATTTTTAATGCAGTTGCAAAATAAAATACTGCTTGGTTCTTTTAACTCATTTCAATGAGTTCACTGTTAATTCATATTCTCAAAGTAACATAAAGGGGGTCATAATTTTTTCCCCCAGGTTGATGAATGACATGAGCCTCCGTGTGATCAAACCATGTAGTTGAACATTTCCATTAATAATCTATTGGTTGTTGTCAGATTCCTATGGGATTATATAGGGGTTATGAGCTGTGATGGTGCAGTGGTTAGAGTGCAGTACTGCAGGCTACTTCTTCTGACTGCTGGCAGCCTGCAATTTGGCAGTTCAAATCTCACCAGGCTCAAGGTTGACACAGCCTTCCATCCTTCTAAGGTCGATAAAATGAGCACACAAATTGTTGGGGTCAATATCCTGACTCTCTAAACTGCTTAGAGAAGGCTGTAAATCACTGGAAAGTGGTATATAAATCTAAGTGTGATTGCTATTGCTATTATGTAGGGGTCATAGCTGGCTGTATAGGCAAAAGAGGAAATGCAAATCCTAGGTGCTTGTCTGAGCTAATTTGGTCAACCTCTGCCTCATTGTTCATCTGAGCTCCCACGTAACATTTGGACTGCTCTGGTGGACATGCAATGAAGGGGCTTGTGTTCTGAAAGCATGTTGGGCAATTCCTATTGTGACTTAATGGCTTTGTCCCGTGTTGGATCTTTGGTGAGGGGCTAATCCTACCATTCTGCCTTTGTTCAGACTTTGTTGCAGGGAGTTTTAAAATATCCTATCTTGAATGGATTTCTGCCTGTAATATTTGTTTTGCTTATGAATAGAGCTATCCAGATACTTATCTTCCTCTTTCATGTTTCTCCATTTATTCTTTAGAGAAATATAATATTCTGCCTTTTCTTAATATTCCTCAAAATATTTCCTTCTTCTAGGAGGGGGTAGGTGCTGGCTTCCTATAAGAGAATTAAAAGATGTTTTAGAATATTGGAAGTAATTCAGAACTCATCACCAGATGTGCAGCCAACCTTCATTTCTGTTTGCAGATCTTCAACAAGGAAGAATCATTAAGTCTAAGTGTCAGCTCCGGCATGCTCATCCTGGAGCTGCCATTCGGGGGGGGGGGGGGGGGCCATGGCAGGAGGGCCACCAACCTTGCTTTACTGAGCCTTCAGGGACGCTGGATTCAAACGGACATTACTATGCCCTTTGCTGAGCCTCCAGGAATCTCCCAGGCTGTCTCCAGCGGACACCAAGTAGCAGCAGCAATACTCACAATGGCGAAACGACTCAGAATGACTCAGCATTTCTGGGAGCACGGCTGATGGGACAGGGGTATCAGAGTGGAGTTGTGGTGCCGGAGAAGATAAAGACTTCAAACCTGAATGTTGTTTGGCTGGTTTTTCTTAATATGAAACCTGACAGTTTGACAGAGCTCTTTACCATGGCTGAAGGTACACTGTTGGGGTTAGAGGCAGCTTATTTGGAGGAGTCTGCAGTGGCAACCGAAGTCACTGGACTGGAAGCCATACCAGATCTGACAGGGGAGACATCCCTGCATGTTAGACCGAAAGACTGCTCCAGTGCACGGGAGCTCCCTATGGAACATGGAGAGTCACAGGCCAGACAACGGCTACCAGGACCCAGCATGAGTGGAGTCTGGGCCACAGGGGCCCTCTGCCATCTGCTCCTCCACTTACCCCATCTGGTACCCATTTCACCCAGTGGCAGGAAAAGAGGATATTGTATGATGATTGGAGTTACTCCACTGCAGTCGGAAGTCAAACTATAGAAGTGCTGCAGGAGATATTCAGGGTTTCGTGAGGCAGGACATGGCAGTGGATGGTGGGACATGGCTGCAACAGGCGACTCACCACATGAACCTCAACAGCTTGGTTCCCAGCACAGACCTCTTGTATGAACCTCAGGTGAAGTCGACAGGGACAGACCAATGGCCATATTTGCGCCACTAGAAGCTTTTCCAGGACCTGATGCACTAGGGCGACATGTTCCTCCATGGTCTTGGTGTATATCAAAATATCGTCTAGGTAGATGAGGACCCCATTGTAAAAATGATCATGCAGCACCTCATTGATGAGCTGCATGAACATGGCTGGAGCTCCCTGGAGGCCAAAGGGCATAACTCTGAACTGGTAGCTTCCCAGGGAACAATTAAAGGTGGTTTTTCATTCCCCCCCGCCTTGATTCTTTTTTTTTATTATTGAAAAAGTTTTAAAAGTTTTACATACATTTTCTCCCCCCTCCCCAACCACCCCCCCGACTTCCCAGAGCAAATACAAGATAAAATACAGCTCAAATTCTCTAAATTAAACTCCATTTCACACTTATCATAATCATAATCATTAAACAAGTAGATAAAAGGAAAGCAAGTCTTCTTTCTTCTTATTCCATCTAATTCAACAGAATTAATCTCCATTTATAATTACAGCAGTTAATAAAACAATTATTACCTAATCAAACCTATCATTACTCAATATAGCTGATTAATACTTAACAAATTATTAAGTCTATACAATTTAACAAGATATTTTATAACTTCTTTCATTTAAAACAAAGAAAAAAAACCCAACAACAACAACAAAAAAAGAAACCCTCATTCAAAAAAACCCAAATTTAAAATAAAATACTATATAAAGTCTTCCGTCCTCCACTTTTAAACCATCAAGGTCCAATTATAGTTAAAACACTTAATAAAAAAAAATAATAAATTTTTTAATTAAAAAAAATATAACAATCAAACCTCTTATTAATTTATCAATACAGATAAAACGTCATTTAATAACTATATCAAACATTTAAATTCTTCATACTAGATTAAACCAGTTGCTAATCTTCTTGTCTTCACATCTTCCAACAGCATATAGAATATCTTCATTCACATCTACCCACCTAAATAAAAAGTTGCTTCTTTATAAAAAAAAAAACCCCGAGTGACTTTATAATTATATTTGAAATAGTATCCATCAAATCCAGTCAAAAATTAGATTAGTAAATTCATCAGACGTATTAGGGAAACCACCAGATCACCTGCAATTGCTCTAGGTCCATAGTCCTTTTGCCTTATATTTATTACCATCAAACAGGAAACTCCAATTTACTATATTCAATAAAACTTCTGCCATTACAGTTAGATCCAGATTTATTACAGTCCTTAATAAAATATTCCAAATCATTCAAGTCAGGGCATATTTCACAGCCCAATACACCAGCATTGCTGTGATCTGTTTATTCTTCTCAAAATATTCCAATACAGCTGTAGATTGCCTCCTCATCGTCGGTCATCACTTAGTTAACTGGCATTAAACTGCTGTCTGCTTTTTTTTTTTTCCAAAAATTCAAAATCTTTAAACAGTTAAACAATACTTTTTAAGGACCATCATCTCATCAAGCAGGGTTATTTTCCATTTCTCCAGTCTTTCTTCTTTTCCTTTTTACGAACTTTCTTCTTAACTTTGATCCCTCTGCCTTTTTTAACTCCAGTAAAATTTTGCGGTTTTTGGGATTGCATATTATAAAATTTTTGCAGAAATGTAGCTTCTTCTGGAAACAGCTCTTTAAATGCAGATTGAGTTTTATAAAAAAAAATTCGTGTAACCAAAATTTCATCAGCTTCCAAAATTTCTTGCTCCTTATTCTGCTCAGCATTCATCTTTCTCTCCTCAGTAAAAACTGCTATGATCTGTTGTTGTTTTTTTTACATCTCCCAACTCTTCATTCAATCCCCCACTGCTAGATTGCAACTCAGTATTTCCATGTATTTCATTGTTTCCAGCTTGAGAAGCTTGAAATATAGTATCATTTTTTTTCAATAAAGCAGAGGTAATTGAACTCAAAGCTTCCTCAAAATCAGACCATTGAGGGTTAATTAACCCTCCTTTGCTTTCTTTGCTTTCAAAAAGACCAGCCATCTTGCCCCCCTTCTTCCTTCCCTTCCAGAAGGACAGAAAAAAAGGGGGAAAAAAGAGTTTCAAGAAGAAAAAAAAAGACCCTTTACAATTTGTAATTTGTATTGCTGCTTGAATTATTATTATTACATCCTTTCTTATTTCATCCACTTTTCAAAAAGGAGTTTTACGTTTCAAACAGGGGCTTGTCAATAATTACTTTTAACTTTCACTTCTTCACGCCCCGTTGAAACTCAAACGCCATCTTGCTTTCACTTTCCACTTAGGGAAAATCTTTTAAAGAAAATAAATCCTTGGAGTTAAAAAAAAAGAAAAAAAAATACTTGCTGTTTCATTCGTGCAACTTGTGCTCCGCCAGCTTGATTCAAGAGGTATTTGTTTAAAATTGGTTGCTGGGATGGTAACGACATCTAGCTCTGCAAAGCAGAGACATCCAGGGTCCGGAGTACTGACAGGCTTAACGGGGAGCTCTCATTTTCGAGCGCCAGATTATGGGTAAAATCTGGCACTCTCAGGGAGCTCTACCCCACCCGTCTACTCACTTTCCCCCCTCATACCAGGGGGAAAGTTTTCAAACCGCAAGACAGCCGATAGTCGCTGTTCTTGCGGTTCTACGAAGCCCTGGGCTGGCGCTTCAAAAAGAAGCGTCCGGCGATGTCGCAGTCCCACCGGAAGTTTTCCCCCTGCCTTGATTCTTATCCTGTATTATGCCTCTCTGAGATCTAACTTAGTGAATACCTGGCCCTCCGCCAACTGTGGCAACATATCCTTCATTAACGGGAGAGGATATAAGTGCGCTACACAGACAGCGTTAATCCCCCGGAAGTCAACACAAAGACGTAAGCCCTGTCTTTCTTTTCACAGAAAAGGATGGGTGCCATCACCCGGGACCTTGCTGCTTGAATGAATCCCCTTTTTTGATTTTTCTCTATGTACGCCCTCATCTCCATCAGCTCTTGTGGGTCATAGAATACATATTGGGCTTGGGCAGCCCTGGGGAGGATCTCAATGGCACAATCTGTGGACTGGTGAGGAGGCAAGGTGTCACACTCCCGTTTGCTAAACACCTCTTTCAGGTCTGTATAAACTTTAGGGAACGCTCCTTCCTCTGTTGTTTTGACATGGGATGACAATTTATTCCACCTCCCTACCTCTAGTCTCGGTTCTTGTGGTTTTTCCTCATGGGGTGGTGGATCAGGGCCAAACCCTATCCGTAGATGGCGAGAGCCACCCCACACCAGATTGTTGGGTCCCACTTATCTAACCAGGCCAGACCGAGTACTATCTCCTCCATAATGTTCGGCACCACAATAAACTGCAGTGCCTCTCTATGTTGGCCTATATCTATGTTGGCCTATATCTAATACCACCCTGTCTGTGACATGCATGGCCGGTCGACCCCCCAACAATGACCGATCTATTTTCTCAAAGCGGATTGGCTTTGCTAATGGCCTAATGACTACCCCCAGACTGGTGACGATGGTAGCACTCATTAAACAACATGTACAACCTGAATCAAACAGGGCTGTACAGTTCTGTCATTTGATAACCTCTACCACCACTGGTATAACAAATGGTTTGACCGGTCTACTTACCATTGGATAAGAGTCTCCATCCCCATTGCTTCCACAGGCATCAGGGGTGTCAAATGTGCCACTAAGCTTGATAGAGGGATGCTTGTCTGGCTTGCCCCCCGTGACTTTTCTGGCCTGTCCTTGATACTTTTCCTGGCTGTCTCTTTCTTGTGCTGGACAAACCACTGGAAACCTTGGGAGCATTATCAGAGTAGTCAGCCACCCAATGACCCTGCTGCCCACACTGGAAACATGTGATCAGCAGCCTGATGGATGATGGCTTTCCAGGTCCAGGGGCCACAGGGGGAGGGGCCAGTGCTGGCAGCAGGGGCCCCCATGGCACTGGGCCAGTGGTCCAGGCTGGTGATGGCAATGGTCATTGTCCTTGGGCTCCCCACTCTCTTTTTCGTCTGTCCTTCCTGGAACCATGCTGGCAATCTTGGGGGCAGTCCTCGGCACATACAGGCAAGCTGTAAAGCATGATCAAGGCTGGCCTTGAAGTGATACATAACTAGCCACTCCTGCCAACCTTGGACACTGCCAACCAAGTGCCAAAACTCTCTGATGTACTCCTGTATGGGCCTCCCCCATTGTCTAACAGCGAGCAATTTGCCCCCCATCTCCTGGGGAAAAGGAAGTGTTCGCAGTCCAGTGGGCCCTGATAACATGACAGCACCTGTTTGAAGGGGGAGGGTTGCCCTTTGAAGTCTGGACAGACCTCAAGAACCTGGAAGCCCTGCAATCCCCATGGTGGCTATCGTCAAAACAGGTGAGGTGGGCGTTGTATTTCAGAAGGTTTAACTTTACACTGAAATACATCCCGGGGGGAAAGAACTTCCTCGCTAATGCTCTCTCTCGTAAACCACAATACGACAGCAAGAGGGAGGAATCAATACAAGCTATAATCCTAACAGCACCCCTTAAGGTATTAGTCACCCAACTTATGTCGCCCACACCGTGCATGAGCCCAAATAGAGGATACTCAAGGCCATCCAGGCAGCCCTCCAAACAGATCAATGGTACCAGGAAATTCGCCTGTTGTTGACTCAGAGAGATGGTCTTCCCTGGAAAGGGACCAAGATATATGTGCCCAGTGCTGTCCACTTACTGGTGTTATGTCAAAGTCACGATGTCCGCTCAGCTGGGCATTTTGGGTTCCTCAAAACATTGCATCTAACCAATCACCAGTTCTGGTGGCCCAGGATGAATAAGAACATAAAAGAATATGTGGGGAGCTGTGTTGTGTGCACAACCATGAAATCCAAGCCACGGCGCTCCCTCGGGCTATTACAACCCATGGCAGACCCTGCCCGCCCATGGGAACAGATAGCCATTGATTTCATTGTAGACCTGCTGGACAGCCAGGGGAACAAAGTGATATGGACAGTAGTAGACCTGTTTTCAAAACAGGCTCATTTTATAGCATGTACAGCCTCCCGTCTGCTAAGCAATTGGCCAAACTGTTTTTTACTCATGTCTGATTAAAATAAATTTTATCAGAGTATAAATATTAAAAAACAACATAACATGACATGACCTACACACAACAAACATTTATACAACATATAAATGAAAAAAATTATGTTTCACTCTTAAACATTATTTCAAAGTGACATTCTACTTAATGTACATTTCTTTACCTCTCCTTAATCTAATAACATTTTCTATACCGGTAATATTTGTCCTCTAAGTTTTTTGTTTG
Source organism: Ptyas mucosa (assembly GCA_012654045.1). NCBI lineage: Eukaryota > Metazoa > Chordata > Lepidosauria > Squamata > Colubridae > Ptyas > Ptyas mucosa. The sequence goes on from WNWU01012700.1 coordinate 206,304, forward strand.
TTTCTAATTTTTAGCCAATTATACCATTTATTCCATATTTTGTAGTAGTCTGATTCTTCTTTTTCTTGTATTTCTTTGGTTAACCTGTCCATTTCAGCGCATTCTAGAATTTTCTTAAATCTTTATATCTAATTATTTTTGTCTTATCTGTTAAATTTGGGTGTCTAATTGCTTCTACCGGTGATAACCAAGTTGGTATTTTCATATAATGCTGTTTTTTAGTTTTAAGCCAAATTTGTAATAATGAGTTTCTTATTGTATGCCTTTTGAAATATGAGTGTGTTTTGTATTTTTCGTCCCACATAAAGGAGTGCCAGCCCTATGCTTAGTCAGACTGCAGCCATGAATGATCAGACAACAATTATAGATGGAAAACTTAAAGAGTTTGCAGAAGAAATAAAAGCAATTAAAGATGTTGTGGAACAAAAACAGGATGAAATAAGAGAAGATATTATTGCAGCTGTTTCAGGATTGTCAAAATCCATTGTTGAATTGGAGGATAGAGTAGAAGAACTCAATGAGGCTAATTTGAATCTGGAAAATAAAGTTGGAGACATTGGGGCCAAAACAGAAAAGGTGGATGAGGAGCTAATTATGATGCAATACAGATCAATGGAGTTTGCTTTGAGGTTGAGAGGGCTGAAAGAAAACACTGGAGGGAATTTAAGAGATATTTGTGCTGAAGCCCTATCTGTGATAATTGAAGAAAGACCAGACCACATTGCAATTCAGATTGACAAGATTTATAGGGTTAATTCATGGGTGGCAAGACAAAGACAATTACCAAGAGATGTTGTGATTTACTTTACATCTAGGAGGATTAGAAATGACATTTTACAAGCCTCATATAAAAATAAGCTTCAAGCAGATGGAAAAGAAATAATTGTTCTGAAAGAAATTCCCTCCAAGATGCTGAGAGATAGAAAAGACTTTGGATTTTTGGTCAATGAGTTGAGAAATCGACAAATTCAATATAGATGGGATGTTCCAATTGGTTTAATAGTGAATTATGGAGGTGAGAGATATCGTTTGAACTCACCTTGGAAGGCAAAGGACTTTTATGCTAATGTTTTAAAGGCTGGACACCCACCCTCGTCTGGAGAAGGTAGAAAGGGGGAAAAAAAGAAGGAGATCTCTCAACAAGAGATAGAAGGAAAGCAGGTTCAAACTTATGCAGAAGTTGTGGCTGGGGGATGTGGTCTGGAGGAGGATTTAACCCAAGCTGGGCAAGCAGGTCCACTTAAACTACTGGAGGATCCAGGAGATCAGCGACTGACACGAGCAACTTATAGACTTCAAGAAAAACTGAAGTAACAACAGTCCCAAGCGGTAGCCCAAATGGTTCAAAAAACAGAAGCAATGGGAGGAGCAAGGCCTAAGAGTAAGATTGAAAAAGATCTTCAGGGCATGCTCACTAGGCTTCGAGGGGCCAAAGATGGCAACTAAATTTTTATCTTGGAATGTTAATGGCTTAAATTCACCACAAAAAAGAAAAAAGATATTTCATTACTTGAAACAATTTAAGAATGATGTTGTTTGCTTGCAAGAAACGCATATTAGAACTTTAGTTCAAAAATATTTGATAAATTCAAGATTAGGTTCTCATTTTATTGCTTCAACAACTGAAAAGAAAAATGGCCTTGTTATATATGTCAAGAAGGGCATACCAGTTAGTTTAATCATGCAACAATTAATTCATACTGATCAGTCGGTGTTTATACAAGGGAGACAAATGAAATACAATGTTAGGCAAGTTGTAAATTTATTGGAATATTTGGAAAAAAACAATCAAATTCCCACAGCATTTTTGCTCTGGGAAGTCGGGGTGGGTGGGTGGGTGGAGGGGGGTTTAGGGAGGGTGGGGGGAAGGGAGGGGGGATGGAGGGTGATAATAATTGTTGTAAAACTTTTTCAATAAAAAAAAAAAGAAGTCCATATCCAAAAAGAATATCAGAAAATTCTAGAAAACCCCAAATTAGGAAGATTATATACATCCCTGACCCGAAAAAAGAAAAAAGGAGTTGCAATTTACATAAAGGAAAAAATACAATCTAAACTAGTTTATGCCGATGAGGAAGGTAGAGTGGTGATGGTAGAATTAGGAATAGGGAGGAAAAAAATGTTAATAGTAGTGATATATGCTCCTAATTATAAACAACAGGAATTCTTTAAGGATTTACATATAAAAATGGCAGAATTAGAATATGAAGACATCTGTTTAATAGGGGATTATAATGCAATAGTAAGCGCAAACAAGGATTACAAAACCGATAAAAAATAACAAAAGAAAAAGGAAACACTCCCAAAAGAATTTTTTAATATGGCGGAAGAATTAAATTTGAGAGATGTATGGAGGGAAATGCATGAAGGAGAGGCTCAATATACTTTTTACTCCCACCCACATAATTCGTGGTCAAGACTGGATATGGATTGGATGACCCCAAATACCCAAACAGCAGTAGAAAAAATCGAGATAGGCACTAACCAATGGGCAGATCATAATCCATTATGCATAAATTGGAAAGGGGAAAGGAGGTATAGGAGATGGACGATGAACCAAAGAATATGTAAAGAAAAAGAATTTAATTTGATGTTAGAAAAGGAAATAAAAATATTTTTTCAGATAAATAAAAAAGAGGAAACCTCCTTACAAAATACATGGGATACTTTAAAAGCATATATAAGGGGCTTGGTAATTGCGTATATGGGGAAGAAAAATAAAGAGAAGAAACAACAATTAGACAAACTAGAGAAAGACTTAAAACAAATAGAACAAAAATTGCAGAAGGAACCCCACGATAAAACAATAAAAGAAGAATGGAAAATTACTAAACATAAATTGAATTTGATAAACCAAAAGGAATTAGCCCAAAAAATAAGAATGGCGAAACAAAATTATTTTGAATACGCAAACAAAACAGGTAGATGGTTAGCCTATAAACTGAAGAAAGAAAGGTATAAAAGAAAGATACATCAATTGAGGGACGAGAAAGGGGAAATTCAATACAATAGAGAGGCCAAAAAAGAAATTATTAAGAAATTCTATGAGAACTTATATAAACAAGAAGTAGAAGAAGAAAAGATAAAACATATATAGAAAAAGCTGAGATGCCAAAAATTACAGAAGAGCAAAGAGAAATTCTCAACAGGCCAATAACTAAATTAGAATTAGATGAAGTACTGAAAAAACAAAAAAATAACAAAACACTGGGACTTGACGGGCTACCGGTAGAAGTATATAAAACAATGCAAGAAGCACTGGGAGAAAATATGTTGATGCTATATAATGAAGCCATCGAGAAAGCCAAGATACCAAAGACATGGACAGAAGCAATAATTACAATCATTCCAAAAGAAGACACTGATCTCCAGCAAATTCAAAACTATAGACCTATCTCATTACTGAACACCGACTACAAAATATTTGCGGCAATTCTGGCCAAAAGAATCAAATTAGTACTAAATACATATATACACCCAGACCAAAATGGATTTCTGCCGGGACGCCAAATCAAAAATAACCTGAGAATAATACTTAATACTTTAGAATACTATGAATCACATCTGGAGAAACATGCTTCGTTGGTTGATTGCTGAAAAAAGTTAGAGAAGATCAAGGAATTGAAGGTTTAAAGATCCATAAAGAAGAATACAAAGTTCAGGCCTTTGCTGATGATCTAGTGTTTGTAACAGAAAACCCTATGGAATCAATACCAAATCTGTTTCAAAAAATAGAAGAATTCGGAGAAGTGGCCGGACTAAAAATCAATAAAAGCAAATCGAAATTAATTGTAAAAAATCTTAAGAAAAATCAAGAAAAAGAATTAACAGATAGTATACAAATTCAAACAATGAAAAAAATAAAATACCTAGGAATCTGGTTGTCCACAAGAACTTCAGCAATAAAGGAAAATAATTATGATAAATTAATAGAACAAACAAGGAAGGACCTAGAAAAATGGAAAAAATTACACATCTCATTTCTAGGAAGAATTTCGGCCATTAAAATGACCATATTGCCTAAATTTTTATACCTGTTTCAGGTTACTCCAATAAAAATAGACAAATCATTCTTTGAAAATTTGAATAAAATGACATCTAAATTTGTATGGCAAGGGAAAAGGCCACGAATAAAATTCAAGCTGCTTCAGGATACAAAAGATAGAGGAGGAGCCACGCTTCCAGATTGGGAGACATATTACCAAGCAGCAGTATTGTCTTGGGTCAAAGAATGGATAGAACTAAGTAACCCTAGAACCGTGATGGCGAACCTATGGCACGGGTGCCACAGGTGGCACGCGGAGCCATATCTGTGGGCATGCAAGCATTGTCTTAGCTTAGCTCCAGCACACATGCATGCACTGGCCAGCTGATTTTCAGGCCTTCCGGGCCCACCGGAAGCCAGGAAAGAGACTGTTTCTGGCCTCCAGAGGGCCTCCAGGGGGGGGTGGGAAAGGCTGTTTTTGCCCTCCCCAGGCTCCAAGAAAGCCTCTGGAGCCTAGGGAGGGTGAAAAACAGGCCTACCGGGCTCACTGGTAACTTTTTTGTTGTTGTGTGCCAAAAGCAGGGGGAGCGCGCATGCGCAGGGGCGGGAAGGCATTAAATGGTGTGGGCACGCAGATGCGCGACCGCCCCACACTCCCCCCGCTTTTGGCACGCGACGACAAAAAGGTTAGCCATCACTGCCCTAGAATTTTAACAATTGAGGGACACGAACTCCAGATTGGCTGGCACTCCTTTATTTTTTTATTTTTTTTATTGAAAAAGTTTTACAACAATTATTATCACCCTCCCTCCCCCCTCCCTTCCCCCCCTCCCTAAACCCCCCTCCCCCCACCCACCCTGACTTCCCAGAGCAGAATACAGAGTATTGCATATAACAATCAAGAACTAAATTAATCTAGCTTCAATTATAATAACAAATCCCCCATAGAACCATAACTCCGCTACAGATAATATACATCTAAAGTTTTACATCTTTATTGCTGCTATCCTACCCAGTAAAGATAACTGTAGCTTTTTCCAAGTTTCCATTTCTCTCTGAATTTTTTGCCAAAGCACCTCATAATTATTTTTGAAAAGTTTCGTATTTGAAGCTGCAATATAAATTCCAAGATATTTAACTTTTTTAACTACTTCAAACCCCGTTATTCTTCCTAATTCTTCACATTGAGATACAGACATATTTTTAGTTATCACCTTTGTTTTATGCTGATTTACCTTAAAGCCAGATACTTTACCATATTGAAACAGAATATCCAACATAGATGTGATTGATTCAATTGGTTGAGATAAAGTAACAACCAAGTCATCTGCAAACGCCCTTAGTCTATAGTCTTGCTGTCTAATTACAATTCCCTTTAGCTTATTCGAATCACGTATCCTATTCAGCAAGACTTCTAGAGTCAAAATAAACAACAATGGAGACACTGTCTTGTTCCTTTCTCAATTTTAAAAGACTTTGTTAAACCTCCATTAATAACTATTTGTGCAGTTTGTTCCTGATATATTGCCCTAATTGATTGTATAAAATGATCTCCGAAGTGCATTTTTTCTATTATCTTAAACAAAAACTGCCAATTCAATCGATCAAATGCCTTCTCTGCATCCAAGAACACAAATGCTGCAGGGACTTGGTTGTTTTTTTCCAAATATTCCAATAAATTTACAACTTGCCTAACATTGTATTTCATTTGTCTCCCTTGTATAAACCCTGACTGAGCAGTATGAATTAATTGTTGCATGACTGGCATTAATCTATTTGCTAAT
>WNWU01012700.1:227072-238195 GCA_012654045.1 Ptyas mucosa
TTACCAGTAGTCGCTGCATTTTCCACCCCCGGCTTATACGCGAGTCAACAAGTTTTCCCAGTTTTTTGGGGTAAAATTGGGGGGGTCGGCTTATATGCGGGTCAGCTTATACACAAGTATATACGGTAAATCATTTTTATCATTTCAATTTCATTTTTTTTAATTTTTAATTTTTTAATTTTTATTTGATTTTATGCCACCCTTCTCCGGAGACTCAGGGCGGCTTACAGTGCGTTAAGCAATAGCCTTCATACTTTTGTATATTTATACAAAGTCAGCTTATTGCCCCCACAATCTGGGTCCTCATTTTACCCACCTTAGAAAGGATGGAAGGCTGAGTCAACCTTGAGCCTGGTGGGATTCGAACTTGCAGTAATTGCAAGCAGCAGATGTTAATAGATGTTAATAACAGGGTGCTTTAAACCACTGTACTACAGGCTCATTCAGTTTTACATTCAGTTTCAATCATTAAATATATTTCTCAAAACATTTTGGCAATATATTTCCACTTATTCAAATATATATTTATAAAGCGCATCTTAATCCTTTCTCATTTTACCTAATCCAATTAGTTCTTAAAATATTCTTAATTTGTCTTCTTTTCTCTTTTTAATTATGTTTCAAATATATAGTTTGGAATATTCCAAATATTATATTTCCCTCAACTGGTTTATTCATATTGTTAAAACTTATCATTCTGTAAACCTCCAATATTATTGAGCATGTGACATTTATTACAGTTTTCCCTTTGTTTCTACTTTTCTTTTCCTTTTTCGTATCTTTTCATTATTAATATTTTGTATCTTAAAATCGTGAAATCTTTACCCTTTATTTCCATTTATTTTCCCTCTTTCTTATATTTCCACTGTAAATCCCAGTGTAATCATTTATATTTTTAATATTTTTTCTTCTCCTCCACCCTCTTTTCCTGCTTTGCCTTTTGTTTTCCCTTTTTCTTCCTTTCTTTTGTATTTTAAACTTCTGCACTCTCCTATTCTGCCCTATATTTCCCATTGTTTCTCCTTTCTTTCCTTTTTTGTGTCTTTTCATTGTTAATCCTAGTATGCTTATTTTGTATTTTAAAATCATAAAATCTTTTATTTTGTCCTTTATTTCTTATTATTTTCCATCTCTTTTCCCTCTTTCTTATCTTTCCACTGTAAATCTCAGTGTAATCATTTAAATTTTTTGTATTTTCCCTGTTCCACCCTCTTTTCCTTCTTTGTTTCTTTTCTTTTAGTCCATATTTAATATTACAATTGTTTAATTTTCCATAGTCAGTCTCTTTGTCTTTGTCTTCTTCATTTTCCATCTCTCTTTCTTGTTTCTCATTAGTCATTTCCTTTTCATCTTCAGTGCATTCTAATTCTGTCTTTGCCTCCTCAGATTTCGATTTTCCATGCAAATTTATAATCATTTCTTTTATTTCCAAATACATTGTCTTTATCAGTTCATTAAGTTCCTGTTCCATTTTATTCTATCCGGGTTGAGTTATTCCAGTTTTAAGTCACATTAAGGTCCTTCTTTTATAATCATCAAAGTCTGTCCTCTTGTAGGCAAAATGTATCCTCCTTAGTTCTCACCAGTTATCTTTTTTAAAAAGTTCAAGGCTTTAAAAGTAAAACAATTCCATGTCATGCTCTTCCTTCTGCAGATGTCTCTCTATAATCCACAGTTCCACTCGTCTAATTAACAAATCACCATTTTATTTGTAATCCACATCCGTGTTTACCGAGTCATAAAAGAGAAAAAATCCAGTTTTCATATCTTCTTTCACCTTTATATATCACCAATCAGTTTATAATCCAATCCAAATTGAATCCAAGTTCCAGATTTCCATTTCCATTTGTCAATCACTTTTAATTTTTTATTCGGGTTCTTCTACGGTGCCCTTGTCATTCTCACTTTCTCTTTCCATCTGCCATCTCCCCCCGCCGCTATTTAGCTGCAATTTCCATGCTGGGGTAATTTTAGTAATAGCTTAGTAATTAAAAATATTTAGAATTTTTTTTTTAATTGTCTGTGGGTTAGCCGATCACTGACCCAACACCAGCACTCTGTCCAAATCTTCCCTCCTGCACATCGCTTGCTCCAGAGGCTCCAGCTTCATGGCAATTCACTCTGATCGCCGCCCCCCATCACTGGCTCGGAGAGAGTTTCTCGGGCTATCCGAGGGACCTGCCTGTCCCTCTTTAGACACTGAGCTGTCTTTCTTTCTTCACTGTCCCTACAGGACAGCTTCGGTCCAAAGACCCCCTGGTGATGGTTTGTCTGGCTGGATTTTGCCGAGCTCATTGGAGCCCAACATTTTCCCAGCCAGTAATGCCACGCCACTTCTGGTTTCTCCCCCATACTGGCATGTATTGATGAAACACTTGTACCCAGTTAGACCTAAACTATGACCTGCTTTTGGATTTCACAATCTTCACTCCTATCCTCTTAGTCTTGGGGGGGGGGATCTATCATTATTCATTTATTTATAGTGCCTAGCTGCAAAGTCATGAGTTTTTCCTGTGTCTTTGGTTTCCTAAATATTTTGTCTAACAATAAGTATCATTTTTCCTTAAACAGCCTAGGAAACAATCATATGCTGGAGCAAAGCTTAATTGAGCCAATCTCTATAAATTACTCAGAACTTTGGGAATTAAAAGGGATTTATTTCCAGTAATGTTAACTGGATCCATTACTTGGATCCAAGAAATGTATGTGGTTGGGGAAAAGGAAACAAGGGTAACTGGGTATGCAGGAGAAGATAAATTCTGAGAATTAAAGGAAATTGAATTTGAGAAGGCATGGCTTAGTAGGAAAAGGCTGCCATAAGAGACAACAGCAGTCATGAAAGTGATTAGGGCAAGGCCTCAGGCAGTCCTTTAACTTCTTGGTAGTATCTGAAAGATCAAATGAAAAGAATTCTGGTGGGAGAAAATAAAGGTCTTCATTAATGTCACTTTGTATTATTTTGTTAGAGTAGGAGGGAAGACTGCATTGAATCAATGAGCAAGTTGAACTTCATATTCAGGATTATTTTTTTATTAACTGTCCCTTTGTATTCAAATCAGGTCTCATAATAATGATATAGCATTTGGGGGAAAAGATGCAGCCCAGTAATCCAGCTGCTGAAGCCAAAATGGAGAAGATTTCCACAGCCACCATGTATTTCCCCTTGGTACTCAGATAGGTTGGAACAAATGATATCCAGACACTACAAAACACCAACATGCTGAAGGTGATAAATTTGGCTTCATTAAAGCTATCTGGTAACTTCCTAGCTAGGAAGGCCACAGTGAAACTGACAGCAGTCAACAACCCCAGAAAGCCAAGCACCGTATAAAACATTGTGGTTGAACCTTCATTACATTGTAGGACAATTTCTTCAGCTATAGAGTGCATGTCAGAATCTGGGAATGGCGGAGAAATTGTCAGCCACACTGTACAAATGGTAAATTGTGCCAGGGAGCAAAATAGGACAATAGAAAAAGCCAGCCTATTCCCCACCCATTTCCTCATTTTGGAATCTGGCCTGGTAGCCATAAAAGCAAGAACAACAAGGATCGTTTTCCCTAATATGCAAGAAAGGGCTACTGAGAATATGATGCCAAAAGCAGCTTGTTGCATGAAACATTTTGCTTGGTCAGGTTGCCCAATGAAGAGCAAACTGCAAAGGAATGAGAGCAGGAGAACAATGAGAAGAATGTAGATGAGGCTCCTGTTGTTGGCTTTGACAATGGGGCTGTCCCTCTGTTTAATGAAGATCTCCAGCACTAAATCTGTGATGAAAGGAAGGAAGAGACTAACACTGGCCAAGGTGATTCCCAGTGGCTCATTGTAAGACAGGAAGGTGGTTGTTTTTAGAATACAAAGGTTTTGAGCTTGGTTTGGATATTGGTCTTTTGAGCATTGAAAGCAGTCAACAGTATCTGGAAAAAACAAAACATAATGGTCAATTTCTTGAAATGCTCAGGTAGCAGGACTGGGAGTTAATTATTGGGTTTAATATTTCCTAATTAAGTAATACCTATTTGTATTTAGTGGGATTCTGTAAATATGCAGATATCTATGTATTGTTTGTGGTAACCCTTTCATTTTTAGTATTTATATAGCTATTGTCAACCTTGAAGCCATTTTGTAGCATCTTCAGGGCTGCCACAGCGAGGCTGGTTGGAGCTGTGGGAATGGCAGGGGGGAGTAAAGATAGCTGGGGACTTGTAGCCAAAATAAAATTCTTTCTATTGGAAATCAAGGTTCTCACCAAGTGCTGGGAAGGCATGGACTGAAACCAACTGGAGTTGAGTCTGTGACCTGATTGGACCATGTGATGAAGGGGTGGGATTCAAAAATTTTAGCAACCAGTTCTCTGCCCGGTTGTTGGGTGGGTGTGGTCATGGTGGGCATGGCCCACATGGCCTCTTCAACCATGGTGGGGGGGCATTTTCGCCCTCTCCATGCTCCGGAGGCTTTTTTTGAGCCTCCGGGAGGGTGTAAATGGCGTCTCCCGGGGCTCCAGAGGCCCTCTGGGGGCTGGAAATGGGCCCATTACTGGACATCTGGAACTTCTAGGAGACCCATTTTTTGCCCTCCCCATGCTCTGGAGGTTTTTATCGAGCCTCTGGGAGGGCAAAAATGGCCTCCACAGGTTCTGGAGACCCTCCAGAGGCCAAAATGGGCCCGTTTCAAGACTTCCAGAAGTTCCAGAAGTTTGCCCTCCGAGACCCTCTGCGTGGGCCCCGCACTTACCTGGCATCCAAAACAGGCCGTGTGGAGACTCATGTGAAAGGAGGGGTGGGGTGAAAGGTGGGTGGGGCAGCCAGTCCTTGCAACTACCGGTTTGGCAAACTAGATGTAAAATTAGCATCTGGTTCACCTGAACTGGTCTGAACTGGCTGAATCCCACCCCTGATGTGATGGACATGTGTACTGGGGAAAGGAACTTTGAATTTAATTTGGGTGGGGAAAACCTCGGGATCTTCAGAGTTGAGTTTTCACCAGATGTGCCAATATGACATGCCTAATAAATTTGGACTTTGAGGAGCACCTTGGCCTCGGAGTTTTGATTGCATTGCGTCTGTTACTTGCAACCCTGACAGCTATATCTGTTCTGTCCCTGTCCTCCACACGCACAAACCCACACAGACAGTCGAGGGTTAAATAATTGGCACACAGAAACGGTCCGTTATCAGAGGCTTGGCAGCTCTATGGGAACCGGCTGCCAAGTTCTTTACTATAACAAGAAGGGGGGTGTTCCTCCACCAGATAACAAATGCAATACACACGGGCTGGGAAAAAACAGTCCAGTTCACTATCCTTCAGCAGACTGAGGCTTTGCACCAAAGGAGCTTGCAAGAAGTAACTTTGTCTGTCACAGAATCTAAACGGCCACACCCCTCCTTTATCTCCCTCATCACTCTCCAACCGATCGGAGACACCTGGCTCCTGGCCAATCTCCTCTCCTTTGGCCGATACCTGAGGAATTGTCAGAGAGGAGGGGCCGGGGGAGGGAGGCCTGGCCGGCTCCTCTCCTTCATGTTCGGAGCCTTCTTCCTCCGATACGATGGGCTCGGGGGTCGGAGCCACAACATAATGCTTCATGTGATAACAGCAGCAAGGTTGGATGTCCCAAAATTTCCTTCTGTTTTAGAAAGTTCAGTCACACCTTCCAACTTTTTGAGATCTTTTCTCCAAGAAGTTGAATGGTCTGACTGAACTTTTTTTAAACTGATAGTCCCATGGTCTTTTTTTGGTTGCCCTGCACGCAAGAGAACAGAGCTGGAAAGCCGGTTAGTGAGGGAATTGTGGTTGCTATAGAATGGGGTGGAAGTGAGAATTTTGCATTATGATTGCTCATGTGTAGGTAAGAACCAGTAAAAGAGGAATGGAAAAATTCCTATCTGTAGATCAGTGTTTTTCACTCTTGGCAAGTTTAAACTGGATGAACTTAATGCTGCGTTGGGAATTCTGGGAATTGAAGTCTATGCACCTTAAAACAGGGTTGAAATGCTCCCAGTTTGGATTGGATCGGTCGATCCAGTAGCAATGGCGGTGGGTACTTCGGAGAACCGGTAGCAAAAATCCCTACCCCCCCAAGCCCACCTAATCGCCCGGTTGCCTGATTGCCCGCTTGTCACTTCTTTTAAAAAATGGTTTTAGAAGTAAAAAAAAAAAGATTGTGTGCCAAAGCTGATCACACACCTTCGCGCACTGTTATACTTACCCCATACTTCCAGTTGGTGTCCATGCACGCGCACGTGCACCTCGCATTTGGTGTGTGGTGCGCACTATGCATGCGCGTGTACAGTGTGCATGCGCAGCCATCGAACTGGTAGTAAACTGGTTCAGATTTCACCACTGCCTTAAAACTGCCAAAGTTGAGAAGCATGGGTCTACACTAGAGTTTAGGATTTTCCATTCCTGTTTTATTTAGAGTTTGGTGCAATTAAATAAATCCGTTGTGGTTTCCTTAACAAATAATTATTAAAGCAATATGAACCATTGCTGGTCTTGTGAGAAACTGAAATGATAAGTTGATCTGGGCTTTGATGATTAGATATGGGATTATGGAAATAAGGTAGACAATTTTTAATCTTAGAGTAAGAGTTTGAGTTTATATTTTTTTACTTATATCTGTACCAAAGAAAGTTGGAAGTTATTCTTTTTCAGTTTTCCTTCTTTTGCTCTTCCTTTCCTACACTTTCATACTTTGTCTTTCCTGGGCTTTCTCTTTTTTCAAATCTGTTTTTATTTGTTTATCCCTTAGCTTTGTTTTTTGATGTATGAAGGATCAAATACCCAGCCATTAAAATTCTACATTCCTTATTTACAGAAATCATATCAAAATTTAGAATGAAATTCAATGGGAGCCATCTCATATAAGGCAGGCTCTGAGTCCCTCTAACCAAAAAGTGTTTATCGATAGAAGAGAATATTGGAAGCTTAGAGTTGAACTGTGGGGTCCTTGGTGGTCTTTGAGCTTGATGGTTTTTTACAGATGTTTCATGACCCAAGCTAGGTAACATTATCAGTATTAGAAGAGAGTGGAGTTGCTCTTATTTTCATATACTAGTGGCTTACCCTGTCAGTGTTGATCAGTTGTTTCACAAACAGTGTTTTGATTGGTGCCAGGTCTCTACAGCCTCAGGCAGAGAAGGGCTATTTTGCATCCCTCCCTCACATGTTCTTTAAAATACAGAGTTTCCCAGAATTCCTTTAGAAACCTCCAACATGCAAACTGTGGTTACTCATCCTAAAATCAATCCTCTTTACCTGGAGCTTCAAAATGTGCTGTTTGCTAGGAAGACGTATAGCTAAAAGTCAGTCTACATTTAGTGTACATCTGACTTTGGGGATATTTCTTCATAACTGAAAAAAAGTGTATTTTCTGTGCACTTCACACCATTTGCTCTCTGGATCTCGATATCACAAAGCAAAGCCCACATTTTGTAATTCACCCCTGTGCCCAGTGGTGAAATCTAAAATTTGTTACTACTGGTTCTGTGGGCGTGGCATGGTGGGGGGGTAATGTGACTGGGTGGGTGTGGCCATTTTTTTTTTTACTTTTAAAACCATTTTTTATATGTAAAACCATGTAAAAATGCTTTCAAAAGGCTCTGATGATCCCAGCTGAGTTGCTTGATCATCAGACGTTCTTAAAAAACCCTCTGATGATCAGGCAACTCAGCTTGGATCGTCAGAGCCATTTTAAAGAAAAAAGTTTTTTTCCTTTTAAATGGCTCTGACGATCCCAGCTGAGTTGCCTGATCGGCAGGCAACTCAGCTGGGATCGTCAGAGCTTGGATTGTCAGAGCTTGGCTCGTCAGAGCTTGGATCGTCAGAGCTTGGATCATCAGAGCTTGGATCGTCAGAGGCATTTAAAAGAAAAAAAGCCTCTTATGATCGCGCGGCTCAGCTGGGCATGGGGGCGGGGGCAGGGATTTTTGCTACCGGTTCTCCGAACTGCCCGCCACCATTGCTACCTACTCGCCCGAGCCGGTCCGAACCAGGAGCATTTCACCCCTGCCTGTGCCCCATTTTGACTGGCAGAGTGCTGCAGGAGGCTGACTGCTGCTACACCCCCTAACCATGCCCACCCATCTGATCATTAGGGCAGAGAATCGGATTTTATTTTTATTTTTTAAATTTGATTTATATGCTGCCCTTCTCCGGAGACTCAGGGCGGCTTACAGTGCGTTAAGCAATAGCCTTCATACTTTTGTATATTTATACAAAGTCAGCTTATTGCCCCCACAATCTGGGTCCTCATTTTACCTATCTTAGAAAGGATGGAAGGCTGAGTCAACCTTGAGCCTGGTGAGATTAGAACTTGCAGTAATTGCAGACAGCTGAATGTTAATCACACTGCTTTTTAGTCTGCTGCGCCACTCAGGCCCCAAATTATTTGAATCCCACCACTGATGGGTGACTGCAGTGATTCAAGGCTAATTCCCCATTTGTTTCCTTCTTCCTCCCTGGCTGGGCATTTGCTAGTCAGGATAATCAATCATTGGATCAAATAGAGGCGGACTGCTCCCCAGATAGAATGATTAACCGAGCCGAGGTGGCGCAGTGGTTAGAGTGCAGTACTGCAGCTACTTCAGCTGACTGCTAGTTCAGCAGATCAGCGGATCAAATCTCACCGGCTCAAGGTTGACTCAGCCTTCCATCCTTCTGAGGTGGGCAAAATGCTCCCATATTGTTGGGAGCAATATGCTATTTAGTATACTGTCTTTGGTGTTAGCCGGGCAGAGTCCTCGGAGAGTGGGCGGCATAGAAATATGACTAATAAAATAAATAAAATAAATAATAAATTAGCAAATGGAAAACTGAAAATCTGGACATGCCATTTAAGAAAAGAGAAGGCTAAGGGGAAAATGCTATTTTTTTGTGGGGAAAATCAACCTTCAGATTAATGGGACTGCTTAATAGACAATTTGAGATATGTCTTGTTATTACTTTGTGAATTATACGATAGCTTTAATTACTTTCGCAACTTTCAAATATATTTTGAAACTAGACAAGCTTGAAATGCCAGCAGGAATAGACAGCAGCTATTGGATTAAATTCTACTAAAACCATGAAGATTTAATGAGGATGTATCAGTAAATTATTTTGCTATAGAGAGATTTAAGTCTTTGTATTTCAAAATCTCTGATCATTATTTCTTCCTCTTTGCGGTTTTTGGTCTGACAACTTTAAGGGTAAGGTCCATTTGAATCAATAATACTGGAAAGACGAAGGGAAGGGAAAGAATACAGAGTTTGAAATCTGAGCAGGAAATACCTGGTTAAACAAGGTAGGCCAGGTGATATCTTGTGTAGAAATGGAGAATAGCTTATCTGGAGAAGCCGTTGGGTCGATCTTTCCAACTTTGACTTTAACAAAGGTCTTGTTTGGGAATGTGACCCAGTTGATAATGTCAAATCCAGTGTCTAAATCCCCATTTTCATTAAAGGAAATTTTCTCTCCTGCAGTGTTATTGAATGACATGGTTCTCAAATAGTGATGTAACTAAAATGAAGCAAAGGTTGGTAATTAAAAAGAAGGTAAGGGGAGGGGAGGGGAGGGGGAGGGGAGAGGGAGAAAGAAGGAAACAAGGGAGATCAATTTCAATGGTATTAAGTTATGGATATTGATTTAATACAACTGAGTTTATTAATAGAATTAGTGTTTTTCAACCCCTCATCCATGTTTCTCACCTGCCACAGGTGTTTTGAACCTGTTCCAAACAGGCTCTTTTTGTTGCATCTTAATCCTTTCCTCCTTATTGTTGCATCAGTGTTGTAGCCTTGCTACCCAGTGGTGAAATCCAAATTATTTTACTACCGGTTCTGTGGGCGTGGCTTGGTGGGCATGGTGTGGCTTGGTGGGCAGGGGAAGGATACTGCAAAACCCCCATTCCCTCCCCACTCCTGGGGGAAGGATATTGCAAAAGATCCATTCCTACCCCACTCTGGAGCCAGCCAGAGGTGGTATTTGCCGATTCTCTGAACTACTCTAAATCTCCACTACTGGTTCTCCAGAACCTGTCAGAACCTGCTCGATTTCAACCCTGTTGTTACCTATTCACAGTTACAAAGGTTTCTCTAGGTCCCAAAATGATATGGAAAACAGAGTAGCAGGAGACTTAAAATCAACACTCCGGTGTATCCTTAATAGTAGGACAGAGCACTGTATTAGAGAGAAGAGCTTGGGAAATGTTCATTCAATCTCTTACCTGCCATGCCTTTCGAGTCAAAAACATTTCTCTCCCAACTTTTGCTCTTATTCTGTGTTTGGGGAGAAACATGGCTTGTAAAGCATGTGCCACAGCATAAACTGCATTGTAGGTGCTGTAACTCTGTCCAGTCATGGTGGTGTCAAACACAGACTTAGGTAGATTTTCCAACTTCTCTTTTCCAGTGCACAGCATTCCAGCATCTTCTTCATCTAAATTATCTTTAGGAAAAGAGCATTCAAAAGCTTCTTCCCAGAACACTGTTATTAAATGGTCTTCTGCTTCTGAAGTTGGGTTTCATATCTGAAGGAATTTATTAAATCCAGAAATCTTCTTGGAAGAAACTTCAAAAGTTATAACACCATGGAAAATGTCCATAACCCTAGTTTTTTGAAAGGGAAGGGATGTAAACTCCATCTGGGCTGGCATTATCCAAACTTTATCTTTTCTCTCGATGGGTATATCTTCAGATTCTGTAAAATAGGGCACCATTCTAAAAATGGCAGTGACTTGATTTTCACAATAAAGGATAATGACATTGGTAGATAATACCAATGTCATTATAATGACATGATAATAATGTGCATTTTGCTAAAATCTTTATAGGCTGCTGCAATATTATTAGAAAATGTTTCCTGCGGCATCTCTCCCATGAACTCAAAGCAGATACCTCGTTGGGAAAACAAAGGAACTGCATTTTGAATGAATCTGTCTCCACTCTCATTACGTTGGAGAAACAGCCCAATCCATGTCCACCTAAAATGCAACAGCAACTGGAGAATAGCCACAATCTGTTGGTCACCATCTGGGAAAAAACGATGGAAGAAAGCAACATGTACCTGGTCATCTCTCATAGCAGAAGATCCATATATCAGCTAAATGTACGGGGGGGGGGGGGGGGGGGGGCAAATTTTTTTTT
>WNWU01012700.1:238295-248503 GCA_012654045.1 Ptyas mucosa
CTATGTAGCGTAAGGGAAGGGGGGGGGAGGGGGGACACATGATTTTCCAAATTGAAGTATTTCTTATTTTTGAAAAATCTGTTCTTAATTCATGGTCTTTCTTGTAAACATTAATGCAAACATTAATAGATATCTAATCTTGTTCATAAAAATCTGATATTTAGAAGTAGTATAATTACAAAGCTAAAGACAGAAATGCATCAATTTGTGACCGAGATGGCAAAATCGACAGTTTTAATTTAAAGGGAACAATTTACTGAGTTTTTTTTCCATGTGGAAACCAATTCTGAATTTACACTTAAAATGGAAAAAAAATGAAACTGATTTTATATTTTGATGATTTGATCGACTTTGCTGTTATAGAAATGGTTTGAATTAACTGGAAATGTAAAGAAAAGATTGAGGTTGTAGCTTTTTTGTATACCCTACTGCGATTAAAAACAATCAGAAACCTTAAATCTAGGCAACAACTGCAGAACCAAGGAGTAGATCTAGTTTGGTGGCCGTATTTCCCAAGTTAGTCAAGATATGAGAAAGATATTAGAACATGGGGTGTAAATAAAGAACCAACAACATTTGACAAAATGTTAATGGGGATGGATGAAAAATTGATTAAAAAATATATAATTATTTACTGAACTATAAAATGGTGGAAGAAATAGTTAAAGAAACAATGATTGCCTGGGCAAAATTTTTTGGTTATAATATAGAATTAGAGAAATGGCAAAAACTTTGGGACAGAAATTAGAAATTGACAATGGCCTTGGCATACAAAGAAAACCTATACAAAATGTTTTACAGGTGGCATTTACCACCTGCGAGATTGGCAAAAATGTTCAGTAACCTATCCGCCAAATGCAACCAGACCCCAGGTACCTATTACCACATGTGGTGGACATGCGGTAAAGCAAGAAAATGTTGGGAGAACATACATAACTGGCTGGAAATGATAACTGAACAAAATATTGAGTTTAAACCAGAAACATGCCTCTTAGGTATACTATCAGAGGGTTATGATAAAGCTACCACATATTTAGTGTTACATATACTGATGGCAGCAAGGATCACATATGCTAAATACCTGAAAAATATGAACATCTCACTGGATGAGGTTTTAATTAGAAAAATTTGGGACTGTGCTGAAGTGGACAGACTAATTTTAAAAATTAAAGATAAAGAAGATTCAGAATACTATCACATGGAATAAATTTTATGAATGGATAGAGAAAAGAGGTAGAAATTAGAGAAAGTAAGATTATGAATGTTAATATTATCAATATTGAAAATAAAGAGGTACTGTATATAACTATAAATATAGTAATTGATAAAAATGTAAATCAGCTAATGTAAGAAGAAACCTAGTTTAAATTTTTTGGTTACCGTATGTACTCGAGTATAAGCCGACCCGAATATAAGCCGAGTCACTGACTTGATCTAATTTCAGGCAAGTTCAAGCCTCTCCCTCTTTTCTTTTTCTTTCTCTTTCTTTCTTTGTCTTTTTCTTTCTTCTCTCTCTGTCTCTCTTTCTTTCTCCCTCCCTTTTTCCTTTTCATCTGGCATTCTTAGAGCTCCACTACTGATTAGCTTAGCCCAGGGGTGGGCAAATGTGGCCCTTTTACAACCTGTGGACTTCAACTCCCAGAATTCCTGAGACAGCCAAGCTGGGAGAACCCACTCCTGGCTTAGCCTGAGCAAGGCTAGCTAGCAGCCAATTACAAGAAGCTCTCAACTCAAGCTCAGTGCACATGGGATCTCCCTAAACAGTGAGGATTTCTTTGTTTCTTTCTCCCTTTAAGCCCCCCCAGCCCGTTTTTGCTTCCAGGGGGCTGCAGGGAGTCTTGCTAGGCACCCCCCCTCATGCCCCTAGCAAGCCTGCCTGCCACTCTTGGGAGCCAAAAAGGGGCACGGGGAGGGGCGCTGCACCCCCCCCCATGCCCCATTTTGGCTTTAACAAATCTTCCAGCAATCCAGGGAGCCAAAACCATTGCAGGAAAAAAGGCATTTTTTTTCGTGACTCGAATATAAGTCGAGGGGGCTTTTTTCAGCCTGAAAAACATGCTGAAAAACTCGGCTTATATTCGAGTATATACGGTATATATTATTTCTATGATATTATTACTAATGCTATTAATTTGCGTGCTAATATTTACTACCAACTTTCTTTGGCTTTGTTCTATTTGTAAATGATACTCTGACAATGCACTGTTTTTAAAAAATGTTTATGAATGACAATTTATAAAAATAAAATTAAAAAAATCAGAAACCACTGGTTTTTATTTTTCTTTCTACACTTTTGATTCTTTTATCTTTCTTCATTTTTCTTGACTTTATCTTTCTTTTTCTTTACCTTTCTTGATATCAAAAATATCTATTATATATTTTATCATATAATAGACTTTAATAAAAACAATTAAAAGAAGATTGTTATAACCATCTTATTCAGGAAATGTTATAAGCATCTCAGAACTGACTCTCCCTAATTCATTGCAGTGTAAAACCAGCTGAGGGGAAAAGCACTTTTAGGTGGGCAAGATTGATGTCAATCATCTGAGTCTCAGGGCCCCCGAGCCCGGCGCAACCAAAGAAACTCCACTCCGTTCAGCTCTTTCCGAAATGGGTTTATTGGGCGCTGGCGGCAGGCACACACTGCGAACGTCTAGGACGCTGCAAAGTTAGCGTTACAAGCCCTGGGTTTCTAGCGATTTAAATATCCCGCGCCGAGCACGCCAGGCATAAAACCACGCCCCTGCTTCCAATTAGCAGTTCCGGACGCGCTCCCCAGCTGCTAGTCGACGCCTCCTCCATGGAGTTCAGCGGCAGGAACGTAGCCCGTCAGAAGGTACAAACCCTAATCCTGCCGCAACCGCCATCCCCCCACCCCGCAAACGGCCGCCTAAACACCCGTGCTACCACCCCCCTCTGTCGTGCTTGAAGTGTTCGTTCCTCTTCACCCCACTCGTGCGTCAGCGATGTCGAGCAGTTAGCAGGGCTCGACACTGAGGTAATCCAGATGGTGAAACCACAATCTTGCAAGTGTGACAGCATTTCCCCTCTACCTGTTTCATCGACAAAGTTACATTTTAAAAAAACAACAAAAATCATCAATGTGATGAATAATGTAGTGGTGACCATATGACATAGATATATTTAGGTACTATACTCAATTTACTACTAAATCTGAATCCAAACTAATTAAAATGCTGGATTCCTTAACTTATAAATATACTTAATAGAAATGTTAATATATTTTCATCAATTCTTTTTCTCACCATGTTTTAATAATATTATTAAGTATTCATGGACTTGATGAAGCAATTCAATGTATTAGTATTTGCAGGGGTGAAATCCAGCAGGTTCTGACAGGTTCTGGAGAACCGGTAGCAGAAATTTTGACCAGTTCAGAGAACTGGTAGCAGAAATTTTGAGTAGTTCGGAGGTGGTATTTGCCGGAGAACTGACAAATACCATCTCTGGCTGGTCCCAGAATGGGGTGGGAATGGAGATTTTGCAATATCCTTCCCCCGGGAGTGAGGAGGAAGTGGGGATTTTGGAGTATCTTTCCCTTGCCACACCCACCAAGCCACACCACACCCACCAATCCATGCCCACAGAACCGGTAGTAAAAAAAATCTGGATTTCACCACTGGATAGCAAGGCTACAACAATGATGTAACAATATGGAGGAAAGGATTCAGATGCAACAAAATAGAATAATAGAAATATTAATATAGTTTCATCAATTTTTTTCTTACCATAATAATAATAATATTAAGTATTCATGGACTTGATTAAGCAATTCAATGTATTTGGGAATATTTATCTTGATCTTTATATTACAGAATGATCCTTCCTTCCTTCCTTCCTTCCCTCCCTCCCTCCCTCCCTCCCTCCCTCCCTCCTTCCTTCCTTCCTAGAGTCAACTCTGAGATGCTTTCTCAAATTGGTTTGGGCTCATTTTTTTTTAACCAGATCATTGTCTAGATTACAGTTTTTCCTTCTATCCTTCCTTCCTTCCTCCTATTGTCATAGCCCATGATATGTATTTCAAGAGCAAATCTTACCTGTGGCATCTTGTAGACATTCAAAACGTTTGCCATGAAGGGACAGATGTGAGAGTTAGGACCTGCAATAACAGATACTGCCCACTCCTTAGTATCACACTTATAACTGGGGATAAATCTGCCCTGTGTTGAGAGGAGCTCCATTGAAGCCAAGTAGGTACATCTTGCCATGAAATAACTGTTAGAGAGGTGCATACCCAGAGTCATGTTGAATAAAATGTGATTGTTTTCATTGATCTCCTTTACAGCAAAAACCAAGGCCAGGATATCTTGGTAGTTCTGTAGAAAATACCTACACAGATACATTACAAATCATATTTCTTCTCTTAAAGAATGTGGCATTACATATACTTTATTTACTATTCAGCTAAATGCTATACAGAAAAAAACAGATTGCATAGTACCATGCAAGAAAAAAATCATGTAAATATATTAGCACTCCAAATTTTTTCCTATTGCCACAAATGGATAGGAATAATGTATAAATTACATAACCACAAAGATACATATGTACATACATACATACATACATACACACATACATACATACATATTGAGAGAGAGAAATATATGTTCTAAAATTCTAAAATATTATTTTTCAATGAAAGAGAAATGGTCTTGGACAAAACATTATTTTTTTAAGGCAGCGGTTATGATTTCTAAAAATGATTCACTAGGAAACTGATGGATTGCTTGAAGGAACATTGTTCCACTGATTGATTGTTCTCACTGTCAGGACAGTTCTCCTTAGTTCTAGGTTGCTTCTCTCCTTGATCACTTTCCATCCATTGCTTCTTGTCCTACATTCAGGTGCTTTGGAGAATAGGTTGACCCCTCTTCTTTGTAGAAGCACCTTTGATATTGGAACATTGCTATCATGTCCTTCTTTTCATTAAACTAGATATACCCAATTCCTGCAACTGTTCTTCATATGTATGGAACACTTTTTCTGGAATCCCTTAAATGTTTCATTGGGGTAGCCCTACATTTGTACTCCATACATGCTGGACAAACAAATTAAAAGTACTACTTAGTGCCATTGTTCCCTAATATTCAGAAGAAAAATTAAACTGTTAAAGGTTGACATTCAATTAGCTATAAACAGTGTTTCAATAGTAGAGTGCTAAAGATTCATTCCACAACAAGAAAATTAGAAAAGCCCAATATAGAATTTGAAGAAAAGCACTGGGGTAAGATCAGTGGCGGGATTCAAGTAATTTAACAACCGGTTCTCCACCCCAATGATTTCTTCCAACAACCAGTTTGCCAAACTGCTCAGAAAGTTAACAACCGGTTCTCCCGAAATGGTGCAAACTGGCTGAATCCCACCACTGGGTGAGATCTGTCTTAAACATGTGCATATGTATGTGTATTTGTTATTTATTTGCCAAGGAATCCATATCTATTAGCTTAAGAATGAAGGAACTAACCAGCAAGAAACCAGGAGAAATAATTTCTGCTGTAAGCAATACCACTTCTCTAAGCATCTGCTTAGAGAAAGATATCTGGTTTCAGAAATGTTACAGCTAAAAAGAGAAAGTCTTTACATGAACTGATCAACCAGTTCTTCAGATGGATGTCTTGTGAAATCTACTGGATCAGATATCATGTAGAACTGAGAGATTATCCCAGCTACCGTGAAATCTCCTGGCAGAAAATACTTGTGTTTAATAAATGGAGGTTTCCCCATGGCACATGCTTTAGTATGAGAAATAAAGCATGTAACCCCTGGCAATAAGACTGCTATTACTGCCATGAAAAATACCATCTTTTTACACAAAGAAGTTGGAGTTAAGTTGAGTACTTGCAATTTTATTTCTCCTGGCTGGTCTCGCCTGCGTATAATGTAGAATCCGTAGAAAAAATCCTAAAAACACCCGCAGATGCGGTCGCGGCATTTGGCTCTGCCGTTGCAGAGTCGTTCCCGGTCTGGAGCTGCTTGGCTGGTTTCTGGGGAGTTCACACCCTTCGCACCCCAGAGATTCCTCTGGGGGCTCCAGGGGAACTCTACCCTCACCAGCCTGCTCTTCACTCTCCCCTTTGCCCGGGGAGAGGCTTTTCAAGCCTCCCGACAGCGATGGCCAGCTGTTCGGGGGCTTTTACAAAACCGCGGAACGGGCGCTCAAGTCGGAGCATCCTCAACGCGACGCAGCGACGCCGGAAGTTTGTGTATTGCCTCCTTCGGAACTATTAAGGAAATAGGATACAAAATGGCGATTGAGGCTTGAAAGGGTGTGAAAGTGAAAGTGATTTTAAAGTGCCAATAGAGCCTCTATTTGTTGCTAAGAAGCTACTTTGTTTCTGTCTTGCTAGAAGGAGGATTTTTTTAAAAAAAAAAGACTGTTCTGAGCAAATTGAAAAAGTGTTTCTTTTAGCTGGCTGCTTCTAAATAAAAAGGAGAAAAGGGAAGAAAGAAGAAAGGAGGGGGAAACTAATTTATCTTTAAGATGGCTACGAGACCTCCAACAGTAAAGACTCTTCCCACAAAGGGGCCAGGTAGTGCTGGCAGTTCCCCTGCTCATACATCAAAGCTGCAAGCTTTTACTCCCCAAACAGAAACACAGGTTCTAACAATTGAAATGATACAAGAAGCCTTAAAAGTCACAGAGGGGAAGCTCACAGCTGTGATTGATGATAGGATTCAATCTGTTACAGAAGGGCTCACAGCAGTGATTGATGAGAAAATTAAAGCAGTCTCAGATGATATTTTAATACAAAATAATGAAATTAGGGAAGATATACTTTATGCATTTCAAGGTTTGGCAGCTCATGCTGAAATGCTGGATGATAAAATTGAAGGAGTAAAAGAATCCAACCAAATCTTGGACAGTAAACTTGGGCAGGCCCAAGGAAAAATTGAAAGATCTGAGGCTGATGTGACTATGATCCAATATAGAGAAATGGAATTTGCTTTAAGAATCAGAGTGGTGAAGGAAAATAAACAAGAAAATCTGAGAGAAAAGATAGTAGAAGCATTGGCACAGATGACGGGGGACCAGAAGCGCGAATTGGACTGGCAGATCGATAAAATATATAGAGTTAACTTATGGGTGGCCAGGCAGAAACATCTACCTAGAGACATTGTAATATATTTTACTACAAGACGAATGCGTAATGAAATTTTACAAGCCACTTTTAAAAAGAAGCTTCAAGTTGAAGGACAAGAAGTGATGACAATGAAGGAGATTCCCCCGAAAATGTTAAGAGCTAGAAGAGAGTATTCTTTTCTGGTGGATGAATTGAGAAATCGCCAGATACAATACAGATGGGATGTTCCAGCTGGCATAGTGGTGAATTATTCTGGAGAAAGATACAGGCTTAATACAATACAGAAAACAAAAGATTTTTATGTAAATGTATTAAAGGCTGGGAGACCAAAATCACCTGAAATCAAAGACAAGAAACAACCAATTGAGGAGAGATTACAGGAGAGAGAAGAGCTGCTGGCAGTAGCCCAGGGGGAAGCTCGACCAGCCAAGAAGACCTTCAGATACAGATGATTGATATATCAGGAGAACCAAAGGATCAAAGACAGACCAGAGTGGCAACAGCCAAACGTAAGGAAGAGCTAAGACTGCAACAATTACAGATCGCAACTCGAGAAACTACTAAAACAGAAGCTGTGGGAGGAGCCAGACCTAAAGGTCAATTAAAGCTAGAAAACCAGCAAAGGCTTCAGAGATTTAAGGATGGGAACCAGGTTCCTAACCTGGAATGTTAACGGTTTGAATTCACCGCAGAAAAGGAGGAAAATATTTTGTTATCTTAAACAATTTAAAAATGATGTGATTTGCTTACAAGAGACTCATATTAGACTACAAGATCAAAAATATTTAATAAACACAAGATTGGGTGTACATTATATTGCAGCAGCACCAGATAAGAAAAATGGCAGTCATTTCCTTGAAGAAGGACTTAATTGCAAAACTAATTGAAGCAGATGATCAAGGAAGATTTTTAGCAATAGAAGCTTTAATAAAAGGGGAAAAATTACTTATAGTTGAAGTTTATGCACCAAATCAACAACAGGAAGCCTTTTATAGACTTTTACTCATAAAACTGACACAATGGAATTATAAATCATGTATTTTACTTGGTGATTGGAATGGAGTTATAAATATTAAAGAAGATAAGAGGGGACCTAAACAAAGTCCTCTTACAAGAGCAAAATTGCCAAAATCCTTTTTTGATTTGATGGAGGATTGGGAGTTGAAGGATATTTGGCGGGAGAGAAATCCAACAGAAAGAGATTTTACTTTTTTTTCAGACAGACATCAGTCCTTTTTGAGGATTGATTTTATTATAATAACCAATGATTTGTTCCCCAGGGTGAAGAATACGAAGATTTTTCCAAGATCATTAACTGTTCACAGTCCAGTCTGGGTAGAAATGGAGTATGGGAAGGGACCTAAAAGGTCCTGGAGACTAAATGAAAATTTGTTTAGATACGAAGAAAATGTAAAGGAATGTAAGAAATTTATGAAATAATTTTTCGTTATAAATACGCAAAAGGGTACCCCTGTGGAAATGGTGTGGGATGCAAGTAAAGCATATATGCGAGGTATTTTGATATATTTGAATAATAAATTTAGAAAGAAGCAGGGGGAAAAAAGAAGGATGCTAGAAGAAGAAATAAAGAAAAAAGATCAAATTTTGATAATGAATCCAACAGATAATAAGACTAAAGAGGTAATTAGCTTACTGAAAGGACAATTTAATATGTTGATAGCAGATCAAACAGCAACTAACTTACAATATGCCAAACATAATCATTTTGCAATGCTAATAAATTGGGTAGGTGGTTAGCGTATTTGTTGAGAAAAAAGCAGAGTCAAAGGACAATAGAAAAAATAAAATATAATGGGAAAGAGGTCTATCAGCAAGATTTGATAAAGAAGTCTTTTTTAGAGTTTTACTCAAAATTATATATGGCTGATAAAATTCAAGATATAGATATAGATAGATATTTACAGAAGGAGAATATTTTTTTAGTTTCACAAGAGCAAAGGGATATTTTAAATCAGCCAATAACGTCTGAGGAAATTATGTCTGCAATTAAAGAATTGAAGTCTGGTAAGACTCTGGGGACGGATGGTTTGACAGCTGTTTATTATAAACATTTACAGGGAGAGATGGTGGACTTACTGAAAGAATTATTTAATAATACACAACAAGGAGGAGCGGTACCTCCATCTTGGAAGACAGCCTTTATTTCTTTAATACCAAAGGAAGGCCAAGACCATTCAGACCCAAAAAATTATAGGCCTATATCACTTTTAAATACAGATTAAAAGATTTTTGCTAAGGTGTTAGCAAACAGGCTAATGAAAGTTATGCAACAAATGATACATCATGATCAGACAGGTTTTATAAGTGGCAGACAAATGAAAAGTAATGTAAGACATATTGTTAACATATTGGAGTACTTGGGCAGGAATAACCAGGTCCCTGCAGCGTTAATATTTCTTGATGCAGAGAAAGTGTTTGATCGTCTGAATTGGCAATTTTTACTGAAATTAATGGAAAGGATGAAGTTTGGAGATTACTTTGTGCAATCAATTAAGGCAATATACCAGAGGCAAACAGCCCAAATAATAATTAATGGAGGCCTAACTGATAATTTTAAAATAGAAAAAGGTAAAAGGCAAGGTTGCCCTTTGTCTCCATTGTTGTTTTTTTGTCATTGGAAATATTGCTGAACAAAATACGTGGGTCAGAAAGAATAATGGGAATTAAAATTAGACAGCACGAGTATAAATTACGTGCATTTGCAGATGACTTGGTGGTTACCTTAACCCAACCATCACAATCTACTAAGGCTCTGATGGATATAATTAAGGACTATGGACAAATATCTGGTTTTAAAATAAATGCAGCCAAAACAAAGATAATAGCTAAAAATATGACTGTAAAACAAAAAGAGGAGATGGAAAGTACGACGGGATTTAAAGTTGTTAAAAAGGTTAAGTATTTAGGGATTAATATCCTGACAACAAATATGAAATTGTATCAGTATAACTATGAACCATTGTGGCACAAAATACAAATAGAGATGCAAAGTTGGAAAAATTGCAATTGTCACTGTTGGGAAGGATAGCTACAATTAAGATGAATGTTTTGCCAAGGTTTCTGTTTCTTTTTCAAATG
>WNWU01012706.1:0-24029 GCA_012654045.1 Ptyas mucosa
CTCCTGTATCTTCTCCATTTAGGAAGGATTTATGTTGGTCAAAAAAAGCCTTAGCTTCCACTACGTTATTAATTTTCTTCTTACTGTCCTCCCAAAAAATCATCAGGCCCTCCGGAATCAACCACCTAAAACCTACTCCCTTAAGGTACAGCTTGTTTGATAAAAAATAATATTTTCTCCTTAATTCTCGTACCTGTCTGGGAATCTGCTTTAGGATGGTGACCTCCTTGCCCCTGTACACCAGCGCCCCCAGTCTTTGTTTTCTCAATATCTCATCTCTCAGTTCCCTTCTTACAAATTTAATGTGAACCTCTCTTGGTAAACTATGTAAAATTGCAAATTGTGAGTTTACTCTATACACCAAATCCACATCCCTTCCAATGGACTCCAAATCTCTTTCTAAAAATTCACCCAACATTTTAACCATCACTTCTCTCAAATTTTCTTGGTCAAGTTGTTCCACGTTTTGAAACCTGAGAAAATAAGACATCTTATCCAATTGTAAAGTTAACATTGCGTTTCCTCTCCCTTCTTCCACCCTCTGGAGTGCCCGTACCTCCCCCTCCAGACCCCCCATCTTCTTCTTATTTTGCTCTGCCAGCTGTTGAACATCATTTAAATCTTTTTTCATAAGTGTCATTTCAGATTTAATTTCAGATAATCCTTTTTGCAAATCATCCAACTTGTCCAACTTCTGATCCAATTTCGCCAGTCTTTCCAAAATTTTTTCCATGTCAGCTGCTGTTGATTTATGACCCTTAGCCATCTTGCAGTAATAGAAGATGAAAAATCCCAAAAGGCAAACCTCCAGGAAAGAAAGAGGGATTGACAGTCAATGTAATTTTTCAAATATCCACCAGTGGGCGCTCACAGGAGCAACGAGTCCGGAGTATAGAGTAGGTCAAACAGGAAGCCTTAGAGGAGAATGTTGTCTTCAATCATAAATAAAGAAGCAGGAAGTCGGACCGCCGCCATGGCTCACCACCGGGAAGAGAGGCCACCAGACCTCTCCAACAAATTCTGATACAGCCATCCTCAGAAGAAAAGTCAACAAAGTAAGGGGTTTCCTTCCATTTCTTTCCCCCTACTTGTCAGCCACGGCACCTTTCCAGCTACAAGGGGGGGGGGAACTCCAACCCTCCGCTCTCACCTCCAGGATGCCTGCTCAACTCTCCGGTCGATCAGCTCAGTCCGCTGTGCCTTATGGATAAACGCCGGTCCCCTTAGGCGCTGTGGCGCCTCCGCGGCCTCAGAAAAGGCCGCCGATTGCCTCCCACCCCCTCTGGAGCCTTGGGCGCGCCAGCATCGGCCTCCCGGCCCCTGGATGTGAGGCAGGGGACCCATGGCGAGCCGCCCTCAAACGGCAAACGCCCCAAAAATTGGGGCGTTTGGCCCAAAGGGCCTCCAGATGGGGGGGATCAGACACTGGGGCCAGAGCTAGCCCGATCAGTGTCCGTCGCCCGCTGGACCGGAACCGGAAGCCTAGTAAAATAGAGTCTTAAAGGGGGGATAAGGTAGAATGAAAAATGAAATTAAATATAAGAGTAAAATAATATGGGGTCAGCCTAAATGATCTCTAAGGGTACTTTAATAAATATAAGAGACAAATAGCAGGTTCAAAAAGTCAGAGTTGCAGAGTTCAAAATGTCATACCACAGGCAATAGGGGAGGGAGGAGCTAGCTAAAGAGGTAGATCTAAGATACTTCCTGTTTTTGTTCTATAAAGATACGAGTCTTAAAGAAAGGTCTTTCGTTCAGAATGTAAAACAGAATGCATGTCTGAACCTATTTTTGGCCAAAAATAAAGCTTCTCTTGATTTTGATAATGTAAATGATGCGGGTTGAGCTAGATGAACACTGAAGGGCCCTCTTCATTCACATTATTGTAAGAAAGAAAGTGTGCTTGTTTGAGAGAAACGTGCTGGTTGGAAAGTATATTAAAGGCAGTTAAACCCCATTATTGGTAATATATCTTCTGAGGAGGCCTAGCTGTCACGGAAGGACAGCCATATAGAGAATGTCTGAAAAGCCTCACTGTCATCCACACAAAGACATGTATGGGGCAAAGAGTTAATTATTACCTAAGGACAGCAGTAAAAACTCCATTAGTACTTACAGAACTTAGGAAAGTGGTCTAGCTGAAAATAATCTTATAAACTAGAAGCTAATGGTTTAGTAATGAGGAAGTGTCCATTATTTTATAATAAATGTATGTTAGCCATATATGGAATAAATGTATGAGCTCATTTATTTGATACCAAATGTAATTTTACCATATATGGAAAATGTATTAGATCACCAACTCCTTTGTCTTGAAAACATATATAAGCAGTTGTGTCAAAGCTCTTGGTTGTTCAGACTTTCAGGTATGAATCTGCTCTGAACCTTGTGCAATAAACTGGCTCTGACTGACCCGGAATGTTGTTTGGTCCCATCATTCCATAACAATAGAGTTCCTCATAGTTACCTGACCTATGACACTGTGTCAAACACACTGATTCTATACAGAACCAAAACTACGGAAATACAGCCATATGGAAGGGACATGCATATGAAACAGAGTTACTTATTACTTAAGGTAGAGTCATAAATTTCTGCATTTGACCATTACAGCTTTTAAGGAAAGTTGTAAACTATAAAGTGATGGGTTAGTAAAGTTGTGGAGCTAAAATAATCTTATTAACTAGCATGTATGGTTTTATAATTAGTAAAGTATAATGTAAGTATAACATGATTATAATGTAACAAACTCTGTAACCATATATGGAGAATGAATGAGCTCATCAAATCCTGTGTCTTAGAAATGTATAAAAACATAGGAATCAGAACCATTCTTTGTTCAGATTTGCCAGAACCAAAACTGCACTGAACCTTTGCGCAAATAAAATGTATCTGTCTGACCCAGGAATGTTCTCCAGTCTTTCATTTCTATAACAGATCGATTCTCAATGAATATTCACTTTGCTTTTATCAAAACAAAAATGTATAATTTGCTGCAAAAATCAAAGGATGGACATAAATGATTTAGTTGCAAATCAGTGACATTTTTAACATATAGTTCTTTTGTTATGGAATGAAGAGATTGAGAGTCATCCCAAAGGGCCAACAGAATCAGATTTTATTATTGCAATAATAGATTCAGAGTCCGATTCATACCTGGAAGTTTGAATGACCTATACATTACAAGACCCCAATTCTTATACTCTTTCAAACAAAGGAAACTGCTGACACCGCAGTTCCAATTACACAGATACATTTGACATCTCTTAATTACAAAAGTTTTACAATATCTTAACCAAAACAATCATAATTCAACTGTTCAGTGAAGGGTGGATAGTTAAAGTATCTCTTGTTGATGCAGGAGATCTTCAAGGATGAGAGTCCTCTTGACCTGGCCCTCTCATAGCTATATGTCACTGTTTGTTTCTATCTTCTGACATATGGGGGCCTCTTTATGGTGTTTGTCCTAGCCAAAAGGAATTCGACTGAATTGGTCCCCTTTTCTAGCTGGATACATTTCCTTTCTCAATTAGACACATTTCTTGCTTGTAATACTTTGAGTAAAGAGGGCCCTTCAATGGTCATCTATCTGGACCCGCATTCATCATCATCATTACTTTAATATTCCATTACTATAATATTCCATTACTATAATACTTTTATATTTTTAAACATAACCTTAATAGGTTACATTCATGCTAACTTAATTACCTTTATTTCCCACTGAAAATAATGGAAATGTTAATCATGCCATTTACTTTATTGCTCACTTTTTGAAGATCTTACTTTTTTGAAGGTCTCCAGAGGTTCAGAAGAGGTTGACCCACTGGCAGAGAAGCCAAAGTGTTTTATTCAGATGATGGTGAAGCTGTAAGAACATGAAATCTAAGGAAAACATTTTCACCAGCTTCTGAGTAAAAGACTTTGGCTGGGGCCATGGGGCCAGCAGGCCTAGGCCTGGACTGGGCCACAGCAGCCTCCTGCTTCAGGGATTGAGACAGCAGCAGCCAATGAAAGGGGAGGTTGCTTCCTTTGTCTCATCGGGCTGAACTGCAAGGCCCTTGTTGATTGGCTGCCACGCCCCAATCCCTGAAGCTGCTCATTCAAACTAGCCAGTCAGCAGCAAGCAGACTGGACCCAAACTAAGCCTGACCAGACTGGGTAAAAACTAAGCCTGCAGACCCTCATGGCAGAGAAGCCGAAGTCTTTTATTCAGATGGGGAAAGCTGATTTCCTTACATCTCATGTTCTTACAGCTTCACCGGCTTCTGAATAAAACACTTTGGTGTCAGGGTTCCAAGCAACACCCCCAATGAAAGAAGACTCAGAGGCTAGAAGTTCCTTAAAGTTCCATTTTATTAGAGATGTCATATTGGCACATCTGGGAAAACCTGAATCTGAAAGCTTCCAGGTTTTCCCCACCCAAAAGAAAGTCCAAGTCCCTGCCCCAGTACCCACATGTCCATCACATGATTCAATCAACGCACCGTCCCAACTGGAGATGCCTCCCAGTCACACCACTCCAGGTGCAGGGCAGGATGACCTTGACTCACAGAGGAAAGAATGTTATTATGGCTAGATATCTCTCCAACTCCATACAATCCCCCCTCCCAGTTTCCCACAGCACTAAATGTGGCAGCCCTGAAGATATAAAGTAAAAGATTATTTCCAGGACTGACAGGCCGCCCCCCCCCAACCGATGATAGTATCCTGCAACGAGAGTGTTAGGAAATGATAATTACCTAACTTGTTGGGTTGGCAATATATAAAACCTCAATATAGCTTTAAGACTGTATTGCTGTATTGCATCATACTGTGTCCTGATTGGTTAGCTCTGTAGCCAATGTCTTTAAGAGGGAGCTTGAAACATGGTTTATTTCTTTTTGCTGCTCTTTGCTGACCATTATTGCTCTTTGCTGATTTTTGCTGATCGTTACTGCTATTTGCTGTGTTTGCTACTGTTTGCTGCAGTATGACTACAATGACTGGTAAGAAGACTTTGTTATTGGAATATCCCTGGACTATTGTTTAACTATCTACTGCGTCCTTGAGGCAAGGGGCCTTCCCGCAACCATTAAAGGAAGCGGTTGTAAGGCCCCTCCTCAAGAAGCCTTCCCTGGATCCAGCAGAATTAAAGAACTTTCATCCAGTCTCCAACCTACCCTTTGTGGGAAAGGTTGTAGAGAAAGTGGTGGCACTTCAGCTCCTGTGGTCATTGGAGGAAACGGATTATCTAGACCCTTTTCAGTCTGGCTTCAGGCCTGGCTACAGCACAGAAACTGCTTTGGTCACGCTGATGGATGATCTCTGGCGAGCCCGAGATGGGGGTCATTCCTCCATCTTGGTGCTACTTGACCTCTCAGCAGCTTTCGATACCATTGACCATGGTATCCTTCTGGGACGACTAAGGGAGCTGGGAGTGGGAGGCACCGTGTTACGGTGGTTCTCCTCCTATCTCTCTGGTCGGTCACAGTCGGTGTTGGTAGGAGGACAGAGGTCGACCCCTAGGCCCCTCGTTTGCAGGGTGCCTCAGGGCTCGGTCCTCTCTCCCCTCCTATTTAACATCTACAGTTGTGATCAAAATTATTCAACCCCCAATGCTGTAAAGGGGTTTAGGGACTATAGTGTACATTTGTAATTGTATTCAGAATGAAATCCTACAAGGACATTTTACAGAACCAAATGCAACTAAAATGACATCAATTGTTTTTGTAATACAGTAGTAAATGTTTCTTTTGTGGTTTCTTCATTGACACAATTATTCAACCCCTTAAAGGCTACCACTCTGAAGAACAGAGGTTCATTCAGGTGTTTTCGATCAGGTATTGAAAACACCTGTGGATGTCACCGAGCAGCAATCAAGCATAATAAGCACCAATTAGGCAGCTTTAAAATGACTGTGATACTCAGTTCCTTCTAGACATTTACTGGTGTGGTTACAAACATGGTGAAGGCAAGAGAATGGTCCAGGAAGACAAGAGAAGAGGTGATTTCTCTTCACAGGAAGGGCAATAAGAAGATTGCAAAGATGTTAAACATACCAAGAGACACCATAGGAAGCATCATTCGCAAATTCAAAGCAAAGGGCACTGTTGAAACGCTACCTGGTCGTGGCAGAAAGAAGATGCTGACTTCGACTGCTGTGCGCTACCTGAAGCGTAGAGTGGAGAAAAGTCCCCGTGTGACTGCTGAGGAACTGAGAAAAGATTTGTCAGATGTGGGTACTGATGTTTCAGCTCAGACAATAAGGCGCACACTGCGTAATGAAGGCCTCCATGCCAGAACTCCCAGGCGCACCCCCTTGCTGTCTCCAAAGAATAAGAAGAGTCGACTGCAGTATGCCAAAAGTCATGTGGACAAACCACAAAAGTTGTGGGATAGTGTTCTGTGGACTGATGAAACAAAATTAGAACTGTTTGGGCCCATGGATCAACGCTATGTTTGGAGGAGGAAGAACAAGGCCTATGAAGAAAAGAACACCTTGCCTACTGTGAAGCATGGCGGAGGGTCAATCATGCTTTGGGGCTGTTTTGCTTCTGCAGGTACAGGGAAGCTTCAGCGTGTGCAAGGTACCATGAATTCTCTTCAGTACCAGGAGATATTGGATGAAAATGTGATGCAGTCCGTCACAAACCTGAAGCTTGGGAGACGTTGGACCTTTCAACAGGACAATGATCCCAAGCATACCTCCAAGTCCACTAGAGCATGGTTGCAGAGGAAAGGCTGGAACATTTTGGAGTGGCCATCGCAGTCACCAGACTTAAATCCGATTGAGAACCTCTGGTGGGACTTAAAGAAAGCAGTTGCAGTGCGCAAGCCTAAGAATGTGACTGAACTGGAGGCTTTTGCCCATGAAGAATGGGCGAAGATACCCGTAGATCGCTGCAAGACACTTGTGTCAAGCTATGCTTCACGTTTAAAAGCTGTTATAACTGTAAAAGGATGTTGTACTAAGTACTAAGATTGAATGTCACTTGGGGGTTGAATAAAACTGATAATGATGTGAGCACAGAAACGACATTTGTGGTTATTTCATTATAAATGTTATGTTATATTTGTCTGACCTACAAGTGCCTCTTTGATGTAAATGTAAGCAAGATGACTGAATGATCAAAATCAATGTCAAACTGGCCAAAACACTCAATTTCAGTGGGGGTTGAATAATTTTGATCACAACTGTACATGAAGTCGCTGGGTGAGATCATCCGACGATACGGGGTGAGGTATCAGCAATATGCTGATGATACCCAGCTGTATATCTCTACCCCGCGTCAATTCAGTGAAGCGGTGGATGTGATGTGCCGGTGCCTGGAGGCTGTGAGGGTCTGGATAGGAGTCAACAGGCTCAGACTTAACCCAGACAAGACCGAATGGCTGTGGGTATTGCCTCCTAAAGACTATGTTGACTGTCGATCCTTGGTTCTGGGGGGGGGGAGAAATTGTCCCCCTCAGAACGGGCTTGCAATTTGGGTGTCCTCCTAGACTCACAGCTAAGATTAGAGCAACATCTGACAGCTGTGGCTAGGGAGACCTTTGCGCAGGTTCGCCTGGTGCACCAATGGCGACCCTACTTGGATCAGGAGGCTCTCCTCACGGTCACTCATGCCCTTGTCACCTCACAGTTAGATTATTGCAACGTGCTCTACATGGGGCTACCCTTGAAAAGTGTTTGGAGACTACAGTTGGTCCAGAACGAGCTGTTGTGGGTGCACCTACTGTAGGTACACCCACATTACACCAATTCTCCGTCAGCTGCACTGGCTCCCTATTGGTCTCCAGTCACAATTCAAGGTGTTGGTTATTACCTTTAAAGCCCTACATGACTCAGGGCCAGGTTATCTTCAAGACCACCTTCTACCGCATAGCTCCCAGCGACCGGTAAGATCCCACAGAGTTGGTCTCCTCTGGGTCCCGTCAGCTAAACAATGCCGGCTGGTGGGCCCACGGGGGAGGGCCTTCTCTGTGGCTGCCCCGGCTCTCTGGAACCAGGTACCTCCTGAGGTCCAGACCATCCCCACCCTATTGGCCTTCTGAAAAGCAGTGAAGACCTGGCTTTTCCGGCAGGCCTGGGGCCGTTGATCTTGCTCTTGTGATCTAGCGAGATCCGGCCATGAATGGTATGAATGAATTTTAATGTTTTTAATTTTTAAATGTTTTTTATCAGGATTTTAAATGTATTGTGAGCCGCCCTGAGTCTTCAGAGAGGGGCGGCATATAAATTGAATTAAATTGAAATTGAAATTTAACTGTGAATGACCTGGACTGTTTATTGGACTGTGCCCTATTACTATTTCCTAAAAGTAAACACAACTCAGTGTATCTGTGTGTTGGCTGTGGTTATTCGCAACTGCTCTCAGTCGTTTTCATGTGCACACCCTTGCTACTCTAGGGTTGTTCTGCAAAATCCTCAACATAGGGGGTTAACATGATATTCCCTAACCACCCCTCCCCCCCAGGGGACCCTTTGGCTTATCAGGGTATTTATCATGGAATTGCTTCACTAAGCTGTCTACTTTTACATCACAGCTTTTAACCCAAGTAACTTCAGACAAAGGGTACCCTTTCCAATGAACAGGGCAATCAACCTCTATACCCGTGATGGCGAACCTATGGCACGTGTGCCACAGGTGGCACGCGGAGCCATATCAGTGGGCACACGAGTGTTGCCCTAGCTCAGCGCTGGCCAGCTGATTCAGGCCTTCCGGGCCCACCGGAAGTCAGGAAACAGGCTATTTCCGGCTCTGGAGGGCCTCCAGAGGGGTGGGGAAGGCTGTTTTCGCCCTCCCCGGGCTCCTAGAAAGGCTCTGGAGCCTGGGGAGGGTGAAAAACAGGCCTTCCAGTCCCATCGGAAGTCAGCAAATGGGCTGTTTCCGGCCTCCGGGGGGATGGGGAAGGCTGTTTTTGCCATGCCCAGGCTCCAAGAAAGCGTCTGAGCCTGGGGAGGGTGAAAAACGGGCCTACTGGGCCCACCATGCCATCATGTGCCAAAAGCGGGGGGAGCACAGGGGTGTCACACGCGCATGCGTGGGGGTGGGGCGCACTGAATTATGGGTGTGGGCACCTGTGGGCACGACCCCCCTGCGCTCCCCCCACTTTTGGCACACGATGGCAAAAAGGTTAGCCATCACTGCTCTATACAATCTAGAGTCTAAAATTCTTTTAACTTCATAATGGGTTTCCCCTTGCACTACTATAGGTTTGGGTGCTGGTCGGGTCTGCGGTCTCAATCTTGACCTGACTGCTGGCTTTAGCAGACTGCAATGAAAGACAGGGTTTCTAACCCTAACCCTAACCCTAACCCTAACCCTAAAATGCATGGGAGGTTAAGCTGAACTGTCACTGGGTTAATTACTTTCACTGGGCAACTTCAGTTTTATGTATTTGGTTGTCAGATAAACCTGATCTCCCACACAGAAGGGGGTTTGAAGAGATAGGTGTTTGTCAGCTTGTTTTTTATATGCCTCAGCAGCTTCTGCCAGCACTTTTTTGGTGTTTTCCCACCCCTTTTTCAGCGACTCCATCCACTCGGTCAAACTGGAAAAGTGAAGACATCCCGACTGATGAGAATGTGATTAGGAAAATATTAGAATGTGCAGAAATGAATAGACTAATGCTTGCAATTAAAGAGAAAGAACAAACTGAATATTATATGACATGGGAACTATTTTATCGATGGTTAGAGAATAAAAATGGAAGTTAGAAACAAAAGGAGGAGATTAGCAAAATGTAGAAATGTGTTAAGTTAGAGATGTAAACAATATGATGATTGTTATTATTATGACTATTAGGATTATTTCGTTTAATAATATTATTATATTCTTATCAGAAGGTATGCAAAGAGGGAAAAATGAACATATTTATTATGCTCAATATTACTGAATACTGTTGTAAATTTTGATGGTTATTGCAGAGAGATATTTGTATCCAGATGACACACTGTTGAATGGAAGATGGAATGTTTATATTTAAAAAAATTTAAATTTTTTAAAAAAAGAATACTTCTCACCCGGTTCACCAACTCTGCTCCAGTACAGTTCTTAGGTGTTTCTCGGCTGTCCCAGCTTCGTGGCAGCCATCTTTAGGCTGGTTCTTCTCACCGTGGCATAAAGGGAAAACAGCCCAGGGTTCAGCAGGAGAGTTGCGATCTCTCCCGCGACCTCTCAGGGCGACCCTCCTTAGCTTCGCTGCCACTACAAGGCGGCTTTGGCTCCTCTCAGAGCCCAGAAACAGGGAGAACTTGGCACAGGGGACACAGAGACTTGTTCCCTGTGTCTGATACCGCTGTGATGTCAGCCGGAAGTCCCAGGGCGCCCCTCTTTTCTTCACCACCCCTCCAGGGGGCTTTAACATTGATTTCCAATGGAAAGCCAAATGGGTCGCTGAACATCCAGACATAGGAAGACATATACTGTATATCATCGCCCCTCCGAGGCGATTTAGGTCCCTCCAGACCTTCTGGCAGCTTGGATTTTAGCCCCATAAGATGCGTCGTATCATCGCGACGTCAGCCACACCCTCTCTGGTGAGAAGAATTCTTTTTATTTAAAACTCAACCCCAAAAGAATATCCAGGAAAAGAGAGGCTCACTGTTATTTTTAAAAGCAGCGATTTAACATTTTGAGAAGAATTTCAAAATTGAAGGAAAAAGAATCAAAGGGAGAAAGGCAAAAACCCTTAAAAATACAGAAAATTGGATTTCTAAATTGGACAGGTGTTGTTTTGGATAGGCATTTTAAAATGCTGGAACTATTTACTTAAAAAAACTAATATCATATTTATATTTTGGATTGTTACCATTAAAATTAGATAAAATTGGTTAATATTGAAATTTGACCTAAGAGTGCCACCTGCTGACAAAAGGAAGGTATAACACATTCCCAAAATCCTGGAAATACTTGGCTAATGGAGATTTAAACGTGAGAATAAGAAAGACATTATTATTAAAGTGACCCCTGAAGGCTACAATACAAAACTGAATTTATAGAGGGACTTATGAAGGTTCTGGAAAAATTCTTGGGACTATCCAGAGGAACAGGTCGATCAGCTTTGGGATATAATGATTCATGAATATTGAACTTTTTGAGAAGTGACTTTAGGTTTGAATATATGGTTTTTGGATTATTGGACAAAAGAGGGACAAAATAAAACTAAACGAGATGCTCCACCAGCAAGAAAGGAGTGGAATTTGGGGAGAAACGGCATCGATAATTCAAAGTATTAAGGATACTTTGACAAGAAGCTAAAAGGAGATTATGAATAAAATGCAGAGCATAGATGGAGAGCTGGAAAACATGATACAAAGGACAAGGAGTGACCAAGATGCCCAGGAAGAGGAGGAGCCAATTGAAAGAGTAGATGAAAAAAACAGAACAGAAAAACCAACAAATAAAATGAGATGAGAAGAAGGAGATAACAACAAAAATAACAATGACCGATGAAATAAGCCGAGGGGAGAGTATTTTAAGGGAATTAAAAAAGGAACTGGAGTTGCAGGAAGATTTTTTGGGAAGAGAGAGAGGGGCAAGTGTATATTTTGAAAATTAGACAATGGAATAGGGCAGAGAAGGGAGAAATGTTTAAAATGATTGGTCAAGATAGAGACAAGATAGATGGTATTATCATGTATGCTTGAATAATATGGTGATTGGCATAAAAATAACATTGAAATATTGAATAACTAAATAATGGAAGATTATAACTTAACATAAATATGTGTATTATTATTAGAACCTTATAAGTTTGCTAAATGTAACAAATATGATTAATAATATTTTATTTGTAGTAAAAGGAATGACACTCAGAATATGGTGATTGGCATAAAAATAACATATTGAAACATTGAATAACTAAATAATGAAAGATTATAACTTAACATAAATATGTGTACTATTACCAGAATTATATAAGCTTGTCAAATGTAGTAAATATGATGAATATTATTTGATTTGTACTAAAATGTAAGACACTGAGGTGCTACACTGTTCACACATTGATATGTTTGTAAAAAAATAAAAAAACTTGGGGAAAAAAGAAGAGGGGTGCCCTGCAGGTTGTGGAGAGTCGCAATCTCTCTTGCTTGTTCCAGGAGTTTTTTCCCCCTCTCCTTCATGATGAAGAGAAGAGGCAGCCAAAAATGGCTGCTGTGAAGCTGCGACAGCCGAGGCAACAAAGAAAGTGCAGGAGCAGTGTAAATGAACAGTGAATGGAACTGCGTGTGATGATTCCTTTTTTACTCAAAACCTAACCTTAAAAAGAAAAGAGGGAAAAAATCCAAAAGAGACTCAACTATTTAAGTGAACACTTGTCTACCCTAGATGAGTTCAATTCACCAGGACCAGATGGATTACACCCCAAGGTTCTGAAGGAACTGGCAGACAAGATCTCAGAACCACTGAACTATATCTTTCAAAGATCCTGGAGCACAGGGGAACTGCCAGAGGATTGTAAAAGAGCAGATGTAGTTCCCATCTTCAAAAAAGGAAAAAAAATAGATCCAGGAAACTACAGACCTATCAGCCTGACCTCAATACTAGGGAAGATTCTGGAAAAGATAATCAAACAATGAATCACCGAACACCTAGAAGCAAACCAAGTAATAACCAAAAGCCAACATGGGTTTGTCAAAAACCGATCATGCCAGACTAATCTTATTGCATTCTTTGACAAAGTGACAAAATTAGTGGACCAGAGGAATACTGTCGATTCAATTTACTTGGACTTTAGTAAAGCATTTGATAAAGTAGACCATAACCTACTACTAGATAAAAGTAGAAAAATGTGGGTTAGACAGCATCACCACCAGATGGATTCGTAACTGGCTGACCAACTGCACTCAATGTGTAGTCCTCAATGGAACTGCATTTACATGGAGGGAAGTATGCAGTGGAATACCCCAGGGCTCTGTTTTAGGCCCAGCGCTCTTCAACATCTTCATCAATGACTTGGACGAGGGGATAGATGGGGAACTCATCAAATTTGCAGATGACACCAAGCTGGCAGGAATAGCCAACACTCCAGAAGATAGGCTCAAGATCGTTTTGATTTCTGGGAACAGACCAATATGGCGGCTCCGTCTTGAACGCCGAGACGAGGAGGGTGATGTCTGGCATTTTCAGGGTGTTGGGGGGCCAGGTGGTCATCTTGTGACCCCCCACCCAGCGAGCTGAGGTATAGCCGGCTCAACTGAGCTGTGCCTGGAGCCTGAAGATCACCTGGCTGTTGCAGAGGTGTTAGAGGACGGTTGCGGCAGACGGCAGATGGCAGACGGTGAAAACGGGACCTGGCTGTTGCGGCCCAGGCAGCTGCGGGGCTGGCGCAGTTCACACAGTGGTCGGCGATGTTGCTGTGGCGGCGGCGGCGGCGGTGGTGCCAGCGGTGGTGCCTGGGCTGCTGGAGCAGACCTTCGGTTTGGCTGCAAGTCTGGGCACTGCGGGTGGCGCCGCGGAGGCGGCGGCGGTGGCTACAGAGGCGGAGGTAACTGCGGTGGCGCTCGCAACGGCGATGGTGGTGGCAACGGCAGCACCTGGAGGCTAGGCTGCGAGGATGACCTCTTTGTTGGTGGTGGAGAGGCCATTGCTGCAGGTGGTTAGGATCCCTCCGCTGCTGTGGGGGGATCTGGACACCCTCCCTTTTTTGAAGTACTGGGGGGGCTTATTAATCTAGTTACCTGAGTGGCCTGTTTAGAAAATTAAGGTTTGCGGTGGGGGTTGAGGATTGTTAGCGGGGGATGATTGTTTGGTCTCCCCCCTTGATTGTTCCTCCCCCCCTCATTAGGGTATGGCCACTCAGCGTAACCTAGCAGCTTTTCGATCGGCTTGCAGCCTTCATTTAAACATCTTTTCCTCCCTGGTTATCCTGGTTATTCAATCACGTCTTACTCCGTCCGGATGCTCCACCTTGCCTTTTCCGACCTTACCTTTGGCTTTCGCTGGTATCAGGAAGGGAGGAGGCACAGACACCGAGAGCCTTGGATTATTTTATTTGTACTGTTGGGCGAGACGGACCATCTTCTCTTTTGTCCTTGTGACTCTGGACTGGTCGCTGTGAGAGGGCGGTCATTGAGACTCTTATTCCCCCCCCTTGGACTGACTTATTATAACCACAAGACTTCCCATCGCCATGAGAGGGCGATGGTGTGCCGATGTTCTAGTATATTGGCTTCCTTGTATAACATCTACCCTATTCTTTTGTCTTAACCATCTGTTTTTAACCATCGTTAACACCTTTAAGAAGAAAATGGCCTTTAATCACCTCCAGTTCTCTCTTGTTCTCGATGTATTCAACAGCGGAGCTCCTTGCACTGCGAGACTCCCCCCTCTCGCAGGTTTGGCCCTCCCAGTTATCGAGGGCCGCCCTTGATGACGGGTTTTGGAACCCCGAGAGGTGGCATGCTAAGAAGCTTTGGGGTTTTTTAGATAGATTTTTTTTTTAAACAAACTTTATTCGGTATAAAAAGATAAAAGTTATATAAAACATATATATAAAAATCTTCTTAGCTCTAAACAAAAATACATTTCTAAATTACTTACAAACAAAAACTAACAAACAAGATTCTCTAATATTTCATTGTCTAAGTATATAAATTAACTTTACTTCTTAATGACGGTGTATAATTGTTACCTTTGATTTCTTACTGTATTTGACCTTAGCTTTTTTTTCCGCTGATTAATCCATTCATACCATCTGTCCCATACTTTATAGTACTGTGAGTCTTCCTTATCATTTAATTTTAAAGTTAATCTATCCATTTCTGCACATATAAATATCTTTTGAATTATTTGCTGTTCTGTTGGCAACTGCTCTAATTTCCAGGATTGGGCTAGAGTTAGTCTAGCCGCCGTGATTATATGTAACGTAATGTACTTTATTTCCTTCCTATTATTTTTTTTGAGTATACCCAACAGGAAAATTTCAGGTTTTAAATCAATGTTTTCTTCTGTTATTTCTATTATCCAGTTTTTAATTTTCATTCAGAATCTTTTAATTTTTGGGCACAGCCACCAAAGATGATAAAAGGTCCCCAGTGTTTGTTTGCATTTCCAACATATCGGGTTAACATTAACATACATTTTTGCCAGTCTAGCGGGGGCTAGATGCCATCTGTACCACATCTTGTAGTGGTTCTCTTTATATGTTGTTGCTTTTGTTATTCTGTAATTATTTTCCCATATCATTTCCCACCTTTCCAATAGTATATTTCTTCCAATGTTCCTAGCCCAAGCTATCATTTGGCCTTTGATTATATTTTCTGCTAGGTCGAACTCTAATAGGTATTTAAAAATCTTCGAAATTAATTTCCCCTCTTTGGTTTCTAACAATTTATCTAACTGGCTGGGTTTTATTTCAACTCCTCCTTCCTCACTGTCTATTTTGTATCTGGTTTGTATTAATAAGTACGGCCACCAGTCCATTTCTATTCCCTGGTCTCTGAGTTCTTGCCGTGTTTTTAATTTTCCATTTGGGTCCAGAACTTCTTTATATCGTATTATTTTTTGGGTATCTGATGTATTGGGATGCATTGTTGCCTCTAATGTAGATATCCAGCCTGGGACTTTCATATAGTGCCTATGTTTAATTTCCAGCCAGGTGCCAATTA
Source organism: Ptyas mucosa (assembly GCA_012654045.1). Lineage (NCBI taxonomy): Eukaryota > Metazoa > Chordata > Lepidosauria > Squamata > Colubridae > Ptyas > Ptyas mucosa. The sequence continues at coordinate 15,596 of WNWU01012706.1, forward strand.
GTGAGTTCCTTATTATATGATTTTTGAAGTGTTTGTATGTTTTTCCTATATTCCATAAATAGGCATGCCAGCCTTTTAATAAGTCGTGACCTTCCAATTTCAATATTCTTTGGTTGTCCAAATTGACCCAATCTTTGATCCATATCAGACTTGCCGCTTTATAATACTTTTCCCAGGCTGGTAGGCCAAAGCCTCCTCTAGTTCTATCGTCTTGTAATATTTTCAAATTTATCCTCAGTTTTTTCCCCTCCCATATAAATCTTGAAATTATTTTATTCAAATTTGTAAAGAAATTTTTTTCCAATTAGATAGATTTTTAACTTCTATTTTAAGGGGTTCTGGAAGGAGGGTGGTTTCTAATGTAAATAACGAGGCTGGGGGGCCTCTTAAGGATCAGCAGCCTAGCCAGTTGGTTGGTCCCGATGGGTTGGGTGGGGAGGGGGGCAGTGATGAAGCCCGGAGAGGAGTGGGACATTCTATACCTCTGATGGTTGGGAGGGGCAGAGGAGATGGGAGCAGGGGGAGGGGACACTGCACCCGCTATATTCAGGTGGTGGCACGTTCCCGTGCTCACTGCTCATCCTGTCTCCCTGGGGGTGCGGGAGCAGGGAACCCTGGACTCCGGCTGGTGTATGTAAATGCCAGGTCCGTAGTGAATAAGGCCCCCCTTGTACAAGATCTTATTGAAGAGGAGGGCACGGACCTGGTCTGTATTATGGAGACCTGGTTGGGGCAAGAGGGGGGAGTGCCTCTCTCTGATTTATGCCCCCCAGGCTTTCATGTACTGCACCAGCCATGACGCCAGGGTAGGGGTGGGGGGGTGGCGGTGGTTATTAGAGAAAATCTCAGTCCTAGGGAGGTCACTGTCCCTCAGATAGGCAGGTGTGAATCTCTCCTTTTGAAGTGGGACCCTGGAGTTCAGTCGGGTTTGTTGGTCACATACCTATCTCCCAGCTGTGTGGCCACTGCCCTGCCCACACTGCTCGATGTCTTGACCGAAGTGGCAGTGGAACTCCCCAGCCTTTTGGTTGTGGGAGACTTCAATCTGCCATCAATTGGTGAGACATCTGAGATGGCACGGGAGTTCATGGCCTCCATGGCGGCCATGGACCTGACTCAGGTGGTTCAGGGCCCAACTCATAGGGGTGGACATACACTTGACCTGGTTTTTCTCTCTGGGCAGTGGATAAATGGCCGGGGTAGGGGGGATCTGTCTATTGCCCCCCTGTCATGGACCAACCATTCCCTCCTTAGGCTGGACTTTCAATCCACCAACCCCCGCTGCTGGGAGGCGGAACCAGTAAAATGGTTCTGCCCCAGGCGCCTGATGAATCCTGAGAGATTCCTGATGGAGCTTGGGACATTCCCTGCTTCCCAACCCCGCGATTCGACTGAGGCACTGGTAGCATCCTGGGAACGGACAGCTGCCGGGGCCTTGGACCGAATCACACCTTTGCGGCCTCTGATCCGATGCAGATCCTGGGTGGCTCCTTGGTTCTCCATGGAGCTCCGGGAAATGAAGCATTGGAAAAGACGCCTAGAGGAGTGTTGGAGGTCCTCCCGATCCGAATCTGACCGAACACAGTTAAGAACCTATATTAGGTCTTATCTTGTGCCGATGGAAGCGGCAAAGCGGGATCATTTCGCCGCTCTCATTGCATCTGCAGAAAATTGCCCAGCAGCCCTGTTTATTTTTTTTATTTTATTTTTAAAAAAATAGTCTTTATTTACATTTTTCATTAAAAAAGAAAACAACCCACCATATAAATAACATACAAAACAGCACAACAAATAACAAGCATACCTATAAGTAGTACCTTAATATTCGGTACAATATATCTATATTATATTCCAGGGGAGACAGAACAACTTATATACCTTTATAGATCAATTAGGTCTATCCGACCTCACTATACTTGTATAGTATAAGTTTCTCAATAAATACAATTCCTCATCTAGTTTGGGTTATGATTTTCTCTTTTCTAGCCAAATATATACTTTTTCCCAGGATAAACATGTTTGTGTTTGGTCTCTATCTTTTAGTTTTTTAGTCAATTTATCTGCTTCCTCACATTCTAAAATCTTCTTTATAATTGCCTCCTCTGATGGGGTATTTTTGTTTTTCCAAAATTGAGCGTACGTCAATCTTGCCGCTGTTATAATGTGTAGTGCAAGGTACCATGAGTCTTTTTTAATATTTTCCGGTTTGGAGCCGAGCAAGCATGTCTCTGGTCGCCATTCAGTCTTTTGATTTAAGATCTCGTTAAGCCATTTTTTTATTTTCCCCCAGAATTTTACTGCTTCCGGGCACGTCCACCACTGATGGTAGTAGGTGCCACACTCAAGCCCACACTTCCAGCATTCAGCAGACTGTCCAGTGAACATTTTAGCTAGTCTATCGGGGGGGGGAGATGCCACCTATATATCATCTTGTAGATGTTTTCTTTGTACGCCGTAGAAACTACTAATTTCATATTCCCCCACCATATCTCTTGCCATTTTTCTAAATGGATTGAATAACCAAAATTTTTCCCCCAGGCAATCATTGAATCTTTAATTATCTCATCACCTATCTCTAATCTCATCAACAATTTATAGGTTTTCGAAATCATGCCTTTTTCTTGGCCCATCAGGATTTTGTCTAATTCTTGTAAGTCAACATTTATACCTTTCCTATCTCTGTCTTTTTTATATTTAGATTGAATCTGTAGATAGGTCCACCAGTCCACTTGTAGTCCTAATCTTTGTAGTCCCCAGCAGCCCTGTTTAGAGTGACCCGCTCTCTCCTCAATCAGGGAGCAAGGGAAGACCCCTTACAGGGCAGAGCTGAGGATTTTGTTCAGTTTCTGCAAGATAAAATCACTCAGATCCGGGTCGGTCTGGACTCTGACTGGGCAGAGTCCATCCAGGAGACTGGGGCAAGTCTTGGGAGTAGTATCTGGGTTGAGTTTGACCCTGTTTCCGTGGATGAAGTGGACAGGATTGTGGATAGACTGGGTGCCTCCACATGTTTGCTGGATCCATGTCCCTCCTGGCTTGTCTCAGCTGCCCGGGAGGTGACTGGACACTGGATCCAGGCTATTGTCAACACTTCCTTGAGGGAGGGGGTCGTCCCCGCCTCCCTTAAGGAGGTGGTGGTTTGACCCCTCCTCAAGAAGCCGGCCTTGGATCCAGACTCACTTAATAACTATCGGCCGGTCTCCAACCTTCGCTTTATTGTGAAGGTTGTTGAGTCTGTGGTGGTGCAACAGCTCCCACAGTTCCTGGAGGAAACAGATTTCCTAGACCCGTACCAATCGGGGTTCCAGCATGGGCACAGCACAGAAATGGCATTGGTCGCTCTGGTGAATGATCTCTGGTGGGCCCGGGATGGAGGTTGTTCCTCCATCCTGGTCCTACTTGACCTCTCAGCGGCTTTTGATACCATCAACCATGGTATCTTACTGCAGCGACTTGGGGGGTTGAGGGTAGGAGGCACTGTTTTACAGTGGTTCTCCTCCTACTTCTCAGGTTCGCTTGCAGTTTGTATGGGGGAGTCAGAGGTCCACCCCGAGGCCCCTTACTTGTGGGGTGCCTCAGGGGTCAGTTCTCTCCCCCCTATGTCAGCACCCCAAGTTTCATTTGTCCCAGTGCTGACATGAAGAAAGAAAAGAAAAAGAAAAGGAGAGAGAAGAAGCAGATTGACCTTTCACACAGTTACTACCTGGCAGATAATATCACCTAGGAGATGGGTTGGGAGGGGGACATTCCTGTGAGGTGAAGTAGTGAGAGGGACTTGGGAGATGGCCAATGAGAATGAGAATTGAGGGACGGAAAGGGAAGGGTTTGGGGGTTAGCAGGTCAGTACTGGCACCGATGGAGTTGGGACCAGACATGTTTGTCCTTAATAAATGAAAGATTTCATCAAAGACTATTTGTTTGGAAAATGTGATTTATTTAAGATAACGTTGGAACCTGACACCCTACTCTTTAACATCTATACGAAGCCACTGGGTGAGATCATCCGTGGCTTCGGAGTGAGGTATCATCAATATGCTGATGATACACAGTTATATATCTCCACCCCGGGCCACCCCGGGGATGCCCTTTCCGTGATGTCCCACTGCCTGGAGGCGGTACGGGCCTGGATGGGTAGGAACAGGCTAAGACTCAACCCTTCCAAGATTGAGTGACTATGGATACCGGCGTCTCGTGTTCTAGAAGTTCCATCACTTTCGATGGGGGGGAAATGCTTCATCCCATCGAGAGGGCCCACAACTTGGGTGTCCTCCTGGATTCCCGGCTGTCTTTGGAAGACCATCTTACGGCTGTGACCAGGGGGGCCTTTGCCCTGGTTCACCTGGTGCGCCAATTGCGCCCCTTACTAGACAGAGATGCCCTCTGTACAGTCACTCATGCCCTGGTCATTTCTCATTTGGATTACTGCAACTCCCTCTACATGGGGCTGCCCTTGAGGTGCACCCAGAGGCTCCAACTGGTTCAGAATGCGGCTGCGTGGGTGGTTACGGGAGCTCCCCATTACTCCTGTGTAACCCCTCTTCTACGCGAGCTGCACTGGCTACCAGTGGTCCTCCGGATCCGCTTCAAGGTTCTGGTACTTACCTTTAAAGCCCTACATGGCTTAGGTCCAGGGTATTTGTAGGACCATCTCCTACCCGCCTCCCATCACCCTGTCCACTCTCACAAGGCTGCCCTCCTCAGGGTACCATCGGCCAGACAATGTCGGCTGGCGACGTCCAGGGATAGAGCGTTCTCCGTTGGCGCCCCTGTCCTCTGGAATGAGTTACCCAGCGAGCTTCAGACGGCGCCTGATCTCCGCTCCTTCCGTCGGGACTTAAAGACCTGGCTGTTTCAACAAATGGGTTGATCTTGATCCTCGGGTCTTTCTTATTTTGATTGTTGTTGTTTTAACTGGGTTTTAATCATTTAGATCTTTTATTATTGTATGTTTTTAACTTGTGTTCGCCGCCCTGAGTCCTTAGGGAGAAGGGCGGCATATAAATTTTTGGTAAAAAAAAAAAGATACAGAAGGATCTTTTTTTTTTTATTGAAAAAGTTTTAAAAGTTTTACATACATTTTCTCCCCCCTCCCCAACCACCCCCCCGACTTCCCAGAGCAAATACAAAATATAAAATACAGCTCAAATTCCCTAAATTCAACTCCATTTCTCACTTATCATAATCATTAAACAAATAGATAAAAGGAAAGCAAGTCTTCTTTCTTCTTATTCCATCTAATTCAACAAAATTAGTATCCATTTATAATTACAGCAGTTAATAAAACAATTAAGTATTACCTAATCAAACCTATCATTACTCAATTTAGCTATTAGATACTTAACAAATTATTAGGTCTATACAATTTAACAAGATATTTTATAACTTCTTTCATTTAAAACAAACAAAAAGAAAAAAACCAAAAGAAAAAAACCTCATTCAAAAACCCCAAATTTAAAATAAAATACTATATAAACTCTTCCGTCCTCCAGTTTTAAACCATCAAGGTCCAATTATAATTAAAACACTTAATTAAAAAAAAATTTCTAACTAAAAAATAATAATCAAACCTCTTATTAATTTATCAATACATATTAACAAATCAACTAAAAACATCATTTAATAGCTATATCAAACATTTAAATTCTTCATACTAGATTAAACCAGTTGCTAATCTTCTTATCTTCACATCTTCCAACAGCATATAGAATGTCTTCATTTGCGTCTACCCACCTAAATAAAAGTTGCTTCTTTATATTAAAAAAAACCCCCCGAGTGACTTTGTAATTGTATTTCAAATAGTATCCATCAAATTCAGTCAAAAATTAGATTAATAAATTCATCAGACGTATTAGGGAAACCACCAGATCAACTGCAATTGCCCTAGGCTCATAGTCCTTTTGCCTTATATTTATTACCATCAAACAGGAAACTCCAATTTACTGTATTCAATAAAACTTCTGCAATTGCAATTAAGTCCAGATTTATTACAGTCCTTAATAAAATATTCCAAATCATTCAGGTCAAGGCATATTTCACAGCCCAACACACCAGCATTGCTGAGATCTGTTTATTCTTCTCATAATATTCAAATACAGCTGTAGGTTACCTCCTCATCGTCGCTCATCGCTTAGTTAACTGGCATTAAGCTGTTGGCTGTTTTCTTCCAAAAGTTCAAAATCTTTAAACACTTAAACAATACTTTTTAAGGACCATCATCTCATCAAGCAGGGTTATTTTCCATATCTCCTGTCTTTCTTCTTTTCCTTTTTACGAACTTTTTTCTTAACTTTGATCCCTCTGCCTTTTTTAACTCCAGTAAAATTTTGCAGTTTTTGGGATTGCATTTTATAAAATTTTTGCAGAAATGTAACTTCTTCTGGAAACAGCTCTTTAAATGAAAGTTGGATTTTATAAGAAAAAATTTGTGTAGCCAAAATCTCATCAGCTTCCAAAATTTCTTGCTCCTTATTCTGCACAGCATCCGTCTTTTTCTCCCCAAAAAAAACTACTATAGGCTGTTGTTGTTCTTTTCTATCTCCCAACTCTTCATTCAATCCCCCACTGCTAGATTGCAACTCAGTATTTCCATGTATTTCATTGTTTCCAGCTTGAAAAGCTTGAAATATAGTAACATTTTTTTCCAATAAAGCAGAGGTAACTGAACTCCAAGCTTCCTCAAAATCAGACCATATTTGAGGGTTAATTAACCCTCCTTTGCTTTCTTTGCTTTCAAAAAGACCAGCCATCTTGCCCCCCTTCTCCCTTCCCTTCCAAAAGGACAGGAAAAAAAGAGAAAAAAAAGTATCAAAAAGAAAAAAAAAGGACCCTTTGCAATTTGTAATTTATATTACTGCTTCAATTATTATTATTACTTCCTTTCTTGTTTCATCCACTTTACAAAAAAGAGTTTTACGTTTCAAACAGGGGCTTATCAATAATTACTTTTAATTTTCACTTCTTCATGCCCCGTTGAAACTCAAACGCCATCTTGCTTTCACTTTCAGCTTAAGGAAAATCTTTTAAAGAAGGTAAATCTTTGGAGTTAAAAAAAAAGAAAATACTTACTGTTTTATTCATGCTGCTTATGCTCCGCCAGCTTGATTCAAAAAGTATTTGTTTAAAGTTGGTTGCTGGGATGGTAACGACATCTAGCTCTGCAAAGCAGAGACATCCAGGGTCCGGAGTACTGACAGGCTTAACGGGGAGCTCTCATCTTCGAGCGCCAGATTATAGGAAAAATCTGGCACTCTCAGGGAGCTCTACCCCACCCGTCTACTCACTTTCCCCCCTCTTACCAGGAGGAAAGTTTCTAAACCGCAAGACAGCTGATAGTCACTGTTCTTGCGGTTCTACGGAGCCCTGGGTTGGCGCTTCAAAAAGAAGCGTCCGGCGATGTCGCGATCCCACCGGAAGTCATCGATACAGAAGGATCTTGACAGACTTGAACATTGGGCTCTATCTAACAAAATGAAATTCAACAGTGAAAAAAAGCAAGGTTCTACATTTAGGGAAGAAAAACAAAATGCACAGGTACCGTATATGTGGTACCTTGCTCAATAGTAGTAACTGTGAGAGGGATCTTGGAGTCCTAGTAGACAACCATTTAGATATGAGTCAGCAGTGTGCAGCAGCTGCCAAAAAAGCCAACACAGTTCTGGGCTGCATAAACAGAGGGATAGAATCAAGATCACGTGAAGTGTTAATACCACTTTATAATGCCTTGGTAAGGCCACACTTGGAATATTGCATTCAGTTTTGGTTGCCATGATGTAAAAAAGATGTTGAGACTCTAGAAAGAGTGCAGAGAAGAGCAACAAAGATGATTAGGGGACTGGAGGCTAAAACATATGAAGAACGGTTGCAGGAACTGGGTATGTCTAGTTTCATGGAGAGAAGGACTAGGGGAGACATGATAGGAGTGTTTCAGTATCTCAGGGGTTGCCACAAAGAAGAGGGAGTCAAACTATTATTCAAAGCACCTGAGGGTAGAACAAGAAGCAATGTGTGGAAACTAATCAAGGAGAGAAGCAATTTAGAACTAAGGAGAAATTTCCTGACAGTTAGAACAATTAATAAGTGGAACAACTTGCCTGCAGAAGTTGTGAATGCCCCAACACTGGATGTTTTTAAGAAGTTGTTGGATAACCATTTGTCTGAAGTGGTGTAGGGTTACCTGCCTGGGCAGGGGGTTGGACTAGAAGACCTCCAAGGTCCCTTCCAACTCTGTTATTCTATTCTATTCTATTTATTAAAGTGGCAAATAATCACATAGAGCAAAACTACAGACCCAAAAGAAAAGAACTAAGAGAGGAAAAGTTAAAAATTTCAAAGCACAGAAAATTGGATGGCTAAATTGGGTAGGCGTTATTTTGGAAAGGCATTTCATAATAATAATAATAATAATAATAATAATAATAATAATAATAATAATAAT
>WNWU01012706.1:24039-70089 GCA_012654045.1 Ptyas mucosa
ATAATAATAATAATAATAATAATAATAATAATAATAATAATAATAATTTAATTTGTATCCCGCCCTTCTCCCAGAAGGGACTCAGGGCGGTGGACAGCCAGAATTAAAATACATACAATACAAAAATTAAGATAAATTAAAAGATATTAAATCGATCGGCCTCCCAATTTAAAACCCCAAGTCTATAAAATTCAAAATCCCAATTTAAAACCATTTAAGCTAGGCCGGCTTGCTGGAATAAGTAAGTCTTCAAGGCTTTGCGGAAGGTACGAAGGTCCGGGATCAGTCGTATTCCAGAAGGTAGCTCATTCCATAGGGCGGGTGCCCCCACAGAGAAGGCTCTCCCCCTGGGGGCCGCCAGCCGACATTGCTTGACTGACGGCACCCTGAGGAGGCCCTCTCTGTGAGAGCGTATTGGCCGGTGGGAGGTTATCGGTAGCAGCAGGCGGTCTCGTAAGTACCCTGGCCCTAAGCCATGGAGCGCTTTAAAGGTGAGAACCAATACCTTAAAGCGCACCCGGAAGACCAACGGGAGCCAATGCAGCTCGCGCAGGAGAGGCGTTACATGGGAGTGCCCCGTCGCTCCCATAATCACCCGCGCGGCCGCATTCTGAACCAGTTGGAGCCTCCGGGTGCTCCTCAAGGGGAGCCCCATGTAGAGAGCGTTGCAGTAGTCCAGGCGAGATGTAACGAGGGCATGAGTGACCGTGCATAAGGAGTCCCGATCCAGAAAGGGGCGCAACTGGCGTATCAGGCAAACCTGATAAAAAGCCCTCCTGGCCACGGCCGTCATGTGCTCTTCTAGAGACAGCCGTGTGTCCAGGAGGACGCCCAAGTTGCGAGCTCCCTCTGTAGGGGCCAATAACTCGCCCCCAATAGCCAGCAATGGCACCAGCTGGCTATATCGGGACACCGGTATCCACAGCCACTCGGTCTTGGAAGGGTTGAGTCGAAGCCTGTTCCTCCCCATCCAGACCCGCACGGCCTCCAGACACTGGGACATCACTTCGAGGGCATCATTGGGGTGGTCTGGGGTGGAAATGTACAGCTGAGTATCATCAGCGTACAGATGACATCGCACCCCAAAACCACGGATGATCTCACCCAGCGGCTTCACATAAATGTTGAACAGGAGCGGTGAGAGGACCGACCCTTGCGGCACCCCGCAAGCAAGGCGCCTCGAGGTCGGCCTCTGCCCCCCTGCCAACACAGACTGCGACCGGTCAGAGAGATAGGAGGAGAACCACCACAGCACGGTGCCTCCCACCCCCAATCCCCCCAACCGGTGCAGCATGATACCATGGTCGATGGTATCAAAAGCCGCTGAGAGATCTAACAGGACCAGAACAGAGGAACAACCCCTGTCCCGGGCCCTCCAGAGATCATCCACCAGTGCGACCAATGCCGTCTCCGTGCTGTACCCAGGCCTGAAGCCGGACTGGCACGGATCTAGATAGACGGTTTCATCCAGGTACTGTGGGAGCGGGCGCGCAACCACACTCTCAACAACCTTCGCAATAAAGCGAAGGTTGGAGACTGGACGGTAGTTTGCCAAAACAGCCGGGTCCAGGGAAGGCTTCTTGAGGAGGGGCCTCACCACCGCCTCTTTCAAGGCGGGACGCAAGAAACCCTCTCTCAAAGAAGCATTTATAATCCTCTGGAGCCAGCCTCGTGTTACCTCCCGGGTGGCCAGTACCAGCCAGGAGGGACACGGGTCCAATAAACATGTGGTTGCGTTTAACCTCCCCAGGATCCTGTCCACGTCCTCAGGAGTCACAGGGTCGAAGTCATCCCAGATAACATTCTCAAGACCAGCCTCAGTCATCCCGCCGGGATCTACCCAGTCAGAGTCCAAGCCTTCCCGAATCTGAGCGATTTTATCGTGCAGATACTGTGCAAAATCCTCAGCCTGCCCTTGCAAGGGGTCCTCCCGCGCTCCCTGATGTAGGAGGGAGTGAGTCACCCTAAACAAGGCGGCTGGGCGATTATCTGCCGATGCAATAAGAGCGGAAAAGTAATTACACTTTGCCGCTTTTATCGCCACTAAATAAGTCTTAATATGAGACCTAATTATTGTTCGGTCGGATTCGGAGCGGCTAGCCCTCCAACTACTCTCTAGGCGTCTTTTCCAGCGCTTCATCTCCCTCAGCTCCTTGGAAAACCAAGGAGCCGGGCAGGCTCGGCGCCGGGTCAGAGGCCACAAAGGCACGACTCGGTCTAAAGCACCAGCGGCCACCCTATCCCAGGCAGCCACCAGGTCTTCAGTCGAGTCGTGCGCCAGAGTTTCAGGAACTGGCCCAAGCTCCCTCTGGAACCTATCAGGGTCCATCAGGCACCTGGGGCGGAACCACCTAGTCGGTTCCGCCTCCCTGCGGTGGGGTGCAGTGGTCAAAAAGTCCAGCCTCAGGAGAGAATGGTCTGTCCATGACAGGGGTTCGATAACTATATCCCCTATATCCAGACCACTCAGCCACTGACCAGAGACAAAAACCAAGTCCAGAGTGTGTCCTCCCACATGAGTAGGGCCAAGAATTAATTGTGTCAGGTCCATGGCTGTCATGGAAGCCATAAACTCCCGAGCCATCCCAGATGCCTCACCGACAGACGGCAGGTTGAAATCCCCCATGACCAAAAGTCTGGGGGTATCGACCGCCACCCCGGCAATAACGTTGAGAAGCTCGGGCAGGGCTGCTGTCACGTGGCAGGGAGCCAGGTACGTGATCAGCAAGCCCACCTGCATCCCATGGCCCCACTTCACTAGGAGAGACTCACATCCGGCTATCTGAGGTACAGTGGCCTCCCTCGGATCCAGACTTTCCTTTATAACGACCGCCACCCCCCCACCCCTGCCCTGGGCCCTTGGCTGATGGAATGCGTGGAAACCTGGCGGGCACATCTCTACGAGGGGAACCCCCTCGATAATGCTGGATCTATCTACTTTAATAGTTGACTTTACTCTCATAAATCGAATTTAAATTGGATTTAATAGCTGTTAGAACTGAGACAATGCTGAAACCTAAGCTGAGAGCGCCATGTACTGACGAAGGAAAATATTCCATACTCTACAACCCTGGGAAAATTTTTGATTAGAAAAGTAAACAACATTTATTTGGAGAACTGTGGTGATATTTACTGTTTCATATTTATCTACCTTATGACTATGGGAGGTTCAACAGTGAGAACAAGGAAGATACCTAAGTAAAGCAATTTTTGAATGCTATTAAACTTATAGAGGGGACATAAGGAGATATTTGGAGAGTTTCCTGGACTATCTGAACGTCTGATTGAATAACCCTGGTATATAAAAGAACTGTGACTATAGTATTCTTTGAGGAGCAACGTTAGGCCTGAACATATGTTTGTTGAACTATTGAGTAAAAGTGGACCTTATTAAAATAAGACGAGATGCTCCATATGGGGAAAATGAGTGGAAGTGCAAAAGAAATATTGTTGATGTTCAAAAGCATTAAGGACTCTATAACAAAGAACTTTAGGGAGATAAACAATTTAATGCAAAGCATAGATGGGAAAATAGAAAATATTCTACAAGGTTAAATTTGGTTAAATTTATTTGGTTAAATTTTTATACCGCCCTTCTCCTTACGGACTCAAGGGACAATGAATAAAGACCAAGATGTCCAGGAGAGTGCAAGGGTTGGCAACCCTCTGCTCCGGAGCCACATGTGGCTCTTTTAACCCTCTGCTGCGGCACCCTCCTTTCATCCCTCTGCTGCAGAGAGAAGTGGCTGACACCGCTGCTCTTGCCGCCTCCATGGCCTGCCCGCTGCTCTCGCAGTGCCTTGTGCAGCACAGTGAAATTTAACACACTTCACAATGGGAGAGACGGGGTCCCCTCCTCCTCCTGGAGCCCATTATGATGCAGAGCCACAATGCGACCCTGCCCCACTCGCCCCCGGCAACAGCCGTGGCCTTGGCCATGACACGGGGTGGGCCAGTGTCTCGGGGCAGAGAGCAGGTCGTGCGTCCAGCACCAACAAAGGCCGGAGGTAGCCACCTGCCGTTTCCTGCAGTGTCGGGCAGTGAGAGAGAGACGGAGAGAGAGATTCAGCTTGATTCAGCTCCGTCTGCTCCCCTGTCTCTGCCTTTGCCCAGTTTTGCAAGGATTCAGTGGACGCTGCCTTGGTGATGGGGGGGTGTCATCCTGTACTTTGCCTGCTAAGCGTCTTCGGGGGCGCCCAGGGACTATATTTTCCGGCCACTTTGGACTGAGTTGCAGGATGCGGATGCATGCCTGTGTGAGTGTGCTGCTGCGTGGGATGATGCTTCTCTGAAGTGTGTGCGGCGATCTAAGGCAGCAACCTCGTGGTGGTAGAAATTAGCAAACCCCCAAAAGCTTTGCAGCTGTTTTCGTGTTTTGGAGCTTGCCAGTCCAAAACCACCTTGACCTTAGTGGGGTCCATTTCTATGACCTTTGGTGAGATCTGGAACCCAAGGTAGTCTAAGGTTGCCTTATGGAACTCACACTTCTGGATGGGGAGGAACAGGCTCAGGCTTAACCCATCCAAGACTGAGTGGCTGTTGTTTCCGACGTCCCTATATAGTCAGCTGGCACCATCGCTGACTATTGGGGGCGAATTGCTGGCCCCCACAGAGAGGGCTCGCAACTTGGGCGTCCTCCTGGATTCACGGCTGTCTTTAGAAGAGCACTTGACGGCCGTGACCGGGAGGAATTTTCATCAGGTCCGCCTGATTCGCCAGTTGCGCCCCTTTCTGGATCGGGACTCCTTACACTCAGTCACTCATGCCCTCGTCACTTCCCGCCTGGACTACTATAATGCTCTCTACATGGGGCTCCCCTTGGGGAGCACCCGGAGGCTCCAGCGGGTGCAGAGTGCGGCCGCGTGGGTGGTTATGGGAGCAACATGGCGCTCCCACGTGACACCCCTCCTGCGCGAGCTGCACTGGTTCCCGGTGGTCTTCCGGGTGCACTTCAAGGTCTTGGTTACCACCTTTAGAGCGCTCCATGGCTTAGGACCTGGCTATTTACGGGACCGCCTACTACCACAAACAGCCTCCCACCGGCTGATACGCTCTCATAGAGAGGGGCTCCTCCGGGTGCCGTCAGCCTAACAATGCCGACTGGCGGCCCCCAGGAGGAGGGCCTTCTCTGTGGGGGCACCTACTATCTGGAACGAGCTCCCCCCGGAGATACAGAGGATCCCGGATCTGCGTACTTTCCGCCATGCTGTTAAGACCCTCCTATTCCAGCAAGCCGGCCTGGCCTAACTTTCTCCCCTTTTCTTTCTTTCTTTTAACGATCTTTTAAATTTTCTAAAGTGAAATTTTAATTCGTTTTAAATTATTGGGATTTTTAATTGTGATGGGCTATATTGTTTAATTTGGTTTTAATCATGTTTTAACTTTTGTATTTATGTATTTTATCTTGTGCCTGTTCACCGCCCTGAGTCCTTCGGGAGTAGGGCGGTATATAAATCTAATTAAACTAAACTAAACTAAACTAAACTAAACTAAACACTTTGAGAGTTTGACTTATAAGTGTGCGTTCAATAGTTTTCAGAGTACTTGCCGCACCAGCTGGACATGTTCCTCCATGGTTCGGGTGTATATGAGGATGTTGTCTAAATAGACGAGCACCCCCTTATACAAGTGAGGTGGTAAGATGTCGCACTCCCTCTCACTAAAGACATGCTGCAAGTCGGTGTATTCTCTAGGAAAAGTAGGCTCCCCTCCAGCTTTACACTGGGTACAAGGGTTTCCCTTGCCACTCACAATCTCCAGAGCGTTGGGTTGGCTCTCGTGGGGTGGCGGATCCGGGTCCTATTCCTATCCTTAGGTGTCTACAGCCCCCACCCCCACCATATCGTTGGGCCCCATTTGTCCAACCATACCAGCCCCAGGACAATCTCCTCGGTTATCCGAGGGACTACTACAAACTGTAATACTTCCCTATGCTGGCCAAGCTCCAACACCACTTTCTCGGTAACGTGCGTGGCTGGTTGTCCTCCCAAAAAAGACCCGTCCATCTGCTCAAACCTAATTAGTTGAGCTAACCTTTGTAGTCCCACCCCCAAGTCCGAGGCAACCGCCACACTTATGAGGCACCGGGTGCACCCAGAATCAATGAGGGCGTTGCACTTCCGACACCAACTGGCCTCCAACACCACTTGTACTATGAAGGGTTTTATGGGCATACGAACCATCGGATCAGCCTCCCTGTCGCTCTCACTGGTGTTGGTGCTGTCAATTGGAGCGGATACCTCTTCCACCGGGGTTGACTGGACCTGGACCCTCTGGCGCGTCCCACAGGACCTCTCTGGAGTGGCTTGGATACTTTTTCGGGTGAACCCTCATTTCGTGCTAGTAGGACCCAGAGATGCCTTGGGACCTTCTTCAGAGCAGTCTGCAGCTCTGTTTTCTGGCTGTCCACAACGGAAGCATGTCATAGCCTGTCATGCAGGTGGAGCCCTCTCTGTGACTGCTGGAGGAGGCACCTGAGTGGGGGAAGGCCGGGCTGCCAGGACATGGCTCGCAGGATGGGGTGGTGGTCGCTAGCCTCAGGGACTCCACTCCCTCTTCTGTCGTTCATCCTGAAACTCAACGTCTAATTCCGTCGCAGCCTGGAACCATGCCGCCAGCCTGTGGGCAAGCCCCTGACATGCACAGGCTTGTCTCAGTGTCCAGTCAAGCCCGGCCTTGAACTGGTACACCACCAGCCACTCAGGCCACTCACGTACTTTTCCCACTAGCCTTCTGAACTCCTTGATATATTCTGATACGGGCCTCCCTCTTTGCTTCACCTTCAGCAGGTCCCCCTCAGCCTGCTGTGCCCTGTTGTTGTCTTTGAACCTTTCCTGGAGGGCGGAAAGGAAAAGGCCCAGGTCCCCTAGTTCTGTGGCATGGTCACCATACAAATCGGTCACCCATTCGGCGGCTTCCTCATCCATGACTGCCGCCATGACCATATCCCATTGGGACGTGTATAACTAGCCATAGCGATCAAAATGATTCAGCACTTGCCCGAGGAACAGGGCCACTTTCTCAGAGCTTCCGTTGAATGTTGCCCTCACTGCCAGTGGGTCCCAGCAGCCCATGGTGGTGGGGCCTTGGCCTGCTGCTGGGCCAACTGGGAGGTTGGGTGTCCAGTCTTCATAGACTTGGGGCCTCTCATCTTCCCCCCGCTGCTCATAGGAGAACCTGGCTGCTCTCATCACCTCGGGGTTTGTCCTCTGGGCCACCTCTCCTGGCCTCCTCTGGGTTTCATACGGATGTCCCATGTCGGGCAGCCTGAAGCAGCAGGGAGCCCCCTCTGGCACCTGGGCCCCAGGGGAGGGGGGTGCGCCCACCCCTGTCCTCTGCCAGACACTGCCACGCCCCTGTTCCCTGAAGCCAGCTGCCCCATACATCTCCTGCAACACCTTGATTGTTTGGTTACCCACCGCTGTAGAGTAACTCCAGTCATCGTCATCAGATATCTGCCGCTCCCACTACTAGATGAAATGTGCCCCCGAGGGGGTGAGCAGCGGACCCTGGCGTGGAAGGGCCTGATAGTCCACAGTCCTGGCATTGCCCAGCCACCAGTCCCTTGTTTCACTTAGCCCAGTCTCTGCTGCCTGCAGATGGCCATCCACAGGCTTCTGCCACCCTGGATGTTTCTTCGGCCTGTCGTCCATAGGGACTTCCTCTGCTGGAACCGGTGGGGCCTCCAGCACAGTAGTTTCTGTGGAGGCGACTGACTCCTCAAGGTCAGCTGCCTCCAACCCTGGCACTGTGCCTTCAGCCATGGTAGTTGTGGGAGCCCTAACAATTCTGCCAGGTTCCAAAAAAAAAAAGAAAAAGAAAGGAACACAATCAAACACAAACCTGGTTTGTTACTGCCTGCTTTACTTCCCTTCTGGCACGTACTGACAATCGCAAAAGGAATATCTTGTTAGGGCTACTCGCCTGTGCTCCCCACCACCATTTAAACACTAATCACCGCCCTACTCACATGTGCAGCTCCCTCCCACGTGCTCTGGAGTTGAAGCCACCATCTGACAGCCTTCAGGCCCTTCCTCCTTCGTCTGCAGCCCAATAATGTCCTTGAGGGAGAACTGGTCCTCAGCTGAATGGCCAGTCCTCCATGGAGGTCCAGAACGGCCCAGGAGAGCAATGGCTGCCTCCCGGCTACAGCTGCGCCTCCCTGCTGATTTCATTGCTGCGCGACTGCCTCTCAGCTGTTCAGGGGCCGCGCAGCTTGCTCCCGGCATGGAAACAACTGGCAGGCTCTTCCAGGGTTCTCCGCTGCATCCCCGCCGCCCGGAGAGGTGAGATTCAGTGTGGCAGCGGGGCTGGTGGCTCCCGGAGTCTTGGTAGCTTCTGGGCTGGTTCTGGGTGGGCGGTTGGGCTGGTGGCTATCTGGAGACTTCAGGGCAGCGGCTCCCCGCTGAATGGCAGCTCCAGGCTGGCCAGCACGCCGGAGCTGACAATGGAGTTGAGAGTGGGTGGGTTTTATACCCTCTTTGGGCTTTGTTTTTGAGCTTCCTGTTCCTGTGCAACAACATATCCTTTAATATTCTATTGGCTATAGTCAGATTCATATGGGGTCATGTAGGGGTTATGTAGGGGTCCTAGCTGGCTCTATAGGCAAAAGAGGAAATGCAAATCCTAGGTGCTTGTCTGAGCTAATCTGGTCATCCTCTGGTTTATTGTTTATCTGAGCTCCCAGGTTTCTGTGACTTTGAAGTTTGGACTGCTCTGGGGGTGCAATGAAGGGGCTTGTGTTCTGAAAGGGTGTTGAGCAATTCCTATTGTGGCTAATGGCTTTCATCCTTTGTTGGATCTTGGGTGAGGGGCTGCTTCTAATCCTATCCCTCTGCTTTTGTTAGCTGTCAAACTTTGCTGCAAGCAGTTTCGAAATATCCTGTCTTGAATGGATTTCTGCCTGCAGTATTTGCTTTGCTTATAAATAGAGTCATCTAGATGGTTGGCTTCTTCTTTCAATAAGCTCTTTATCTCTTAAGTGCTGGCATTTGCTGTGGGCTATTAAGAAAGACTTGGGGGCTGCTTCCTGCCTCTAAAAAACAAGTTTCTCCATTTCTCATTGAGAGAAATATAATATTTTGCCTTTTTTAATATTCCTCAAAATATTTCATTCTTCTGGGGGGGGGGCTTCCCAAACTCTGTAACTCAAACAGTTTAACATTTGATTGGCAGTAAGTTGATCAAAAGTATTAACATCCCTACTTAACCATGATTTTTTTAAAAAAAGGATTACCTGTGATTTTCAAGATTTATAATGATAAATTACTAGAGATCTGTAGTGCTTTGGTTTTGCTCTCCAAAAGAGGCTTCATAGTTGTGAGATTTAAAAAAACAGCAAACCTCATAAAAAGTAAAACGGAGACCATGAACAAGTAAAAAAGCAGATTTATTATAAAGATATATATAAATATATCATAAGCTTTTGCAAAAGTGTTCTCCCATGAAGGAGAGAGAACGTCTTACAGCTCCAAATACATGGTTTAAATACATTTTCAGGCAATCAGCAAAACAATTAAAACGCCCCCACTTATCATTGTTTTTCGGACGTTACATAACATTTTGGCTTTCTCAGCAACATTTTTCCTGACTTAGAATTCTCCCTTGGAGGGGCATTTCCCTCCTAAAAATACCCTTTCAATACGTCCTTAACTAAGACAATTAATTGGAACGGGGTATCTTCCTTCCTTCTTCTAATTTAGCTTGGGTCAGCCTGACCCAACTCAGAATGTACTAACTTAAGTGTCTGGCATTTCCTCAGAAAAGGTATCATACATACTTCCCCTTTCTAAGTGTCTTACACAGCTAAATAACTTAGGGTTAGCTCAGGTTATATGAAGTATAAATATGGAGTCACTTAGTCCATTTATATTTATTGTAATCAATTTTTTCTCTTCCATATTCATGTTTTATATGAAGGGTTCATTGCTCTAGTACAGTGGTTCTCAACCTTCCTAATGCCACGACCCTTTAATACAGTTCCTCATGTGGTGACCCCCAATCATAAAATTATTTTCGTTGCTACTTCATAACTGTAATTTTGCTACTGTTATGAATCGTAATGTAAATATCTGATATGCAGGATGTATTTTTATTGTTACAAATTGAACATAATTAAAGCATAGTGATTAAACACAAAAACAATATGTAATTATATATTGTGAAATATTTATTTCTAATTACAAATAAATGAAATTTTGTCTTGAAGCATGGTGTAGTATGGATAACAGTTTTAATACAACAACAGTAAACTACATTGGTACATTTTGTAACAGTATGCATACAAAGCCAACGTCAGTGCGAAGGTTGCGATTGCTTTTTTCTCACCAGATCAGAAATTCTCGGGGCAGTCTTTGCAAGAGCACAACGAAGATCATCTTCCACAACAAGTCTACTTCTGTATTTAGACTTGATAACCAACAAGCTGGAAAACCCTATTTCACAAAGACATGTTGTTGGAAATGGAAGAAGAAGGCGCAACACAGTCTCAGACAGAACAGGATATGACTGCAAACACTTGATCCAGAATTTTGTAACTGGCATTGTAGCGAAATCAGTTCTCGCTGCATCGTTGTTAATAAGTTCAATGAACTCCTCTTGTGCTGTCTCAGGAACATCTTCAACTTTGACTGTGAATGGGCTTCTGGCAAGTGCAAATGGGGTGTCAGGTAGATTTGGAAAGTACGATGAAACTTCGTCTTCAAGCATGTGCAAGTGTTCTTTCACAGAAATTATCATCGTAATCTTTTTGTCTGGTTCAATGTCATGTTCCTCAAAGAAAGTAGATAAGGTAGGCAACATGTAAATTTTATTTTCATCCAATTTTTTTTGCCAAAGCTGAAGTTTCATTTGGATCTTTTCAGACAAATCAAGGCATGTTGCATCTGGTCCTTGCAGTGATAAATTTAACTCATTCAAGATGGCAAAGATATCAACCAAGTAAGCTATTTTCTGCAGTTCACTTTTATCACTGAAAAGTGCTTTGAACTGCGGTCTTGCTTTCTGATTAAAAAACATTTTGAGTTCATCACGAAGCTCAAAAACACGTTTTAAAACTTTTCCTCTCGACAACCATCTCACTTCAGTATGAAATAGCAGAGCATTGTTTGGCACATCCAACTCATTGCACAGTTGCAAAAACAGCCAACTGTTTAAGGAGCTTGCCTTTACAAAATTGACAGAATTTTATGACACTTTTCATTACTTCTTGTAACTCTTGTGGCAGCGTCTTCGTTGCTAATATTTGCCGATGAATCATACAGTGAGTTCTGATGACTTTTGGTGACTCATTCAGTACCAAACGTTGAAATCCAGATCAATATCCTAGCATAGCTGGAACAGCATCTGTGCAAACACCACAAACCTTTTCCCAAGAGATCTTATGCTCTTTCAGAAATGAACCAACTGTGTCAAATACATCACGTGCAGTAGTTGTCGTTTCAAGAGGTTTGCAAAAAAGAAACTCATCTTTAAAGTTGCCATCATTAATATACCTCACGTAAACCAGTAACTGTGAACAGTTTGCAACGTCTGTAGATTCATCAAGCTAGATACTAAATATTGGAAGTGGAGCAGATTTAATTTCCTGGATTACCTGATCAAGAATATCAGCAGACATGTCATCTATTCTTCTGCGGACAGTGTCGTTAGATAAGGAAATTGGACTCAATTTCTTAACAAATTCATCTCCGATCATAACTCGAACAATGTCTTTGGCCGCTGGCAACAGTAAATCCTCAGCAATGGTGTGAGGTTTCATAGCTCTGGCGATTCTGTGTGCCACCAAATATGAAGCTTCGACGGCTGCTACGTTTTGTTTGTAGTACTTGCCACCAGTGTCAAGTCTAGCTTTCTTGAGTCCATCAGCTTTGCTTCTAAAATAGTTGGTATCCTTGCCGGCAAAGCTCAGATGCTTGCTATCAAAATGGCATTTCATTTTGTTTGGCTTCATAGATTTGGCTGATAGAACTTCACAACAAATAACACATTGTGGTTTCTCAATTCCTGCTGTAATTATTGAGGTAAACCCATACTGTAAAAAATCCTCACTGTATTTTCTTTTCTTAACTTTCGGTTCCATTGTCATGGGTTGGTTTGCTAATGAAAATAATATTTAACAATAGCTTTAATAATGCAAAAGATGATACATGGCATAGTTCTTCCCTAACTTGCACATGACTGTTAGAACTGGGAGAGATCATGGATTGAGTACAATGTGAAACTCACTTAACAATGCTCTTGCTTAGCAACCAAAATTTTGGGCTCAATTCTGGTCATAAATCAAGGACTTTCTCTCCCTTCCTCTTTCCCTCTTTCTCTCTCTCTCCCTCCCTTCCTTTCCTGCTTTCTCTCTGCTTTCTTTCTTTTTCTCTCTTTCTTGTCTCTCCCTTCCTCTCTCTCTTTCTCTTTTTTGTCTCTTTTTCTTTCATTCTTTCTTTTTTCTCTCTCTCCCTTCCTCTTTCGCTCTTTCTCTCTCTCTCTCTCTCTCTCTCCCCCTTCCTTTCCTGTTTTCTCTCCTGCACCCAAAACAGGAGCTTTAGGCTGTGGCAGGCAGAGGCAGGGGTTGAAACGGGAGCTTCAGGGGTACTCCCAAAAGCCGCAGCAAGCATCAGCGGTGTGGTGGCAGCAGGGAATCCCTGAACTCTCTCACCAAAAGATTTTCGGTGTGGCTTTTGCCGCTGCAGGCATAGGCGGCGCGGTGGC
Organism: Ptyas mucosa; assembly: GCA_012654045.1. NCBI lineage: Eukaryota > Metazoa > Chordata > Lepidosauria > Squamata > Colubridae > Ptyas > Ptyas mucosa. Next base: position 36,742 of record WNWU01012706.1, read on the forward strand.
AGCAGGGAATCCCTGAACTCACTCACCAAAAGATTTTCGGTGTGGCTTTTGCCGCTGCAGGCATAGCAGGGGTGGGTTCTAAATTTTTTTACTACCTGTTCTGTGGGCGTGGCTTATTTTTTGGGCATGGCTTGGAGGTCATGTGACTGGGTGGGCATGGCTAGATGGTCATGTGACCGGGTGGCCATGGCTATGTGTATAGGGACTACTCAGAGGGCTGAAAAAAGTCATTTCTGACAGGTCCTCGCACTTTTGACTGGTCCTCACACTTATGACCATCCTCACATTTATGCCCATGCAGCATTCTTAACAACCATGTCACTCATTTCACAACTGCTTCTCTTCACCATGGTGACAAGATAGGGCAAAAACGTAAAATGTGAGGACAGTTGTAAGTTCGAGGACTGGTCAAAAGTGCGAGGACCACTCAAAAATAACTTTTTCAGCCCTCTGAGTAGTCCATATGCATAAAAGGATACAGCAATAGAGAGGGATGAAGGAAGGGAAATTAGAGTAGGAGTGATGGTAAGAGAGGGAGGAAGAGAGGAGGAGAAGGAGAAAGGAAGAGGAAGTAGGGAGGAGAAGAAGGGGGGGAAGAGAAAGTAAGAAGGAAAGAAAAGAGAGAGGTGGTAAACCAATATTACCCTTCATCCTCATCTCTAATCTTAATCAAATTCAATTTTTCCCTTCTATTCTATATTATACCCCTTCGCATTGTCCTCTATTTTTATATCCATCCTCACATTGGTTAATTATGTAATTATGTAATACAGTTGTTTAATACAAATTCAACATTTTAATATAAATCAATTAGTTATATAACTATCTTTTTTGTATATTAATCAATATGAACATGAATATTCCAATTATTTCCATGCAATCCAATTTCTTACAAATCAATTAATTATATTTACCAATAATAATAAACCAAATAATTTCCCCCATATATTCCTCCAAACCACAACTTAACCATTTCTGCTTTCAACACAATATACAATTAATAGTATCTCAATTATTACAATTCCCTAGTTAAATAGAGCTTTTTTTCTTTTGTGTTTTAAAATCTTGAACTCTCCTCTTTTGCCCTAAATTTCCCATTGTTTGCAGTTTTCCACCTACCTTTTTTGGTGAGGAAAAAGAAAAAGAAATCTCTCTCTGCCTCATTTTGTCACGTTGGAGCAAAGACCCTGCTTTACTTTCAGTTTCGCTTTTCAGCCTGGCTTGGGGGGAAAAAATCTGCACCTCTTTGCAGGTAGCAAAACAGCTGAGAGCAAATCAGCGGAGAGTTGGAAGGCCGATCTAATAAACTTATGGTAATTAACCTATGCTGGAACTGAAAAGGGCTGTTTTTTCTATTTTTGCAGGCACGGGTCTACTCATTTGTTTTCTCTTAACACTGATCAGTTGTAGGGAAGCCCTTTGAAGCCCCACGGCAAGAATTTAAACAGGTTTTTTCCCTCTAGCCATCAGCTGGGACTCAGGAGGCAGCAATAGATTGGGAGTGGGCGGGGTAAGCGAACGGTGACTGGGCCGGGAACCGGTTCGGGGGCGTGGCCAGCCAATCTTATTACCTGTTCTCCGAACTATTAAATTTTGTTACTACCGGAAATGGTGCGAACCGGGAGCAACCCACCACTGAGGCATAGGCGGCGCGGTGGTGGCAGGGAATCCCTGAACTTACTCACCCAAACTTTTTCTGTTGGGCTCTTGCAGCTGCAGGTATCGGTGGTGGCGGCAGCAGCAGCAGCAGCAGGGAGTCCCTGAACTCCCCTGGACTTTTCCTACACTAGAATGTTTTCTAGTCATGTGCGCGCACACCCACACACACGCACGCAACCTCTCTCCGCTCTCTTTGCTAAAGTGTGGGGCACCGCGTTGCACGCTGGGATACGCAGCCCTCCAACAGAGGCAGAGGGTGAGGATGAGTGAAGGCGTGGGGGGGGGGTGAGAGAGGGCTTTGGCGACCCCTGTGAAATGGCCGTTCGACCCCCAAAGGGGTCGCAACCCCCAGGTTGAGAACCGCTGCTCTAGTAGATCTCGGTTCACGTTGTTCTTTGTATTCCACAATACCCCCTACTGCTCCTTCTGCTTTTTCAATCATTGCTAAGTCCTCCTCTTGGAGTTCAATCAGTGGTTCTGCCTTTCTAGGCAGCTAGGCAACCAGGAGGTTAACAAATCCCAGACTCCTTTAAAGGCTGTATTTTCAGTCATATATGTTAAATGTGTAGTGATATTATGTAAAGTTTGTATTTTAGACATGATAAATTGATATTTATCAGATATGTTAAAACAACACATTCCTTGGAATTCCTCACATCCATGTCCCATCCACAATAACATATAATCTATAGCCACACGGTTCTGCAAAAGAGATTTCCTAATCTCTCCCATCTCATCAGCTAATGCAGCAATAGCAGATGATGTTTCATTTATGCTTTTTGCTAAAGCACAAGCAAGATGCCCTATATGCAAATGATTATATTGAGTAGCCATCCAAGGAAACATTCCTAAGAGCCCTGCTTGCACTTTATTCAATATCAGTACTTCATCACTACATCCTGCATCAAATGCCTCTTGCAGTGTAGCTCTTTTGCCTCTATATATCCTTTCCTCCGTATGATCAAAGGGGTACTCTACCAGTGTTATATGCCATTTTATAGGCTTTACAGGTGTATATATGACTAGATGTGGTTCTTCCTTTGGTTTAGGTGATTCCACATGTTCATGTCCATGCACATGTGACCCATCTACTGTCTCTTTCACAGTATTCAATGTACCATCATGTACATGTACATAACTTTGTAGCAACCTTATGTGGCACTTGATTACTATGATAGAGACTAGCGTTCATCATTTCATAGTAAAATTCTGTTTCTTGATTAATGTCTTTAACATGTGCAACTGCCATAAAGGTACATCCAATTGTACAAGGACCTCCTACTGTGTGAGCAGGTATGTATGCATAGGCATATAATCCACAAAATAGAAACCATCCTCTAGGCAGGTATAATACCTGTCCCGTAGCATCCATCTCTTCCACTTCAGAACAGGTAAACACATGCTCGGTAGGTGCAGGAACATATATTACTTTTTCCTGTCTCTTCTCAGGCGGTCTATAAACCACACAATCTTAAGCTGGTAATATAGTTTTCACTTCAATCACCAATTTCTTCTGGTTAGTCCATTTATTAGGCTTTTGCAGACTCCCAAACACAGTAATCACTTGTGATAAATTATAATTATTAGGTTCTATGGTAATCTTCGCTTCCTCAAATAAGAATTTTCCAGGGAATGGCATTCCAACAAAACATGTGGACATTATATCAGAGACTGTAGTCTCTCCTTTTACACAAAGGGACGAACTGTTGAGAGCTACCTTCATTAGGTCCAGGAAAATATTCCCTTCCTTCTTACTTGGTTCTCTCACTTGTCTAGTATACCTCGTTGGTGTTTTAAGAGATCCAACAGCACATCTACCCTTCCATACAAAAGGTAATTTAGCCAGTGCTATATTTCCACATAAAAACATAAGTTTGGAGGGAGCTTTCAACTCGATATATGGTAAATATAGCCCTTCTTCAATAATCCTAAACTTCTTATAAGAAGGTGTATAATTACCATATCGATCAGTGCATTGATTGTATAAGAATTCCATTCTATTTGATAGATCCTTGTACTGGGAGACTATTTCATATGTACGATTGCACCTAGGGTATTTACCCAACGGTACACCATCATCGAAAGAGGATTTAATACAAATCCCAGCTTCAGCTGTAGTTTCAATGAGGGTCAGTGGTGTCTGCACCAGGGAATATTGTTGCTCAAGTTTGGTATGGAAACACAGCTGTTGCCATGTTATAGGATAACTAGGCAATACAGCCCAAGTCCCCACTCCTACTTGTACATGTTGCATAATTTCCCATAAGGCAACAACCATCACCACTGCAAACTTCATCTTCCTAGTGGACTAGGCCCCCTGTCTAGAGTATGTTTAGATGTGTAAAAGCTTAAAAGCTTACCATTAGACTTCAAGTCTTTCAGCCGATCGTAGGGAACTTACATCCACTGGATACCACAGCATTGATTTACACCATTCAATTATCTCCTTTCTTAATACGATCAATAACACAATAAAAATGTTTATTACTCCCAACCAAATATTTAAATCAACTGCCCAAAGTTCCATTAGTCGTCAGATATCTGTCTTCTGAAGGTTAATTTAAGTGGGTTTGATGCATCTGTTGATACAGTCCATCCATAAGGCGAATCCACTGGTCCTTTAACTCTGGAATAATGTATCCAGCCTCTTTCCTTGGTCCTCACAGCTGACTCAGTGGTTAACAGCACCTGGAACGGTCCTTCCCACACTGGCTGTAATTTCTTTTCTTTTATGGATTTTATTAGTATCCAGTCACCGCTTTTGTAATCATGTACTTGAAAATCAAGAGGAGGAGTCTGCGCCAATAATCCTTTGGACCTTAAAAGAGAAAAACACTGGGACAGTCCTTGTGTACAGTATATTTTCACAGAAAAACATCCTTAAGTTCTATTCTAGGCATTCCCACACTCCCAGTATACGGTAAACCAAACATCATTTCATATGGTGAAATCCCCACATCCTTTCTAGGACTTGTTCTAATTCGTAAAAGAGCTAAAGGCAAACATTTTGTCCACGGTATTTGGAGTTCCAGCATTAATTTCTTTAATGTAGTTTTTAATGTTTGATTGGTTCTTTCAATTTTCCCACTGGATGTTGGGCAATTTGCCAAATGATATTGCCAATCAATTCCCAATTGTTCCATCAGTTGTTTCACTACCTGGGCTGTGAAATGTGTGCCTCTATCACTATCAATTGTTTCAATCAATCCATATTGTGGTATTAATTGTTCCAATATGATTTTAACAGTCATCTGAGCATTCACCCTTGCACAGGGAAAAGCTTCAACCCATCCAGTAAGATGATCCACTATTGCCAGCAAATACTTCAACGTTCCCACTGCTGGCATCTCAGTGTAATCTACCTGGATTCATTGAAACGGCCAAACAGCTAAATCTCTACCTCCCGCTACTTGTTTACGCATAATCTTCTTATTGATTTTCACACAATGTATACACTTCCTTCCCACTTGCATAGCTATTGTATACATGCCTCTACAGATGTACTTCTGTTTAATAAAATCAAAGACAGCCTGGGTTCCCCAATGAGTCCCCTCATGCACTCTCTCAATTATGTTTCTCATAACTGGTTTATTTACTATTTGTAATCCCTCCTTTGTTAGCCATTTACCATCTATCCTTTGCACCCCTTCTTCCCTCATCTGTTTTTCTTCAACATCTGTGAATACAGGCTTTACATCAAATTCCAAAGTAGGGATTAAAATAATCAGTTCTTCCCCTAGTAATGCTGCTTCCTTTGCAGTTTTATCTGCTAATCTATTTTTCACAACCAGTTTAGAAGTTCCCTTTCTATGTGCCTCAATGTGTATTATAGCCAGCCGTTCAGGGCCCTTGCCTGCCTTTAATACAGCTGTTATGAGATCCACTTGCTTAAACTCCTTCCCTTTACTTGTTATTAACCCCCGTTCCATCCAAATTTTTCCAAAAGTATGTAAAATACCATAAGCATACTTTGAATCAGTATAGATATTACCCACTTCGTTGGTTAACAATTTTAAGGCTTGTAATAAAGCAAAGACTTCACATATTTCTGCTGACCATTCAGATGGCAACCTCCCAGCTTCCAGTACTTCAGCAGTGTCTCCATTCACTACTGCATACCCATTCAGTCTCTTCCTGTCCTCAACTCGGGAAGACCCGTCAATAAATAGGTTTATACCACCCTCTATTGGACTATCTTCCAAGTCCTCTCATACTTTCATTTGTAAATCAATAGCTTCCATGCAATTATGTTCCACATTGTCCAATTCTTTCCTCTCCCCCAACAGGAATTCAGCTGGATTTAAATTCCTATCAGTAGAGAGAACCAAGTTCTCTTGAGATAACAAAATAACCTCATATTTCAAAAGCCTAGCATTGGTGAGCCATCTTTGGGCTTTCTGCATCAGAATCATTCTTACCTGATGTGGACTACTCACAACCAATGCCCCACCAAAGGTTAATTTTCTACTCTCTTCCACCAAAAGTGCAGTGGCAGCTACGGCCTGTATGCACAAAGGCCAACCTCTCACTACAGCAGCGGTTCTCAACCTGGGGGTTGCGACCCCTTTGGGGGTCGAACGGCCATTTCACAGGGGTCCCCAAAGCCCCCCCCCCCCCCCCCCCCCCATGCTTTCACTCACCCTCACCCTCTGCCTCGGCCTCTGTTGGATCGCCAGTAACCGGTCGCTTACCCCGCCCACTCCCAATCTATTGCCGCCTCCTGAGTCCCAGCTGATGGCTAGAGGGAAAAAAGCTGTTTAAATTCTTGCTGCGGGGCTTCAAAGGGCCGCCCTACAACTGATCAGTGTTAAAAGAAAACAAATGAGAAGATCGGTGCCTGTAAAAATAGAAAAAACAGCCTCTTTCAGCTTCAGCATAGGTTAATTACCATAAGATTAATGGTACTCCCGACTCTCAGCTGATTTGCTCTCAGCTGTTTTGCGCAGGCTCTTTTGCAAGCTCTTGTTTTGCAAGCACTTTGCCTGCTGCAATTTTTGCAGCAAACTTTGCCTGCTGGAGCAATTTTTTTTCCCTAGCTAAAAGAAAACTGAAAGTAAAGCAGGGTCCTTGCTGCAACGTGACAAAATGAAGCAGGGAGAGAGATTTCTTTTTCTTTTTCCTCACCAAAAAAGTAGGTGCAAAACTGCAAACAATGGGAAATTTAGGGCAAAAGAGGAGAGTTCAAGATTTTAAAACACAAAAGAAAAAAAGCTCTATTTAACTAGGGAACTGTAATAATTGAGATTAATTGTATATTTTGTTGAAAGTAGAAATGGTTAAATTGTGGTTTGGAGGAATATATGGGGAAATTATTTGGTTTATTATTATTGGTAAATATAATTAATTGATTTGTAAGAAATTGGATTGCATGGAAATAATTGGAATATTCATGTTCATATTGATTAATATACAAAAAAGATAGTTATATAACTAATTGATTTATATTAAAATGTTGAATTTGTATTAAACAACTGTATTACATAATTACATAATTAACCAATGTGAGGATGGATATAAAAATAGAGGACAATGTGAAGGGGTATAATATAGAATAGAAGGGAAAAATTGAATTTGATTAAGATTAGAGATGAGGATGAAGGGTAATATTGGTTTTTTTAAAAAATAGATGAGGAATAAATATGGCAAAAAGGAAATATAGAAATTGTAAATTTAATTGAAATGACAAAACACTGTTTAAATTTGTGAACTGGCCAAATACTCTGTTCAAAGTAAATACATTGTATGTTTGTATGTGTGTTTCTAATTATTGCTATTTATTCATATTTGTTCTCTTTTATTCTTTAAAGTTCAACAATTCATTCTTTATCTTAATATCTTTATATTTGTTTGGGGTTGGTTTTCTTCCCTTTCATCCTTTTTATTGTACAGCAATCTTTCTCCTCAAACCTACCACCTCTCTCTTTTCTTTCCTTCTTACTTTCTCTTCCCCCCCCTTCTTCTCCTCCCTACTTCCTCTTCCTTTCTCCTTCTCCTCCTCTCTTCCTCCCTCTCTTACCATCACTCCTACTCTAATTTCCCTTCCCTTCCTTCATCCCTCTCTATTGCTGTATCCTTTTATGCATATGGACTACTCAGAGGGCTGAAAAAGTTATTTTTGATTGGTCCTCGCACTTTTGACCAGTCCTCAAACTTACGACTGTCCTCACATTTTATGTTTTTGCCCTATCTTGTCACCATGGTGAAGAGAAGCAGTTGTGAAATGAGTGACATGGTTGTTAAGAATGCTGCACGGGCATAAATGTGAGGATGGTCATAAGTGTGAGGACCAGTCAAAAGTGCGAGGATCTGTCAGAAATGACTTTTTTCAGCCCTCTGAGTATTCCCTATACACATAGCCATGGCCACCCGGTCACATGCCCAGCTAGCCATGCCCACCCAGTCACATGACCTCCAAGCCACACCCACAAAATAAGCCACGCCCACAGAACTGGTAGTAAAAAATTTTAGAACCCACACCTGGTTGGGGGTCACCACAACATGAGGAACTGTATTAAAGGGTCGCGGCATTAGGAAGGTTGAGAACCACTGCACTACAGGATCCATCAATTTAGACAAAAACGCTACAGGTTTCTTTCTCCCAGCCCATATCTGAGCCAACACTCCCTTAGCAATACCATCCTCCACTGCTACAAACAAGTGGAAGGGTTTCTTTAAATCCGGCAAACTCAACACCGGAGCCTGTATCATCGCTTTCTTTAATTCCTCAAACCTATCCTCATCACCTTCCTTCCACACAACCTTCCATGGTTCTTCCTCCAACAACTTAGCATATAAAAATCTAACCTTATCTGTATAGTCATCTATCCACAATCTACAATACCCTACCAATCCTAACACTTTCCTAACCTCCTTCTTTGTCTTGGGTAAGGGCTGTGTTACTATACCTTCTATCCTTTCTGGATTTATCTTCTTGCTTTCTTGACTTATCAAATGTTCTAAATACTTAACTTCTGGTTCCACATATTGCAATTTCCTTTTTGACAATTCCAAACCATGACTTCCCAAGAAATTTAGCAACGCATTCGTGCCATCCTCTACCTCTGATTTCTTCTCTCCTGACAACAACAAATCATCTACATACTGTAACAACTGAATACCTCTAGGGGTACAAAACTTTTCCAACACCAGTTCTAACATTTGCCCAAACAGATTCGGACTCACTGAAAACCCTTGTGGTAAAACACACCACCGATACTGCTGATTACGGTGTGTATCTGGATCAGCCCATTCAAATGCAAATATATCCCTTGATTCCTCTGCCAATGGGCATGTCCAGAAAGCATCCTTCAAATCTATCACACTAAAGTATTTATGGCAATGTGGTATACGACTCAAAAGTGTATAAGGGTTAGTCACTACAGAAAGGCAGCTAGCAACAAGAATGCACCTAATTATCCCAGAAGGAATAATTAAAACTTGGTTTCAATATGGCCAGCTACAGGCCAGATGGAAAGAGGACCAAAAAAAGGGTATTTTGCAGTATGAAGAGAATTTGATCAAGAAGATAAGAGACCAGAGCCAAATGCATATAAAAAGGTTATATAATGTATTATTGGAAATAGACTCCGAGACAGAATTAGTTAAGGATTGTATGATAAAGTGGGCACAAAATGTAGGGGAAATAATAACGTTGGATACGTGAGAAATTATATGGGTAAGAAATGTAAAATTTACACAAGCTCAAAATTTAAGAGAAAATTTTTACAAAATGTTTTATAGATGGCACTTAGATCCAAAAAAATTAACTTGTATGTATCCAAATCTCCAGCCCAAATGTTGGAGATGTGAGAGTCAGGACGCCACGTATTATCATATATGGTGGACCTGTAAAAAAATTAAGGCGTTCTGGGTAAAAATTTGGTGGATAATTCAAAATATATTAAAGAAAAAGATTAAATTTACGCCACAGTTCTTTTTGTTGGGAATTATAACAGATTGTACTGGAATAGAAATAAAGATGATTTTAAATTTAATAACAGCTGCAAGACTATTGGTGGCACAATACTGGAAGAAGCAAGACGTACCTACAATTCAAGAATGGACATTAAAAGTAGTGCATTTGGCAGAGATGGCAAAAATCTCTGCATATCTTAAAAACTATTCAAATGAAAGATATATAAAGGAGTGGAGAAGATGGATAGATTATATACAAAGCAAATAGCGGACTAAGAAATTTCAACTAGCTTATGAATGAAATACTTTGTCTAAATTGTTATAGTATTGAGAATATAGTTGTTTTACAAATAGGAGTTAAAGATCAAGGTTAATAATGTTTTATTATATTGTTAGCTAATTATAGCATTAAGTTTGTAAATGTTATGCCCTGAGCTAGTCCTGGGAAGCCAAGGGAGGGTGGGGGGTGGGTAGCGGGAGGGGAGGGGGAGGTGGGGAAGGAGGGGGGGAGTGGGGAGGGATTGGGTTGGGGTGGGTTGGGGAGGGGGGTGGGGAGGGGAGAAAATGTTTTGTATAATTTGTAAAACTTTTTAATAATAAAAAAAAGAATACACCTATCTGCATTACCTTAAGCAGCCACATTTTTTGATTCTGGGAAATGCCCAGCTAATTTATGGTGTTACAACAGGTGCTATTTTCATGCACCCCCACAATCTGAAACATCTTTTGGAGACTGTATTCAAAATGCTGTTCAGCTTACATGAAAGTTACAAAATTTTCCAGCTATGCCAATGCAGAACTTAGTGCTGCACTAAACTCTCAGTGGTTTATATATATTTGAGGAATGGGTGCTTACTACTGTACCTTGCATTTGTACTCCTTCCCCCTTCCTCTTTCCCCTTTCCATCCCATGTGAAATTCTTTTGCTTTGCCTTTCCTAGAATGAAAACAAAAGAGGAAGGCAAGACCCCTTCAATGAAGATCTCTGGCAGCTGCAGAAGACCTGGAGGCCTCCTATGGTATTCAATGGAGGCTGGGGTCTGGAAGCCGTTATATTATCCCGGAAGAACTGAGGAGAAGGGCTGGGGGCAATGGAGGGTTTCCCCCCCATCGCATTGAGATCAATCCCTCCCCCTCCTCCCCCCCGCCGGGGTTCTGTGTACTGTGGACGCCATGAAATGGGCTTACTATTTGCCCTTGACTGTAGGGGCCTCCCCTCCCCTCTCCCTCCCACTCCTCCCCCCCTCTTTTTTTCTTCCCTTTTCATCGGGACTATTACTCAGATACGATCTGTGAGTATAAGACTACACAAAGGACTATTCCATTTCTGTCCCCGGTTTGACTGACGGACTGATAGACTGATAGACTTCTTTCTCCAATCATGGGGCAGCCAAATGAAGCAACTGCTGAGGGGATCTTTATTACATCGTGACTTTGCCACTGGGAGGAGTACTTCTTCGATCTATGGTCACTTGAGGCCCCCCCGCCGTGAGAGGGCGGGCTGGATGTCGCTCCCATTGCGTGTATTTGTCAGGACCCCTCCTGCTGTCGTGAGAGGACAGTGGAGGTACCAGTGGTGCCTCATTGAACAATGGCTGCATGTTACATCTTTTTCTGAGACCCCTGATTATGCTCCATGCCTCCATCGCTGTACCTGGAGATGTATACGACATTGGATCTTCTTGCGCTGCGAGATTCCCCCCTCTTGCAGATATGGCCCTCTTCACTATCGAGGACCTACCTCAATGATGGGTTTTGGGACCCAGAGAGGTGGCATGTGAAAACTAGGGGGTTGAGGGGCTTTTTATCCAAATTTTTAGTTAAACTTTTAAGGGGCTCTAGGGAGGGGAGGGTTTGATTGGAATGCGGGCTGTGGGTATGGGGGATAGCCCACCAAGGGGAGGGTTGGGTCTGGCAAGGAAGCGCAGCGTGGGGAGTGGGGATCCCGGGGTCAAGGGGGGAGTCAGAGTTTGTCTGGATAGTGCTTTGAACATCAATACTGTGGGTGGGAGGGGTAGATACGGCAGAGCAGGGGGCCATATCGAGTTAGGGGAGTGCACACTCGCTGTTTACGAGTGGTGGTGCGCTCCGGCCCCCAAGGCTCCACCCATTCCCCAGGTTGCACAGACCCTCAGGGCCCGGGCCTTCAGCTGATGTTGTGCAATGCCAGGTCCGTAGTAAATAAAGCGCCCCTCATTTGTGATCTTGTTCGTGAGGGGGGAGCGGACCTGGCGGGTATTACGGAGACCTAGTTGGGCCAGGAGGGGGGGTTCCCCTCATTGAAATGTGCCCCCAGGTTTCCATGCATTCCATCGGCCGAGGTCACAGGGCAGGGGTGGGGGGATAGCAGTTATCATTAAAGAAGGTCTGAGACCGAGGGAGGCCACTGTTCCTCAGACGGCCAGCTGTGAGTCCCTCCTTGTGAAGTGGGGTCATGAGGTTCAGATGGGTTTGCTGATCACGTACCTGGCTCCCTGCCACGTGGCAGCAGCTCTGCCCGAGCTACTCAACGTTATCACTGTGGTGGCAGTTGATACCCCCAGACTTATGGTCATGGGGGATTTCAACCTGCCGTCCGTGGGTGAGACGTCGGAGGTGGCTCGGGAGTTCATGGCTTCTATGACAGCTATGGACCTGACCCAGTTAATTCATGGCCCTACCCACACAGGGGGAAACACGCTGGACCTGGTGTCGAGCCAAGCAACCTGCTCGACACTCGCTACCGCAACATGCCACTGGCGGGAGATATATACTTACACGGTGGTGGTGGCACTGGGTGTAGGCGGTCGCGTGCGGGGTGAGGGGTGGTGGCATCGGGTTACGCCGGGTTAAGGAACTTTTCAAAGGACTTCTGGAACGTGCTGTGCGGTCGCACTCTGCTGACGCTGGAGGAGCTGTCCACCGGAAAGAAGGGGCGTGTTGAGACACATGGGCGTGGTATTTGACTATGTAATGAACGGGCGTGGTATTTGACTATGTAATGAATGGGCGTGCTATATAAACGCCCCGTTCCAGGAGTCTGTAGCGCCGATTTCATTCATTCCTGCGAATCACAGCGTGTAACCGGAGCAGACACAAATAAACCAGCGCACCGCTGAGAGCTGACAGGGCTGTTCCTGTGTTTGTTTGCCGTTCCGCCCGGCATACCTGAGACCTGGTTTTTGTCTCTGGACAGTGGTTGAGTGATCTTGAGATAGGGGATATAGTCACCGAGCCCTTGTTATGGTCGGATCACTCTCTCCTTCATCTTGACCTTTGAACCGCTACACCCCACCGCAGGGAGGCGGAGCCGGTAAGATGGTTCCGCCCCAGGCACCTGATGGAACCTGATAGGTTCCAGATGGAGCTTGGGCCATTTCCTGAGGCTCTGGCACACGCCTCGACTAATGACTTAGTGACCGCCTGGGATAGGGCGGCCGCTGGAGCTCTGGATCAGGTCGTGCCTTCGCAGCCTCTGACCCGGCGCAGATCTCACCTGGCTCCTTGGTTTACTGAGAAGCTGAGGGAGATGAAGCGCCGGAAAAGACACCTAGAGAGTAGTTGGAGGGCCAGTCTTTCTGAATCTGACCGGACACTGGTAAGATGTCATATTAAGAATTACCTAGTGGCAATAAAAGCAGCAAAATGTACATATTTTGCTGCTCTTATTGCATCATCAGATAATCGCCCGGCCACCCTGTTTAGGGTGACCCACTCCCTGCTCCACCAGGAAGCGTGGGAGGACCCCTTGGAGGGTAGAGCCGAATATTTTGTTCAGTATCTGTATGACAAAATCACTCAGATTTGGGAAGACCTGGACTCCGACTGGGTAGTGTCAGGGGGGGATGACTGAGGCAGGTCTTGAGAATGTTATCTGGGATGAGTTTGATCCTGTGACCCCTGACAACGTGGACAGGATTCTGGGCAGGCTGAACGTGACCACATGTTTATTGGACCCGTGCCCCTCCTGGTTAGTGCTGGCTTCCTGGGAGGTGACGCAAGGCTGGCTCCAGGGGATTATAAATGCTTCATTCGGTGAGGGTGACTTCCCCGCCACCTTGAAAGAGGCGGTGGTGAGGCCTCTCCTCAAGAAGCCTTCCCTGGACCCGGCAGTGTTGGCTAATTATCGTCCGGTCTCCAACCTTCGCTTTGTGGCGAAGGTTGTTGAGAGTGTGGTTGCGTGACAATTCCCCCAGCACCTGGATGAAACGACGTATCTGGATCCGTTCCAGTCGGGCTTCAGGCCTGGGTACAGCACAGAAACGGCATTGGTCGCGTTGGTTGATGATCTCTGGAGGGCTTGGGACAGGGGTTGCTCCTCTGTCCTGGTCCTATTAGACCTTTCAAGGGCTTTTGATACCATCAACCATGGTATCATGCTGCACCAGTTGGAAGAGTTAGGGGTGAGGGCCACTGTGTTGCAGTGGTTCTCCTCCTTTCTCTCCGACCGGTGGCAGTCTGTGTTGGCAGAGGGGCAGAGGTCGACCCCGAGGGCCCTCATATGTGGGGTGCCACAAGGGTCAGTCCTCTCGCCCCTTTTGTTCAACATTTATGTAAAGCCGCTGGGCGAGATCATCCGTGGTTTCGGGGTGAAGTACCACCAGTATGCTGGTGACACCCAGCTGTACATCTCCACCCCGGACCACCCCAACGATGCCCTTGAAATGATGTCCCAGTGTCTGGAGGCCGTGCGGATCTGGATGGGGAGAAACAGGCTCAGGCTCAGGCTCAACCCATCCAAGACCGAGTGGCTGTGGTTTCCGACATCCCGATATAGTCGGTTGACACCATCACTGACTATTGGGGGCGAATCGCTGGCCCCCACAGAGAGGGCTCACAACTTGGGCATCCTCCTGGATTCACGGCTGTCTTTGGAAGAGCATTTGATGGCTGTGACCGGGAGGGTTTTTTATCAGGCTCGCCTGATTCGCCAATTGCGTCCCTTTCTGGATCGGGACTCCTTACACTCAGTCACTCATGCCCTCGTCACTTCCCGCCTGGACTATTGCAACGCTTTCTACATGGGGTTCCCCTTGAGGAACACCCAGAGGCTCCAACTGGCGCAGAGTGCGGCCACGCGGGTGGTTATGGGAGCAACATGGCGCTCCCATGTAACACCTCTCCTGCGCGAGCTGCACTGGCTCCCGGTGATCTTCCGGGTGCGCTTCAAGGTTTTGGTTACCACCTTTAGAGCGCTCCATGGCTTAGGACCTGGCTACTTACGGGACCGCCTACTACCACAAATAGCCTCCCACTGGCCGGTACGCTCTCATAGAGAGGGGCTCCTCCGGGTGCCGTCGGCCAAACAGTGTTGACTGGCGGCCCCCAGGGGGAGGGCCTTCTCTGTGGGGGCACCCACTATCTGGAACGAGCTCCCCCCGGAGATACGGAGGATCCCGGATCTGTGCACTTTCCGACGTGCTCTTAAGACCTTCCTATTCCAGCAAGCTGGCCCGGCGTAACCTTTCCCCTTTTCTTTATTTTAAATTGAAATTTTCAAATCTGTTTTTAAATTATTGGGATGTTTTAAATTTGTCTCGGGCTAAATTGTTTAAATCTGGTTTTATTTCTGCTTTTAAATTCTGTATTTATGTATTTTATTTTGTGCCTGTTCACCGCCCTGAGTCCTTCGGGAGTAGGGCGGTATATAAATCTAATAAAACAAACAAACAAACAAACATGAAAGAGGAAGGAAAAATTGTTCATACCCTTTCATGTCACATCAACCCTTCCCTACCCATGCATATTCTTTTCTTCCTGGCTCCCTCTTCTTGAGCTCAAGGGAAAACAGCTGTGGGGTGGCAAACTGGGTGCAACTATTGTGCAAAGAGAAAACACCGTTCCAGGCACAAGGCAGCAATTACATCAGCCACTCCCAAGTTCACGAGATCATATATTACTCAACCTACATATGAACACATAGCATCAGCCAGCGCTCTAGAGTTTAGCCTGGATAGAAGTCAACATCTATAGACAGACAAGCAAGGTTTTGGGCCAAAAAACAGAGTGTCAGGTTCCAAATCAGGATAAGAAAATAAATCGCAGACAACAGGGTGGATGTTGTTCTAATGTTTTATCTTCCTAAATTCAGCACGCTCCGACAATCACCCAGTGCAATTACAGTGAAATATTGTCAGCTCTAACCTTATCGTGCTTTCCCTTCCCGTTTTAAACCTAGTGTGCCCCACCCCGCTACTCCTCCCCCAGATTCCACCCCAAATCCCTGTGCTGATTGGAGGGCTCCAGCTGCCTTCCTCCAGCCAGTAATTCAGTGCAATTAGTCCTGGTTCGTTGGGGCTGTTCCGATCGGGATAGGTCTGGTAAGCCTCCATTAATGCAGGCTAACGCAGCTGGCACCTCATCCACGCAAGTGCAGTCCTATCTGCCCTCAGCTGGAGGCCCTGTGAACAGCTGAAGGAAGAGGATTCCACCGTCTCTATGTAGGAGGAGGCAAGTGACAGCAAGGCAAGATATCCGAGCAGGAACGTACTCTGTCTACCTCTGTTCCCACCGGAATGACAGCCCTGATGACGTGGGCTGACATGCAGCCCCCCTACCATGTGGCTGACTGGAAGACAAAAGCAGAGAGGGTTACGGAACCCGTCCATCCCCCCACAGGCTTTCCTGGGTTTTTTCTATAAAATCTAGCCACCAGTCGGTCTGCTGCTACATCATGGTGCGGAACCCAGGAGGCCTCTGCTAATGAGTACCCCTTCCAAAGCACAAGGTACTGGAGGTGGCCTCTATGTCGTCAAACATCTAAAATCTCCTCCACTTCATAATGTTGTTCTCCACCTACATCCACAGGTGGAGGTGAAGGAAGTAGGGTTCCTCGTATATTGGAGGCTCCCACCGGACGTAGGAGGCTACTATGGAAAACCGGATGGGTTTTCCCTAGCAGGGGGGGCAACCATAACTGTACAGTGATGGGGTTGATAATTTTAACTATTGGGAATGGGCCAATATATTTTGGGGCAAATTTTTTGCATGGCATCTTGATGTTTAAGTACTTAGTGGAAATGGAGACCCTCTGACCCACATGGAAAGGTGGTTGTGGTCGCCATTTCTTATCCAATTGGTATTTGTACCTATCCGCTACCTTCTGCAGGGCATCCCTAACATGGTCCCAGACTCTTGCCATTTTGACCAGCCATTCCTGTAACCCCACCTCTTCGGATTCCAGGTGGGGGCACTCAGGTATCGGGATGAATTCAATATGGAATGGGGTATATCCGGTGCTGCTATGTATGGTGTTATTGTATGCGACCTCGGTGAAAGGTAATAGGTCCTCCCAGTCAACTTGTTGGTATTTGATGTAGCACCGGATATACCTCTCTACCATTGTATTGGTTCTCTTGACCACCCCATTAGTAGAAGGATGGAAGGCGGAGCTAAGTCCCTGTGAGGAGCCTATTGTTGCCAAGAATTTCTGCCAGAATTTGGCTGTGAACTGTACCCCACGATCGGAGATAATCCTTCGGGGCACTCCATGAAGGCGGTGTATGTTCGTTAAGAAGGTCATGATTTGTTGTTGGGGTGGCATGCCTTTTTATGGTATAAGGGAACAAAAATACAGGGGTATTTTAGGAGACATCATATACGTGAGGCTTTGTTATTGAATTGGGAGAAGATTAAAAAACAACATTATTTGAAAATTCCAGTCTGGGTATCAACGATTGAAGCTTTTTCATATTCAGTAATATTTAGAAGAGAACAAATTGTTAGATATAGTGAATTAATGGATGAAAAGGGTGAACTTAAGTCAAAGCAAGAATTGGAAGAACAAGGTTTTAAGATGGATTGGGTTTCTTATTTGCAAATATGTTCTACATATGAAGAAGATTTTAAACAAGAAGGTTTTTACAATGTTTTGACTAATTTAGATAAGATATTGACAGGATCTGATGACTATGTAATTAAAAAATTGTATGGTTATTTATTAGAGGTAAAATTGGAAGAGGAACAAGTTAAAGAGGCAATGATAGCATGGGGGAAAAATTTTGGTCATGGGATTGATTTAGAGAAATGGCAAAAATTGTGGTTGCAAAATTATAAAATGACAATGTCTACAGCATATAAGGAGAATTTGTATAAGATGTTTTACAGGTGGCACTTACCCCCGATGAGAATAGCCAGAATGTTCAAGAATAAATCGGAGAAATGTTGGAAATGTCATCAGACTCCAGGATCATACTACCATATGTGGTGGACATGCGCAGAAGCGAAAAGATACTGGACTAAAATCCACACATGGTTGGAAAAAATGACAAAGAAACACATTGACTTTAAACCAGAGATATTTTTATTAGGGATTTTACCAGAAATATATAACAAAGAACTGAGATATTTAATTGTGAATGTTTTAACAGCGGCTAGAGTTGTATTTGCTAAAAATTGGAAAGGTGAGAAGATACCCACTGAGGATGAAGTTATTAAAAAAATTATGGAGTGTGCCGAAATGAGTAAATTGACATTTGAAATTAGAGAACAGGAAGATAAACAATACTATTTGATTTGGGACTTGTTTTATCAATGGCTAGATAATAAAGTAATAATAAAGATGAAATAATAAAGTAATAATAAAGATGAAAGATGAAAGATGAAATTCATGTAATGGTAAAATATATGAAATGTTTTCTTTTGTTAGATAATGGCTAAATGAGTATAATATATAAAATTGTTAAGTAAGAGAAATTAAATAATTGGTATTTTGGGATAAGAGATTGAGCGCAAAAGAATTTTAACCAATCGACACACTGTTTGTAATTGTATTTGAATGATGGTGATTTTATGTTTGGTTTTTGTTTTAAATTAAAAAAAAATTCAAAAAAAAAAAGAAGTTTGGCTAGCTTTCTAGCCGAAGGTAATCCCGGGCAAGCCACAAAATGGGCTTGTTTCGAAAAAAGGTCAATTACTGTCCATATCACTGTGTTACCCCAGCTCTCAGGCAAGTCCACGATGAAGTCCATGGCTATCTCCTCCCAGGGTCTCACAGGAGCCGCCACTGGCTGTAGGAGGCCTGGAGGTTTACCAACCCGTGTCTTCATCATAGTACATGTCACGCAACTGCGTACATAATCTTCCGCATCCTTTTTTAACTGGGGCCACCAAAATTGACGATTCGTGAGGTGCAAAGTTTTTAAGAATCTGAAATGTCCGGCCGTCCGGACATAATGACATCGGCGCAACGCTTCAAGTCGCAGACTATGTGGAACATAGATTTTGGTCCCTTTCCATGCCAGATCAGCCCTATGACTTAAAATACTCTTATTGGCTTGGTACCATTCATCAGATGGAAGTTCTTTCTGGATGTCCTGGGCAATGCCTGAGGCTTGTGTTGTTCTATGGGTTGTATAGGAGACCGGTTGGGTGATCCGATCCCCCGTGACTGGTTTCGGAATGAGAGCCTGTACCACCTGTTCTCGTTCACTAGAGTATTGAGGTTTACAGGACAAGGCATCAGCCAGGAAATTCTTTCCTCCAGGGATGTATTTCAGGCTAAAATTGAACTGCCAGAAATACATGGCCCACCTGACCTGCTTGGGCAAGAGTTGACGGGGGTTTGGAGGGCTTCCAGATTCTTGTGGTCAGTCCAGACCTCGAATGGCAACCCCCCCTTGCAGCAGATGTCACCACATCAATAATGCCCATCGTACCGCAAATGCCTCCTTCTCCCAGATAGCCCACCTGCGTTCGGTGTCGCTTAATTTCCAGGACGTGTAAGCACACGGTTGTAATCTCCCCTGGTCGTTGACTTGCAAGAGGACCGCTGCTACGGCTACATCGCTGGCATCAGCCTGTATCACAAATGGCTTTGCCGGGTCTGGATGTTTTAGCACTGGTTCCCTTGTGAACAACTATTTCAATGCTTCAAATGCCTGTTGACATGCACTATCCCACTGTATTGGACACCCTGGATGTGGCCTATTAACCAGATGTTTGGTCTTTAAGAGGTCAGTTAACGGAAGTGCAACTCGTGCAAATGACAGGATAAAATGGCGATAAAAGTTTGCAAATCCCAAAAAGCTTTGCAATTGCTTTCTCGTTCGTGGGGCCTGCCAATCTAATACCGCCTGCACTTTTGCGGGGTCCATCTCTACCCCTTTCGAGGATATGCGGAAATAGTCCAACTGAGACTTGTGGAATTCGCATTTGGATTGTTTTACATACAGTTTAGCTGCTAATAGTTTCTGTAAGACCTGGCGCACCAATGTGACATGCTCTTCTAGTGTCTTGGTGTATATTAGAATGTCATCCCCAGGTATACAAGAACGCCGTTATATAAATGATCTTGTAACACTTTGTTAATAAGCTGCATGAATACAGCAGGCGCTCCTTGTAATCCAAATGGCATTACTTTAAACTGGTAACTGCCTAGAGGGCAATTAAACGCTGTCTTCCATTCATCACCCGGTTTAATCTGAATTCTATAGTAGACCTCCCGTAGGTCTAATTTTGTAAACACCCGTCCCTCCGCCAACCATGCCAAGATATCCTTCATTAACGGGAGTGGATACAGGTGCTCTGCGCACACCGCATTCAGACCACGAAAATCAACACAGAGGCGTAGGCCGCCGTCTTTCTTCTCCCGAAAGAGAACCGGAGCTGCCACTTTAGACCTTGCCGGCTTTATGAAACCTCGTTTCAGGTTTTTCTCTCTATATGTTCTCATCTCCGCCAATTCTTGCAGCATCATTGAGTACATTTTGGGTTTAGGTAAAACAGCTCCTGGAATGAACTCAATAGCACAATCAGTGGCTCGATGGGGAGGTAGGGTATAGCATTCTTGTTCACTGAACACCTCTTTAAGATCATCATACACTGTGGGGTAGCCTATCGGCTCTGT
This sequence comes from Ptyas mucosa, assembly GCA_012654045.1. Taxonomy (NCBI): domain Eukaryota; kingdom Metazoa; phylum Chordata; class Lepidosauria; order Squamata; family Colubridae; genus Ptyas; species Ptyas mucosa. The sequence goes on from WNWU01012706.1 coordinate 57,140, forward strand.
GGCCGCCCTACTCTCTTCAACCCCTGTTGGATTGTTCTCATGGGGAGGTGGATCAGGTCCCACTCCTATTCTTAGATGTCGGCACCCCCCCACACACCAGATAGTTGGGCCCCATTTATTGACCCACACGAGGCCCAATACGACCTCCTCTGTTATGTTGGGTACCACCACAAATCTTATGCGCTCTTGATGAGCCCCCATCTCCAGAGTGAGTTTCTTGGTCACATGTGTTGCTGGTTAGCCTCCTAACAAGGACGCGTCCATCTGTTCAAAGCGAATGGGACATTTTAAAGGCCTTAGTCCCGCCCCTATTTTGTCTGCTGTGGCCCTACTTATTAGGCATCTGGTGCACCCTGAATCCACTAGGGCCTTACACTCCCCACGCCTCCCCGCAGTCAGGACCACAGGAATGAGGAAGGGCTTGATAGCCTCACTCACCATAGGATCATCCTCCCCCTCATCCTCACTTTCACTGGCTGTCTCTATGTTAGTTGGTTTGCTCTCAGTTCCAGGGGTCGATGGACTCGCTTGTTGTGCCCCTCAGGACTTCTCTGGGGTCTTTCATATGCTCTTTTGTGCTGTCCCTTGTTTAAGTTTAGGTGTTTCAGTGGGAGGCTTGAGTCCTGTCTCTGAACATTCAATCGCCTGGTGTCCTGGCTTCCCACACCGAAACGTCATCGGAGTACGAGTCGGTCCACTCTTAATGAGTGGGGTCGTAGAGAGGGGTGAGGTGGACAACTGTGGCATTGGGCCCATCCATACTGGTCGATCTGGTGATCTTCGTCCTCTTCCAGACCACTCTACCCGCGGCCGGTCCTCCCTCCTGAATTCAATGTCGATTTCTGTGGCTGCCTGAATCCACGTCCCCAAACGAGGTGGCAGGCCATGAGTCACACAGGCCTGCCTCAAAGGTCAATCTAACCCGGCCTTAAATTGGTGTACCAGTAATCTCTCCAGCCATCCTCTCACATTCCCCGCCAACTGCCGGAATTCCCATACATATTTGACCACTGGCCGACCACGCTGCCTGGCCACCAACAGATCCCCTTCTGCTTGTTGTATGCTGGTATTATCCTCGAAGCGCTCTTGCAACGAACAGAGGAATAGACCAATATCGTCGAGCTTCCCAGCGTGATCACGGTATAGTCTAGCCACCCATTCGGCCGCCTCACCTTCCATGACTCCTGCCACAGCCATCACCATGGCCCATTGGGATGTATATAGGGGTGCGTACTTGTCTAAGTGGTCTATCACCTGGCCCATAAACAAAGCCATCTTCTCAGCACTGCCATCGAAGGAAGCCTTCAGAGTAGGTGGTTCCCACCTTCCTAGTGGACCAACCCCTGGCCAGGCCTCTAGTGGAGTCCGGGGCTCTCGCCCCATAGGCCCAATGGTACTGGGATCAGCAAATGGACCTCACCGATGGACCTCACCAATGATCTTTGAGCAGTCTGCCTGGTTCGCGATGCCTTATATCCCTGGTCTATTCCCCCAGCCGGTGGACGGGAGGGGCCCTCAGGTCCTTGGTCTGGTTGAGGTTCTATATTTCTCTGCCACCCCATCCCAGTCCCTGATGCCTGGAACCTTGCCGGGCCAAACATCTCCCTTAAAACGTCCATGGTTTGGCTCCCTAACGCAGTGGAGTAGCTCCATTCATCTTCTGAGATACGTCTTTCTCTCCACTGCGTGAAATGGTTCCTGGAAGGGGTGAGCACCAGAGGAACATGCAAGCGATTCACAAACTCTCCTGACCCTCCAGCCCCTGACCACCAGTCTTCTCCTGACCCACTTTGTCCTGGGAGTGGATGGGGCTTCTCAGCTGTCTCACGAGGCTCCTGTTCTGGTGTAGTCAGTGCTGCCGTATCCTTCAGTCTCACATCCAGTCCCAGGGATAGAGATGTCAGGTCAGTGAGGATGGCTAACTCTGCTAGATCCTTGGACTCTTCTGCTAAATCTGCAGCTTCCAAATCTGGCTGTGTTCCTTCTGCCATGCTTTCACAAACAGCAATGGGTTAGAGCTGACAACCTGTCAGGTTCTGAATCAGGATAAGAAAATAAATCGCAGACAACAGGGTGGATGTTGTTCTAATGTTTTATCTTCCTAAATTCGGCACGCTCCGACAATCACCCAGTGCAATTACAGTGAAATATTGTCAGCTCTAACCTTATCGTGCTTTCCCTTCCCGTTTTAAACCTAGCGCGCCCCACCCCGCTACTCCTCCCCCAGATTCCACCCCAAATCCCTGTGCTGATTGGAGGGCTCCAGCTGCCTTCCTCCGGCCAATAATTCAGTGCAATTAGTCTTGGTTCATTGGGGCTGTTCCGATCAGGATAGATCTGGTAAGCCTCCATTAATGCAGGCTAACGCAGCTGGCACCTCATCCATGCAAGTGCAGTCCTATCCGCCCTCAGCTGGAGGCCCTGTGAACAGCTGAAGGAAGAGGATTCCACCGTCTCTATGCAGGAGGAGGCAAGTGATGGCAAGGCAAGATATCCGAGCAGGAATGTGGAGCTGCATACTCTGTCTACCTCTGTTCCCACCGGAATGACAGCCCTGACGATGTGGGCTGACACACAGCCTCTGTCAGGTATCACAGTAGGAGGGGAATAGAGATGAAGAATAAGCCAAAAGCTGACTACATTCCTTCCCATGTGAAGGCAAACAGGTATTGTGATGATGGTTCAACTGGGATGCAAAAGAAAGCTGCGCAAAGATCCACCACGGTGAAGTAGGAGGCTGACGCTGGCACTTCTGTGATTATTGTAGCCAGATTTGGCAGCACAGGCGCCCTTGGTATCACGTGGTTGTTCATGGCCCTGAAGTTGTGAACGAGGTGATAAATGGGCTTTCCTTCCTGATCGGGTCGTGGTTTTCGAACCAGAAAGATAGGGGAGGTGCATTTGCTCAAGACTCCCTGTTCTAGGTATGCTTTAATTAATTTCCGGATAGGCTCTATTGCTTCTGCCTGTATTCTTTATTGGGGAATACATGGGGGCGGTCCTACTTTAACGTGAATTTTGACTGGAGTAGCTTCCTTTAATAGACCTATTTCTGTTGAGTCCCATCCCCATAGGGAGGCCAGTAGGCTTCTGAGGTCTATGGGTAGCTGAGTCCCCTTTCCAGCTGGGTGTGCAGTTACTAGGTGGGTGTGTTTGGCCGGGATATCTAAGGTGAGCCCCTCCGAGGTACACTTGATGGTTGCCCCCAATTTACAGAGTAAGTCTAGGCCCATAAGGGATAAGGTGGACTGGGGGCAGGCAGTGAATGTGCGTTCAAGAGAAAAGGGGCCGATTTCCACCCTCGTGTCATTTGTGAATTCAACGGGGATTATTTTCCCTCCTACTCCAATTATATTGTTTCTAGCCCCAGGCACTACTGACCCTTTGAAAGGGGGTTTTGTAATGAGTGATGAGGTGGCCCCAGTGTCTATTAGGCATTCATGCATTTTTCCCCTATAGTGATTGTATGAAGGGGTTCCCCATTGGGACTGCTCTTTAGGGGAATGGTTAGCCCGGTGAAGGTGGCTCGGAACTCCTTATGGCCTTCCCCTAGTCAGGACATTTCTAGTTCCTGCTGTCCCCACTGGGGTCCAGTTTGGCTGCCTCCCCTCGTACATGGGGAAAGGGGCCCTTGGTGGGTTGTAACGGCCCTGGCCTCCCTTGAGATCCTCTCTACAGTTCCTCTTGAAGTGTCCCTCTTTCCCGCACCAGAGGCAATGCCTGCAGAAAGCTTCAGGTTCTCCTTTTAACTTGCACTGCCAGCATCTTGCCTATCTATCAGGAGGTCATTGTTGCATTTGCCTGTTATCATCATTTAAAGTTGCAAATGCCTGTAAATCCTCCCTTCTTTCCACTCTCCTCCTCCTTTTTTTTCTCTTTCCTTTTCCATCTCCTTTTTCTCCTTTTCCTCTTCCCTTAATCTCTCTCTCTGGTTGAACACAAAGTTTGCAATCCTGCGCAGCTCTGAGATTTCTAAAGTCGACCAGTTGGAGACAATTTTATGGAAATGCCCCCGGATGTCGTCTACCGACTGATTAACAAAGGCAGTGGCTAGGATCCTTTGATCCTTCTGGCAATTTAAGTCCAGGTGGGCATATGCTACCCCTGCCTCTAGGAGTCGAACCCAGAAGGCATCGGGTGTTTCTTTTTCCCTTTGGGTGGTCCGCTGGAATTCTGACCAATTCAGGGGCTTCTTCCTGTTGGAAGAAATGTCCATCTGGGTTCAGTTGGAGAGCTATCTGTTCTGTTTTTTCAAAGAGTTTCATCAATTTTGTCTTTAGTTAAAAAGATATGTAGCAACTGGGTCATGTCTCCCCACAACAGATTATGGCTGTCCACAATCGACTTTATGGTTATTATAACCATCTGTGGGTCTGATCGGAAGGAGGGAGTATCCTTCTTCCAGATGACTAAATCAGACAGGGAGAAGGGAGTGTGGGTTAAGACATACTCAAGCTGGCCTCTTTGCCGCCCGGCTACGGGCTTGCTCAACAAAGGGTGCATAAATTTTGGTTCTGAGCTGTCTGAGGGTGGCTGGGGTTTGGGTTTTATTCAGGTTTGTGTCCTTGGACCTGGAAAGTTCAGCACAACAGTACCAGTAGGGTATTTGAACCTGTTTCAATTTTGATCTAAGTGCTTTCAGTGTTTGATATTCAAATGTACCGCTTTCTGGCTAGATCTGTTTCCCGCACTCATTTCTAAGCAAAGCCCACTTTCTACACAATCTCCTGGCTTGTCTCTTTGTCATGCCAGCCTGAATGGGCAATCACTTCTCATCCCAGGCATCAAGCAAGTCTCCTAGAGGGGGGACTGGCATGCCCCCCACACCCATTTTTGGTCCCAGGAGGCTTCAGGGATGCTTGCCAGGCCCAAAACAGGCTGCAAGGGGTCACACACGCATGCACGGAGGTGGGGAGCATGGGGGGTCACATGCACATGCGTGGGGTGCGGGATGTGCGGGGGGCATTGCCTTATGGGTGTGGGCATGCGTGCGCGGCCCCCCTGCTCCCCCCGCTTTTGGCACGTGATGGCAAAAAGGTTAGCCATCACTGATCTAGTATCTTCCAAATTATCTCTTCATCTCGCGGTGTTCCTTCATTTTTCCAATATTGTGCAAATATAATCCTGACTAGCAAGATTAGTCAGATGTTGAAACGCTATGGCATGGATCTATGTAAGCCAGCTAAAACGCCAACGGCACAGGATTTTCAACATGAAGAAATCCAAAGTCCTGGTTTTAGTAAGGAGATCTATCAATCGCTGATAGGGAGTCTATCGTATCTCAGCAATTGGTCGAGACCTGATATTTCATATAGCGTAAACCAATTAGCAAGGTATAATGCAGAGCCAACAGATAGGCATTGGCAGGCTGCAAAGCGAATATTAAGATATTTAAAGATGACAATGCATTAGGCATTATATTTAGAACCTAACCGTGATCTTACATTGAACGCATATGCTGATGCTAGTTTCGCTACTGATTTGACCACCAGAAAGTCTACATCAGGTATTGCGATAATGTTAGGTAATTGTTTAATAGGATGGAAATCTATAAGGCAGAAACATATTAGTTTATCCACAATGGAAGCAGAATTTTCCTGCTTGTCACTAGTATGTACTGAGTTAATTTATTATAAACAATTAATGCTAGATGTTGGATTAAAGGTAGAGTATCCTATTGTAATTTATGAGGATAACCAAGCTGCTATTAAAATGGCAACAAATTTAGCAGTTAAGACAAGGTCAAAATATACTGATATTCGTTATCTAAATGTTCATCAGAGTATTCAAAGTGATATGGCTAAGTTGGAATATTGTATGTCTGAAAACAATGTTGCCGATAATTTTACTAAAGTGCAGGGTGCAATTAAACATAAAATGTGTTGCGAAAGCTATGGCTTGAGGATTTGAACAAGTATATATTAGCCTGTCCAAAGGGGAGAATGTTAGGATGTGGTGTAAGCCTAACAGGTTGTCCAGGCAATATATGTGTTCTATAACTGTAAATAATGAGTTCTGTAACTTTAAGATGTAATGCTGAGTAATTGTACTGATGAGTCATTGTAATTGACTGCTGACTGACTGCTGACTGAAATTATCCTAACTGTACTGTTGAGTCATTGCACTGCTGACTCCACTTATCTTAAGTGGATAATTACTAGTGTAAACTGTATATAAGAAGAGAGCCGAGCTATAGTCATTGTTGAATGACTTGTTGGTTGGAACTGTTACCGTCGTGTGTGAAGGAGCTCTCATCGTGAATGGATCAACAGCGTTGAATTGCTGTTTATTACCTACTGCTGTATGGTAAGAAGATTTCTGTAACTCCAGACTGATTTGAATGGCTAAAGACTTGGATTGATTAAAAGACTATGCAATTGTTTTTTCCACTACAAAGTAAAAGCTTTGTTAAGCCAGTTTGTATGTATTGTATTCATTTGCTCTCAGTACCGTTTCTCTGTGCACTTACTCTACTGGTTGGTTAACACAACAATATCCTTAACAGCTTTAACACAAATCCACCTGTTATTTGGTTACATTTCCAACATTTGCTAGACATATTTTTAAACATTTTAGCTAACCTAGCAGGTGGCAAGTGCCATCTATAAAACATTTTATATAAATTTTCTTCTTAAGAAGTTGCCATTGTCGATTTATAGTTCCTTTCCCATAAGTTTTTCCATTTCTCTAATTCTATATTATAACCAAAGTTTTTTACCCACTGTGTCATTGTGTCTTTTACTTGTTCATCCTCCATTTTCCAATTTAGTAAAAAATTATAATTTTTCTTAATTAATTTTTCATCAGAGTTCAACAATATCTGATTAAAGACTGTTTGTCCTTTATAAAAGCCATACTTTTTCATGTCTTTATCATGTCTAGATTGTATTTGCAATTGAGGCCGCCATGATAATATAATACCCTGGTCTTCAAGTTCTTGCTTAGATTTTAATTTCCCTTCAGTGTCCAAAATATCTTTATATGTCACAAATTTTTTGAACTGTAGGAGATTAGCACCCACCCCACTCCTAGAGGAATGAAATATTCTGGGAAATGTTGGAAAGGCAGAATATTATATTTCCCTGGATGAGAAATGGAGAAACATGTTTTTTAGGCAGGAAGCAGACTTACTCTTAATAGCCCCCACACTCTCAATAGCCCACAGCAGATGTCAGCACTTAAGAGATAAAGAGATAGCTAGGTCTATTCATAAGCAAATGCCCTCACCCAAGATCCAACAAAGATAGGATTAGCCCTCTACCCATCTAGCAACAGAACTCACCACATGGCACCTGGGGAGATTGCATCACCCAGCAAGGCTCAACCAAGCCTGGGACTCAAAAGACAACCTACAAAGTTACCCCTGCATGGCCCCATGGGAGTCTGACAACCAATCGGAATACAAGCTCAAATTCAAAGCCCAACAGAGGGTATAAATCTCTCTCTCCCTCTCACCCATGTGCTTTTTTGCCCAGGACCTCAAAACCATGTGGTCCTGTCCACCATTAAACCATCTTTTCAAGCAGTCTCCATGTTTCCAGTGTCTTTCTCCCCACTCGGAACTGAACCCAGATGAACATTTCTTCCAACAGAACTTCACCAGATTTGGATATATAAAGGCTTCCATCATTGAGAGCCATTCTGGGATTTTCAAATAAATCTTAGGTTTTATTTTCCCCCATACAGATAATAGTGAGCTTTTTATGTAGTGATTTTGAAATTATCTGTGAATTTTATTCTTCTCGTACCATAAGAAGGCATGCCATCTGATGATACTCAGCTGTACATCTCCACCCCAGACCACCCCAACGATGCCCTTGATGTGATGTCTTGCTGCCTGGAGGCCTTGCAGGTCTGGATGGGGAGAAATAGGCTCAGACTCAACCCTTCCAAGACCGAGTGGCTGTGGCTTCCAGCGTCCCGATATAGGCAGCTGGTGCCATCGCTGACTATTGGGGGTGAATCTCTTTCCCCCACAGAGAGGGCTCGCAATCTGGGTGTCCTCCTGGACGCACGGCTGTCTTTAGAAGAGCATATGACGGCCGTGGCCAGGGCGGGCTTTTTATCAGGTTCACCTGATTCGCCAGTTGCAGCCCTTTCTGGACCGGGACACCTTGCGCACGGTCACTCATGCCCTTGTCACCTCCTGGCTGGACTACTGTAATGCTCTCTACATGGGGCTCCCCTTGAAGAGCATTCGGAGGCTCCAACTGGTCCAGAATGCAGCCGCGCGGGTGGTTATGGGCACAACCCATTGTGCCCACATGACACCCCTTGTCACTGCGTTCTTGTATTCCCCAGCTGAGCTGTCATTTTTGGTCTAATAGGCTTACTGTAGTTTTGCCAAGTTTTGTTATCAGTATTAAGTGCGCAAGCGTGCATTCCTTTCTAGCCTCCATTATCACTTCTTCTTACTCCTTTGTTCTCCTGCCAAGAGGTCAGGCAGGAACGCCGGCAAGATGTAGCCAATTAATTAGATAGTAAGAGTTATCTTTATTTTTTTTACTCTACAATAAAATGAGTTTTCTCTTAGAAATTCTTCAGGTTTTATTTTCTTAATGTATACATTCGAGGAAAAGCCTCGGTCCAAACCTCTAAACCAGGGTGCGATTATCCCAGAGCCAGGATGGGATCAATCAACTCCCTGACACCTGGTAGCAGTCGGACGGTTAAAAGTTATGGCTTTTTCCTTGTTTGTTACTTCTGATAAGACCTCTAGGCTAGTTAGTTAGGATGATTAAATTTGCGACTGAGGACCGCTAATCTAATTGTCTACTAACATGCCGAAGAAGAAGAAAAAGAAACAAAGATCATTCCTCATAAGTGATGTGATTGATCTTTCCAAAGAAGAAGAGGCAGAAAAAAGGTTTTCAAGTTTTCGGCCGCTTGCCTCCGCAACCCGACTAGGAGAAACAGCTGTGGGAGAAACTCAAACTGATAAAATGCCCTTGCAGAGGCTTCAGGAACAACAATATGAAAGAAATGCTGCTTTTGAAGGCGATGAACGACTGAGGTCAGTGATATCTCTTCCTAATTATGCATTTTCACAGATAATTCCTGTAGAAGCCCAAAGATTTGAAACGCTTGGTGCAAGGCCCAAGCTTTCACAAACCGCGGAGCATTTTTCCTCCCACACACAGAGAGAAAAGTTTTGTTATTCTCCTCAAAGCCCCGAGCTTACTCAGCGTGAGAAAGATATCAAGTTCTATCGGGAGCATATCAAATATTATGAAAATGAGCTGTCCCAGTTTAAGATGGATTTGCTTATGCTTGAGCAAGATAAGAGAGAGCCTCGTGACTTAAAAATCTCTAAAAGCGCCATTTTGGCTTCTTCTTCAGAGCCAAAGACACACCCCCTGGTGGATTCTGTGTCAGGCCAATTAAAACAGAGAGCAATGCACACGTCACATGAAATCCTCCCTGATCAAATTACAAGTGCCACACATGCAGACCTACCCGAGACTATAGGTGCAGCACCATCTGCCGGCCAAAGTAATTTACAAGAGGAAGCTGAAAGGCAACACATTTTGCATAAACATTTTGAATTGTTGCAGCAGACGTTAGCAAATGTGTCCTTGGCTCGTTCAAATATTCAGGCTGAAATGCCACAAGTGTTTCCACAGACCCGATCTCCTACACCCCCTGGTGGTGCTGGTGTCTCTTTAGATGGAACACAAGAATGCTTAATGCAGCAAAGGCAAGCTCAAGCACAAATGGCAGCTGGAATACAGCAGATTCCAATGCAACAGCCACAAATGCCTGCATATGTGCCCCCAGCCATGGCACAACCAAGACCAGCTCCTGGTCCACCTCCAATGGCACAGCCAGCATATCAAATGCATGTTCCTCACCAGGCATTTTCTGTTGCTCCACTAACCGGTGAGTCCAAACTAAAAATGTCAGGACGCAATTATAAAGCCTGGGTCAGTGAGATTACACTATTGCTTCTCAGAGAATGCACTCACTGCATGATTTTTAATCCTCCTGCACAGCCATAGACTCCTGCAATGAGGGACTTAGAGATTAGAGCTCGCACAACATTACTGATGTCCATGGACACTGAACTGCAGGTCACTTTTCCGCCTGATGCAACAGCCCAACAAATTTGGGCCCAATTGGAAAATTGCTACAGGCCCGTTTCAACTGAATCTTCGTGTTTGCTCATGTCTGAGCTCCATGGTTCGAGATTGAAACCTGGTGATCAAATTGGAGGACATTTGACCAAACTGAAAGGAATCAGAACAGAATTGAGAGAAAGAGGTCATAATATTGATGATATTCAAATGATCAGCATTATCATTAACTCATTGAATTATGAATGGAAAGATGCTGTTACAAAAATTAACCAAGTCCCTATTGCTCAACGCACAGTGCACAATGTATGTAGACTGTTAATTGAACAAGAGGCTTTCATGTTAGCCACACCACATTTGAGGGAACCACCCGCATCAAGAGCTCCAGCGAGGCATCACTTCCGAGGAAGGGCCTATGCTCCAAGGATGCCAAGATGCAACATCTGCAATCGTGTGGGACATGCCACCCGGGATTGTCCCCAACGAGCACCAGCTCCCGTCTCATACCAGCCCACAGGAACAGATTCCAGAGGCAGAGGTAGAGGCGGAAGACAAGGTCGTCATGGTCCAAGGCGTGATTCACAAGCTCCACTTGCTACACTAGCAATAACCAACGATCCACAACCTCATCCAGAGTACGATAGACGGCTTTTGTGGACTTTGGACAGTGGTGCAGCATTGCATGTTACCTACAGAAAGGAACTTTTCACAGAGATGCACAAGCCTGAACCTGAGCTACGAGAACTTTATTCTTTTTCAATCATCCTTGTAAGGTCGTAGGAAAAGGAACTGTTTATGTCGAAGAGCTCGATACATTCATCCCTGATGTTTATTACATACCAACAGCAAATAGCAATTTGCTTAGTCAAGCCCACTTATCTAGAGCTTTAAAGTTCCAGGTTCACCACCTTGAGAAAGCAAGTTACATAGTTAAAAATGGAGATATTGTTGCTGAAACCATGTTGATTGGTGGTGTTTATTACTTAAAGCCAAAGCCTAAATCGCAAGCACAGGCAAGTATACAAACTCCAAAGAAGGAGAGCGCAGGCCCAGAGAGAGATGCTCCAGAGAGAGATCCTGTTGCTACTCGAAAGGCTCCTAAAGCCAACAAAAAGAAAATTAGGAAACAGGTTGCTCAGAGCAAGCCTGAGGTTCCTCATAAAACTGTCAATGTTGAAAATTCACTAACTGATAAACCTTTGCATTACAGGTGTATCCACAAATGGCATAGAAGATTGGGGCATGCCAGTTTCCGTGTTCTTAGAAAAATGCCGGAATTCGCAAAAGGTTTGGATCTAAAGGGGTGTAAGGTGTTTTTGGATTGTGCTGTATGCAAGAAGGCCAAATCCAAAGCAGCAGCCATTCCCAAACACGCTACACGCCTGTCAACACGCATTTTTGATTTGGTACACATTGACATAGTTGGTCCATTTCCGCCAACCCTTGGTGGCAGGAAATATTTTCTAACAATTGTTGATAATTATTCCAGATATGGATATGTATATCCTATGAAAGAAAAATCTGAGACTTTTCAGATCTTTAAAGACTTTGCAGCCCTTGTTTCTACCCAACACCAAGTTCGCATCGCCAGAATCCAGAGTGATCGTGGTGCCGAATTCATGTCTCAGCGTTTCCAGAATTGGATGCGTAAGAATGGAATTATCCATCAGACTTCAGCTCCTTACACACCGGCTCATAACGGAGTCGTAGAACGACGTCAAGGGGTCCTGCAAACCATGATGCGTTGTCTCCTAGAAGACGCCAACCTTAGTATGCCATACTGGGGTGAAGCTATCAAATATGCAAATTACATTGTCAACCGTACTTGGAGCAGTGTAATAAATCAGACTCCTTTCTTCATGATGTATGGTTACAAGCCCGATCTCAAAAACCTCCATATTTTTGGTTCATATGCTATGGTGAACATTCCCTTAGCTCAAAGAAGAAAAGGAGATCCAGTAGCAAAGAGACTGAGATTTATGGGTATTGATGATAACTCAAAATGGAGCAAATTTATTGACTCTAAACATGTAATTGTGATTTCCCAATCTGCTAATTTTGAGGAAGATGTTGACTGGTCCAGGATTCATTCCAATGATCCTGGAGTTTACTTTCCTAGAGATGATGTTGTTGATGCCACGCAGCCTGATGACCAAGATTCACAGGCAAATGTTCCATCCACCAGTTCTTCTCCACCCGATGTTCCGTCTTCGCGAGCCGCGGATGCTGATGCTAGCGACGAATGTGAGGACGAGGACGAAGCAGAAGAAGAATGGACTGTTGTTCCGAGACGTTCCAAGAGGGTCACAAAAGGAATCCCTCCACAACGATTTTCGTGGCAACTGACAAAAGCACCCTTGCCTTTGATTTGCAATGTTACACTTCCACCTGATACGTTCACACAAATCCAGTATCTTCCTGATTCAGAGCAAGAGAAGTGGTATGATGCAATGCAGGTTGAAATGGACAGTCTAAAGAAACTTAAGGTGTTTACTCCTGCAAAACCTCCAGAAAACAAAAGAATCATTGGCACTCGATGGGTCTACAGAATCAAAAAGAAACCAAATGGTGAGTCATTGTACAAGGCCAGACTTGTAGCTCAGGGTTTCGCTCAACGTTATCCTGAGGACTACACAAATACCTACTCACCGACAGTCAGAAATGAGAGTGTAAAAATTGCTTTAGCAACTGCAACTATCCTTGGCTTAGAAGTTTTCCAGTTCGACGTGGACACGGCTTATCTACATGCTGACCTAGATGAAGAAATCTATGTGAGAGGTCCTCCAGGGTTCCGACAGCAAGAAGGGGATACCTGGTTTCTACAAAAAAGTCTTTATGGTCTGAAACAGTCTGGTTTAATGTGGTATTTATGTCTTA
>WNWU01012706.1:71620-106489 GCA_012654045.1 Ptyas mucosa
ATATGAAATAGTTCTTGTTTATGTTGATGACATTGTTTATATTGGTCCAAATAAGCGGATGAGTGAAAGTTTTGCCAAAGCTTTGCAGAGATACTTCACATTGAAATCTTTAGGTCATATTAGCACTTATTTAGGTGTTCAGATTGACAAAACACAGAAGGGGTTTAGTCTTTCACAAGAAGATAAAATTGAACAAATTTTGCATCATTGCAACATGAAGGATGCTAACACAACAAAGACACCCATGCAAACAGATTTTCACAACTTGACACAAGAACCGAGTCCTGAGTTCGAGGATCAAACACTTTATCGTTCAGTCATTGGGTCACTGTTGTACATTAGTTGGACCAGACCCGACATTGCACTTAGTGTCAATCTCTTGTCACGACACGTAGGTAAGGCAAAACAGTTTCATTGGACATGCGTTAAGAAATTATTGAGATACCTAAGGCACACAAAACACATGAAGTTATTGTTAGAACCAACACATACTGATTATTCAGAGTTATGTTGTTATGCAGATTCTGATTGGGCGAGTGATAAGAAATCACGCAAAAGTACTTCAGGTTATATGATGTTCTTGAATGGATGTCCTGTTTATTGGCAAGTGCGTAAACAGAATTTTGTTTCTTGTTCATCTACTGAAGCTGAATATGCTTGTGTTTCAGATGCATGTAATATCTGGACACGTCCAACCCGACCAATCACCGTGATGGAAGACAATGAATCGGTGGTTTATATTTCTGAATCACATTTCACAGGTTCTAGGTCCAGACACATTGACATCCGTTATCAAAACATAAAACAATTGGTGAAAAAGGGTTTTGTTAAAATGCAATATGTATCTACACATGATCAGATTGCAGATATCCTCAACAAGCCACTCCCAGCAGCTCAACACGAGTATCTGCGTAAGAAGATGTGCCTTATGTGATGATGTACCTGATGTTCGCTCAACTGGCAAAGAAGGGGATTGTCACTGCGTTCTTGTATTTCCCAGCTGAGCTGTCATTTTTGGTCTAATAGGCTTACTGTAGTTTTGCCAAGTTTTGTTATCAGTATTAAGTGCGCAAGCGTGCATTCCTTTTTAGCCTCCATTATCACTTCTTCTTACTCCTTTGTTCTCCTGCCAAGAGGTCAGGCAGGAACGCCGGCAAGATGTAGCCAATTAATTAGATAGTAAGAGTTATCTTTATTTTTTTTACTCTACAATAAAATGAGTTTTCTCTTAGAAATTCTTCGGGTTTTATTTTCTTAATGTATACATTCGAGGAAAAGCCTCGGTCCAAACCTCTAAACCAGGGTGCGATTATCCCAGAGCCAGGATGGGATCAATCAACTCCCTGACACCCCTCCTGCGCGAGCTGCACTGGCTCCCAGTGGTCTTCCGGGTGCGATTCAAGGTGTTGGTCACCACCTTTAAAGCGCTCCATGGCATAGGACCCGGGTACCTTCGAGACTGACTTCTGCCACCAATAGCTTCCCACCGGCCAGTCCGCTCCCACAGAGACGGTCTCCTCAGGGTGCCATCGGCCAAGTTAGGTCAGCTGGCGACACCCAGGGGGAGGGCCTTCTCTGTGGGAGCCCCAGCCCTGTGGAATGAACTGCCCCCGGGAAATGCGTAAGTTCTCCGACCTCCGTGTATTTCGCTGTGCCCTCAAGACCCTGTTGTTCCGCCAGGCCGGGCTATCAATGTAATGATTTTAAATTGGGTGTTTTAAATTTTGGGGGTTTTAAATTGAGCTGAAATTATTTAATAATTTTAATTATTTTTAATTTATGTCAGTCTTTGTGCTTTTAATAGGCTGTACACCGCCCTGAGTCCTTCGGGAGAAGGGTGGTATAGAAATAAAATTATTATTATTATTATCCCAGTTGTAAATCATGTCCATCTAAATATAACAGTCTCTTGTGCCTGAGGGTTATCCATTCTTTTAGCCATGTTATCACACATGCTTGGTAATATAAAAGCCAGTCTGGTAATCCAAATCCTCCATTCTCTTGAGATTCTTGTAACATTTTCAATTTAATTCTTGCTTTTTTTCCTTGCCAGATAAATTTCAGGATCAATTTATTCAAGTCATCAAAGAATTTCTTTTCAATTTTTCTGGGTGCTGTTTGGAACAGGAAAAGCAATTTTGGTAGAATATTCATTTTTACAGTAGCAATCCTTTGCAACATTGATAGATGGAGATTTTTCCATTTTTCCAAATCTAATTTTATTTGCTTGAATAATTTTATATAGTTGTCTTCTTTTATCGTTGCACATCTTGCTTGTGGGGTGTGGGGTTGAGGGGTACCCCAGACCGTGAACCAGCTCATGGGCAAAACACACTGGGATTGAAATAAAGCCGACAAAGGAGCCTTGAATAAATATATAATTTAATTTAAAATACTTAAAAAGACACTGTGCCTTTAAAAACCACATTAAAAGCAAAGTCTTATCTGGGTATGTGAAGCCAGGCTATCTCCCTAGATTCCTCTCCACAATACCAAAAACAGTTCACAAGGAACAAAGGTTAATACAAAGGTGGACGTCTTTGGCGTTGACACGTCATCAAGGCAAACGAAGGGCAGCAGCGTAGACTTCACAATAAAAAAGTCACCTGAGAATAAAAGCAGTTCAAGCACCAACATGGCTTGAGGGTCTGTGTGGAGAAGAATTTCCAGCACAACCTAACCGTTGGCTTGTGTGCTTAAAAACAGCAAAAACACAAGCATCTGTGGGAGTATCTCAGCAGCTGGTGTCTGGAGTCCTTATCTGCATCTCCTCCCTTCTACAGCATCGTGCTGGGCTCTGCAATCTTCTTCCAGCAGTGAACACTAGCTGGATCAGGCCTGACCAGTTGTCGAGGCCCAAGTAGCAAGCCGAAAGGTGCTTGCTTATATTGTAAGCAAACCTGCAATTATCTAGGGCGGGGAAGGCTTGCAGGTAATTGCTTACAGCAGATGGGTTGATTGAGGCCATACCTCTTTTGTGGCTAATCATGTAGCCACAGCAACCCTGAAAATACTCGTGACATTGCTGTTAGGTACATTCCCAAGTATTTAACTTTCTTAACTATTTGCAAGTCCACTTTTTCTTCCAATTCTTTTTGTTTTTGCGTAAGGTTTTTGACTATAACTTTAGTTTTTTCTCTGTTTAGTTTCGATCCTGCTACCACTCCAAACTCCTCTGTCTTTTTAATAGTTTAGGAATTGTCTCCAATGGTTCTTCTACAATAAATACCAAATCATCTGTAAATGCTTGTAATTTATATCTTTCCCCTCTTATCTCCATTCCTTTAATTTCTGGATCTTGTTTAATATTCCTGTTCAAGACTTCCAAAGTCAAGATAAATAGTAAAGGCGATAGCAGACATCCTTGTCTTGTTCCTTTCTTTATATTGAAATTCTCTGTGTACTCCACATTTATAATTATTTTGGTTGTTTGTTTATAGTATATTGAAGTGTAACGTCCCAAAATATACTTGAGTCACCAGAATGCTAAAGAGAGAGACTCAAGACGAGGCTTGCAAAAAGAAGCAGATTTTATTTATGGCCAAAAACAAAATACTGGGTGGGACTATATCCAGAACATACAGATACAATGCATGTGAGGAGATAGCCACACCTTGGGGAAGATATGGCGTCCTTTTTATACCCTCAGAGACATCAGCTTAGTACCCAATTCTGGCCTCCTAGTTTAGGTTTGCATATTCCTTGTTGCCCTGCAAAGGAATAGAAGCCTCCCAATTAGCGTTATCTCTTCCTTGAGCATTCCTTTGTTCTCCCAATTGCTCATTTGGCCCCCTGGTTGAGCTTATACAGATCAAAGGTGTAAGTTAGGGCTGAAGTGTAAATTATCCCTCAGATGATGTCTGCAGTTCCAACTGAGATAGGTACCATGCTCTTAGATGGCACAAGAAAAACAGGAAGAAGATTGATATGGGTTCAGATCAAATGGCAGGAACATATGTTTGACAAATACCAGATACATTACAGAGGCCTAATAACAGAATATGTTTGTTACAGGAGATACAAATATAAAGGCATAATATATGTGATACAAATACAAAGGCATATTTGTGTTACAGATATAAAGGTACAATATATGTGTGTTATACAAATACAAAGGCTATTACAGGAACCTAATGGTTACAGAATAACAAGTTTCTACTAATTCTAGTATACCAGTATATCATATTCTAGTATTATTTATTATATCCTTATTACTGTTTCCCTTCATTAGGATCAGATGATGGAATGTATGTACAGATGAGGCCCCGGGGATCAGAGGAAGGGTCATATGTGGAGATAGGACCCAGGTGTGGATGGAATGGACATGACAGGAATATGAACTCTGAACAAACATTTTCTCTTGTCTTCATTTCTTTGCCTTAGAACAAACAATTAAGCAGCTTTGCTCCTTTTTTCTCTCTCTCTCTCTCCCTCTCTCTCTCTCTCTTGTAGGAGGGGGGTTGCGGGGGAGTGGGGGGAAGCACAGTTTGCTTCAGCTTTGTTCCTTTCTGCTTCTCTACGGGGGGGGACAAAGGGGGAGTGGGGGGGCTACCTTAGACAAAGAATTAAAACTACTTTTATTCTTCTCTGCAGTAGTGCGGGGGAAAGGGGGGGCTGCACAGTCATAGCGAGGCAGAAGCAACTTACCTGTCAAACCACTAAGCCAAACAAGAATAACTCGCTTATAAGAAAAATCCCAAAACCACATAGCTGGCACATGAAACTAGGACATTTTGCAAGATACCCATAACCTGGGGTGAGTGACAGGTGACATGGCATTTAGCTACTTAGCATAGCAAGCGTAACAGTTTTAGGGGGTGTAATCCAGATAACCAATCAATATTATATGTTATGCATGCATTATTAAGGGAAGGGTAAAGGGATGAGTATGACCCACCCTTTGACTATAAGAATTGCTGTAAGATTGTAATCGGGGCCTTGGTAGCTTTCAAAGCCAGGGTCCTTATATCTTGGTACCAAAATAAAAGTATAATTTTGTATCACACCTTGTGTTTGGTGACTCATTGGCTTCGACACCAAGCTAAAGCCCAGTTTTGGGACAACAGTTTTGGTGGAGAATGTGGGCACACACGCTTGGATCCACCACTGCCCAGGGACAGATTTAAAGGGAAGGCCTCCAAATCATGTAAGTAGGCGGTTGAGAGAAGAGTGAATGATTCCTAAGAATTATATCCAGCCAGGTACCTTGGCTGTGCATCCATGCAGTGGCAGACTTAAGTCCTCACAAACTCGTCTGAGTTGTGACCGGGGAACTTAAATAACAAGGGCCCCTGGACAGGGCATGCGTGCCGTCCTGGTGCACAGAGAGAGAGAGTGTATGACCATAAGCTGCCTACTTTTGGACTTGGCCCTGAGATAAGTCCCTGGACGGTGTGGAACTCAAAGGTCGAAACCTGGAAAAATCAAGGTGTGGACAGTCTCCCTTTTGCATCATCGTGGAGGAAGATAAAAACCAGGCTTCCTCAGGTTGCATGGCCGAACTTGACCATCTACAGGACAAGGTGAGACTATTGCAGGGGTCACCCCCAGGGGTCTAAGTGTGTGAAATCCAGGGTTGAAGAAATACAACGCTCTTAGGAAGACCCCTGAGAAATAGTCAAAAGGTTGGGTAATAAAACTCCAGGAGGCAAGGCAAAAAGGGGTAAAGTCTCAGACAACAAATCTAAAGGTGAAAATGTTGCAGAAAAATAAATGAGATGAATTTTGAGATCAGAAAAAGCTTTTATTTTGGCCAAAAGGTTCAGACATGCATTCTGTTTACATTCTGAACAAAGACCTTGTTTAAGACACGCATCTTTATACTTTTCAGTTAGTAACAAAACAGGAAATGTGAAATAAACCTCCTACGTGCTAGGCTCACCCCCTTCCCATATTCCTTAGGCAGGAAAGCTCCATGTGGTTTAGTTCTGCATTTTAACATGGTACCAGGAAGTTAGCTAATACTTGTAGTTTGACTTTTTGAGCCCAGCAACTGTCTCTTTGCCTACGGTTTGACTTCTTGAACTCCGCAACTTTCTCAAGTCAAAGGGGCCCTTCAGAGTTCATCCAGGCTGACCCCGTATTATTTCACTCTTCTATCCAATTTCATTTTACGTCCTACTTTATTCCCCCCTTTAAGACTCTATTTTACTTAGTTACAATTGAGTCTTACCTATTACAGAACTTAATTCAACAATGCAAGCATATAACATTTGGCATAACATAATCAATTCAGGGTAAGATACATAATAATGCAAAGGAAAAGACAAGTAATACATATGATCTTATTCTCTGAAGCACGTTCTCTAATTACCTGGTTGAGAGTTGTACATATGTTCCTGCATCAGAAACTTCATTTTCATCAAAGAGATCAGGGTCAATTTTACGGTCTATAAGGCTTTAAATCAAAATCAACTCTTTCTTAACTTTTATCTCCTTTACTGTTCCCACAGCTAGTTGTCTGAACAGAGGTATTGCACAAGGAATAAAAGCCAGGCCTGTCACAACAAAAATAACATCTGTCTAATCCAGCCAGCCCCAGATAACCAAGAGAACCACATTTCTGTTGCTTGTAACTTCTGATCCATTTTGGATGCCCAGTCTTGTAAATCCTTGGCAATCTCTCTCTGACCACACCTGATTTATTCATGTACACAAACCACCTTTCAGTTGTTAAAAAGTCTATGTCACGCCAGTTTTGGAAGACCACTGCTGCCAAAGAATCTATTTGGTCTTGGACCTTGACCAAGGTTCCAGCAATTTGGTACAATTGCCTAAATTGTATTATGGAGTGTATCATTCCTCCTACACCTGTCCTGACTGCTGTCCCTATCCCCAGGATTGCTAATAGTGGGACTAAGAGTGGCACTCCTTTTTGAACATGCCCCATGAGGGGGACAGGGATAGTGTGCTCTCCACTGACAACACCTATTTTTGGGGAAAGATGTACATGTTCCAGTCCAGTTTGTAAGTAAACACAATTACACATTTTTCCCACATAAGAAGAAAACTCCATTTTTCCTTACACACACACACGCACACCTATGTTCATGGAAAAGGCATGGTCTCGTTGGTTTTTCTCATTAGTCCAGACCCCCAAAATCCCTGCCACTAGCATGCCAGTCAGCGGCTGCAATGGGACTTCTAGTGTAGGGTCCTTTTGCTTTTCTCTGGGAATTGGGCCTTCAAAAGGATAACAAGAGCTTGTATTTCCAGGGGGAAATAGGACACATAAGCCTGTGCTGGACCTAAGGGAGACATGTGATGGCACTGAGAAAGTGACCTTCTGTTGAAATAAATAGTGGGCATAAGGAGAAATGCCACTAGTTAGTTTTACGTCCATAAGTGTCATTCTAGGGTCAAAGTGTATTTCTGATGGACATTGTTCTCCCTTCAGGGATCCTACAGGAATGCCTGGTTCCTGATGTCACTTTACACACAAGGAGGGTGACCCTAGGATTTCCACACCAATGGCTATAGGGCCAACAATGGGAAGACGGCTCATCCTCAGCCTTTTGAAGGCGTTATAAAAGTCTCTTTGCAATTTGGCCACTGCCGCTTTGGTTCTCCATCTAATATCTTTCTCAAGGACTATTGTGGCCCTGGTCCTGACCCAAAGATCTGGCTCAACTGGAACAGCATTGTAAGATGAAGGACCAGCATATAAACACAACCAGCATTTTGGACCTAGGGCAGGGTCAGACTGATTGACTAGGCTTTGACTCAATTCCAGTATTCTTAACATGTAGTTCCCTTTTCTCAATGTTTACAGGGGTCCATTCTCCCTTTGTTCTACCCCACTCTGTTCTGGGATTGTCAGATGCTTGTCTTTAGGTTTTGGGGTTGGCTTAGGTCCAGGGTACCGACCCCACCTATTGATGATACGTCGTTGGCGGGAGTAGACCTGTTCCAAAGAGTTCACACCTTGTGACCTGTTCCTGCCCTGTTCTTTGTGGTTCTCAACTTCCCCGGATCCTTCCTCAAGGGCAAGGGGGGTCACTCGGGCATTCTCACAACATTGGGAACTACTGTTCAGGGTGTTATTACTCATTAGGCCCTTTGCCATTAATAGCCAAAGCCACAAAAAAATCATAATTGTCCTCTACACATACAGTTGTGATCAAAATTATTCAACCCCCAATGCTGTAAAGGGGTTTAGGGACTATAGTGTACATTTGTAATTGTATTCAGAATGAAATCCTACAAGGACGTTTTACAGAACCAAATGCAACTAAAATGACATCAATTGTTTTTGTAATACAGTAGTAAATGTTTCTTTTGTGGTTTCTTCATTGACACAATTATTCAACCCCTTAAAGACTACCACTCTGAAGAACAGAGGTTCATTCAGGTGTTTTCGATCAGGTATTGAAAACACCTCTGGATGTCACCGAGCAGCAATCAAGCATAATAAGCACCAATTAGGCAGCTTTAAAATGACTGTGATACTCAGCTCCTTCTAGACATTTACTGGTGTGGTTACAAACATGGTGAAGGCAAGAGAATGGTCCAGGAAGACAAGAGAAGAGGTGATTTCTCTTCACAGGAAGGGCAATGGCTATAAGAAGATTGCAAAGATGTTAAACATACCAAGAGACACCATAGGAAGCATCATTCGCAAATTCAAAGCAAAGGGCACTGTTGAAACGCTACCTGGTTGTGGCAGAAAGAAGATGCTGACTTCAACTGCTGTGCGCTACCTGAAGCGTAGAGTGGAGAAAAGTCCCCGTGTGACTGCTGAGGAACTGAGAAAAGATTTGTCAGATGTGGGTACTGAAGTTTCAGCTCAGACAATAAGGCACACACTGCGTAATGAAGGCCTCCATGCCAGAACTCCCAGGCGCACCCCCTTGCTGTCTCTAAAGAACAAGAAGAGTCGACTGCAGTATGCCAAAAGTCATGTGGACAAACCACAAAAGTTGTGGGATAGTGTTCTGTGGACTGATGAAACAAAATTAGAACTGTTTGGGCCCATGGATCAACACTATGTTTGGAGGAGGAAGAACAAGGCCTATGAAGAAAAGAACACCTTGCCTACTGTGAAGCATGGCGGCGGGTCAATCATGCTTTGGGGCTGTTTTGCTTCTGCAGGTACAGGGAAGCTTCAGTGTGTGCAAGGTACCATGAATTCTCTTCAGTACCAGGAGATATTGGATGAAAATGTGATGCAGTCCGTCACAAACCTGAGGCTTGGGAGACGTTGGACCTTTCAACAGGACAATGATCCCAAGCATACCTCCAAGTCCACTAGAGCATGGTTGCAGAGGAAAGGCTGGAACATTTTGGAGTGGCCATTGCAGTCACCAGACTTAAATCCGATTGAGAACCTCTGGTGGGACTTAAAGAAAGCAGTTGCAGTGCGCAAGCCTAAGAATGTGACTGAACTGGAGGCTTTTGCCCATGAAGAATGGGCGAAGATACCCGTAGATCGCTGCAAGACACTTGTGTCAAGCTATGCTTCACGTTTAAAAGCTGTTATAACTGTAAAAGGATGTTGTACTAAGTACTAAGATTGAATGTCACTTGGGGGTTGAATAAAACTGATAATGATGTGAGCACAGAAACGACATTTGTGGTTATTTCATTATAAATGTTATGTTATATTTGTCTGACCTACAAGTGCCTCTTTGATGTAAATGTAAGCAAGATGACTGAATGATCAAAATCAATGTCAAACTGGCCAAAACACTCAATTTCAGTGGGGGTTGAATAATTTTGATCACAACTGTAAGCTATCCAATCACAATTCCCTTAATCTACAAAATCACCACATCAGGAAGAAGGTTAGGATTATATGTGACTTGGGAAAAGGCAATATCAGTCGTAGGTATCTCACAGAACCACCCCTTATTTGTTAAATACAATATCCACAGTCCTAGAGCTAGAGCAGCACCACAGATAACCCACTCCCTGGCTTAAGTATCTACAGGAGTTTTGTACTGCTCTCTGTCACAGTCAATGATTTTAGGCTCATCACCTGTCTTTCTGAAAGGAAGGCGATTCCAGCAGAATGAATATCCAATACAGCAATTCACAATAAGGGCAAGCACGCTCACTAAAGCAAGAGATAGTGTAGCTATGGCTATATATGTTTGACCTTATATATTTTACTTCTAACAAATAGAATGTGGTCTTTATCCTCCAATCTTCAGCTGTACGTAGAGGGTCAGCTTCCGGTGTGACACCAGTAAGGCCTCTTCTGCCCCGTATGTTGCCTGCCCGTTGCCGGTAGGACAGTTATAGGGGGCGCTTCTTCAAGCGTACCACTAGGGGTCAGGCCTGGTCCTGGTCTGCCTCCCAATATTCCTCAACTGCGAACTTAACTCGAGTCCAGTGAATCCAAGACTTGGATTCCAACATTTTTACTGCAAGTGGGAATAATGTAAATTGTGGAGGTGAGTGTTATCTCAGTGGCTGGCAGACCACGCTGTGTAAACAAGCACTTCCGCAGAGTCTTAATCTCATTAGACCTTATCTCAAGTATGCAAACTCAGGCACGTAGCATTGTGTGACACAGGAAGAGCACGAGAGAAAAACAAGGTGTTCACGTGAAAATCATGAGCCTTCTGTAACCAATCAGTACAAGTAAACGATGATTAATGTTTTGCCATGGTAGCTGTAAAATGACAATAAAAGGGAGCCTTTTGGATGGAGTCAGGGTGCCTTCCCCAAGGTGCCTTCCCACCGAAGGGCCTTCCCCAAGGTGCCTTCCCACTGAAGGGCCTTCCCGTGAATCATCATCCTGCCTACGCGTCTTTCTTCATCGAAACAACAGTAAATGATGCGGGTTCAGCTAGATGACCACTGAAGGACCCTCTTTATTTACAGTATTGTAAGAAAGAAAATGTGCTTGTTTGAGAGAAACGTGTTTGCTGGAGATTATATTAAAGTCAGTTAAACCCCATTATTGGTAATATATCTTCTGAGGAGGCCTAGCTGTCACGGAAGAACAGCCATATAGAGAATGTCTGAAAAGCTTCACTGTCATCCACACAAAGACATGTATGGGGCAAAGAGTTAATTATTACCTAAGGACAGCAGTAAAAACTCCATTAGTACTTACAGAACTTAGGAAAGTGGTCTAGCTGAAAATAATCTTATAAACTAGAAGCTAATGGTTTAGTAATGAGGAAGTGTCCATTATTTTATAATAAATGTATGTTAGCCATATATGGAATAAATGTATGAGCTCATGTATTTGATACCAAATGTAATTTTACCATATATGGAAAATGTATTAGATCACCAACTCCTTTGTCTTGAAAAGATATATAAGCAGTTGTGTCAAAGCTCTTGGTTGTTCAGACTTTCAGGTATGAATCTGCTCTGAACCTTGCGCAATAATAAACTGGCTCTGGTTGACCCGGAATGTTGTTTGGTCCCATCATTCCATAACAGGAACACATGACCATAGTATACAGGCCCTTCCACCTAGGCATTAAATTTTCTCCTTTCCAGTGTTTTACCCATACAGTCCTCCAAATCACAA
Source organism: Ptyas mucosa (assembly GCA_012654045.1). Taxonomy (NCBI): domain Eukaryota; kingdom Metazoa; phylum Chordata; class Lepidosauria; order Squamata; family Colubridae; genus Ptyas; species Ptyas mucosa. Next base: position 83,109 of record WNWU01012706.1, read on the forward strand.
TTTAATCATTTCTACTTTCATCACAATATATATTTTAAAAATATTTCAATCGTTACAATTTCCCTAATTAAATTTAGAAATGTTCTAGCTGTTATCCAAGCTACAATCCTTTTTACTTTCACCACCATATACCAGTAAATGTATTTCAATTCATATTTCTTAAAAAAAGAAAAACTTATCATTGTCTAGATTTCAAAAATACAAAGACAAATACTCCAATTATTATTCATTTCATTTTTACAATCATGTTTTCCCATTTATTTCTTACTACTATTTGAATATTATAACTAGAGGTGGTCAAAAATGGTGGGCTAAGGGACACACAATATTGTTGGATTTCTTGTATTTGCTTATTTTATTCTCCCACCATCTGATTCACCCACTTAGTTCCTATCTGGCTTAGGTCTCCTATATGATTTTCAAGTATTTCAAAAGGAGATATTCTAATTCCTTTATGTGGAGTACATCGCACAGACCAAAGTGCTAGTGGTAATGCATCCACCCACTTAAGGAGATTTTCAAGGCACACCTTTGTCACCTTTTCTCTTATAGTCCAGTTCATTCTTTCAGCCTTTTCATTCAAAAGCAAATAATTCCTGACTATCCTTTCTTTCATGTCTTCTTGGTGGTAAGGCTGGATTAAAGCATTTGTTTGTTTCAGGGTCACTCGTGGGTTCTGAGTGAGGAGAGCTTGATGCTTGTAAATTCTGAGGTTTGTCAGCCATAAATGGCCCTTTGTCTCTAAAACTCCTTGAATCGCATGGCTGGTGTAAATGGTTCTGCAATTCGACAGACAGCTTCCTTCCTCACATGTCCTGGTGAGTTATCTTCTGCCCATAACTCTGGTACTTCAAACTCCTACCAGGTATTGGGGATTTGACCCTCTTGAGCCAACATTACTTGGCATATTTCATCTGGGGGGGTGCCTCATTATTAATGGTAGTTGGCTGCCCAGAGGTTAATTTATTAGCTTCCGCTGCTCCTAAAATCCTGGCAACTCTCTCCTATTAGTTGACATCTTGTCTTCATCAAAGGACAGAATAGCTCCCAACTCACATAGGATGTCACAACCCAGGAGGGAAACGGGACACTCAGGCATATAGAGAAACTGGTGTTCTATATTTCTTCCATCTAGGTAACATTTCAGGGGTTTCAGCATGGGGTGACGATTTATGAAGCCATTAACCCCTTGGATATTTATTACATCATTAGAAAAGGGAGCCAGCAGCTTTGTAATTACAGATCTAGATGCCCCTGTGTCTACTAAGAAGGTTACATTATTTCCCCCTATTTTCATTCAGACCAAGGGTTGGGGGAGGGCTTGACTGAACCCTGGTCCCCTTCAGTTTTCAGGCCTCTCATCTACTGCAGCCAGGCCTATGGCTTCCTTTCTTTATAGAATGCCTTTGCAGCTTTTCTTCAAATGCAGATTGAGCTCACTAGGCTGAGAAGCAACTTGTCTAAAACAACATATGCACAAACCTTGCAAGGATGATTCAACATGCTGCCCTGGGACCCTTTATTGCAAGGCGGTCTTCTTAGCTAACATAAGAACTATCTTTCCTCTTTCTGTCCTTTTACTGCTGAGTAGAATACTTTACTCAATTAAATCCAAATGGAATTTGGGATGCAAAGAGAAGGAAAGCAAGTTTTGTCACTTTTATGGCTAAGCAAAGGTCTCAATTAGATGCAAACAAAGTCTTTTTATAAGTTGTACGCAGAGAAGACATGCATTTTTCACTCAAACAGAATGTCCATCAATGCTCCAAGAGAAAGAAAGGGAGGGTTCCTTTTTGGAAACTGTTGGTCTAATATAGCCTGGAGGTTTCCCCCGTCTGTGGGTTTTAAAATCTTACCAATGGCACTACTTAATCTCTCTCTCTCTTCACCATTAAGGAGAGTAGTCATCAACTGTTCCAAGTCCTGCCAGGTAGGATTGTGGGTCTTTATAATGACTTGCTGGAAGGAAAAAAGAAGTCTTTCCCTTTAAGGATTGTTGGAAGGCAGAGCTTCCTTTTTTCTTGAATTCAAAACTCCCGGCTGGGAGGTTACTTCGAAATGATTGGAGGTCAGCTGCTTGAGAGCAGAATTAGGAAGACAGGCAAGAAACAAATACAAGCAGCGTTCCGAGGCTAGCCTGTTTGAGTGTAAGAAAAAGCCTTTTTATATCCTAAAAGGTCTTTTGATTTTTCTATGTGACCCTTCAAAGTCGTTTGAAATTCTTTTGATTTGGCGTGTGAATCCTTTGATTTGTGTGTGTGATTGTTTTATGGTGTTTAAATCCTGCCTCTTTTTTTTTTTTTGATTGGGTTCTTCCATCCTGGATCTGGCAAATAAGTCTCCAAAATCTTTTAATACTTTTTCTCTCTTACTGTGAACAACTGTACTTTTAGTTTCCATCCCAGCAGGAAAAACTCCCTGTAAATGTTGAATCTTTTCCATCAAAGCCTGGAGTTTAGTTTTATTCTTGCCTTTGCTTTCTTCTAAATCCAATTTTTACTTTTAAAAGAGAAGTATAATTTTCTTGGAGTTCTTGGGAATTATGATTAAAATTTATTTCAGCAAGTGAAAAGGAGTTTTTTTAGTGTATCAATCTCTTCTTTTTGTTTGATGTCTTGTTGTACAAGTTTTTCATTTTCAGCTATTAATTTGTCTAAGAACTTCTATCTCTTCCTTGAGGTTATTTACCAGAAGCATCATTTCTTCGGAGACAGTAATTACTGTAGGTAAATCTTTTAGTCTTGCTATTTCTAATGTAAGTTGATTCTGATGTTGTTGTTGTTGTTGTTATTATTATTATTATTTTAAGCTGTCATTTTCGAATTGCATAGCTTCTAATTTTTCTTGTTCATTTCATTTTGCAAATCATCTAATTGCTGTTTAGCTTGCATAGTCATATTATCTTTAAGATTTTCAATATTTATTTTGTGTCCTATTTGTAAATCATCTTTCACTTTTGATAATTCTTCATGACTGAATAAAGGCTGATTCCTCAATCTCTCTAGTTCTGCTTTTGCAGATCTGAGTCATCCTTGCAGGGCTAAAAGACAAGAGAACGAGGTCCCCTCCCCCCTTTCTGGGTGAGGAAAGGCATTGCAGAATTAGAAAAAGGGGGGTAGATAGCTTGTGGTCAAAGTTTGAAAGTACAGCAACACATCAGTATTGTACTTAAGTGAACTTAAAACGTATCCTCATAAACTTGAGTTTATCTTGAAGCACAGAGAAGAAAGAAAATTTGAACTTTATTTTTCACCTGTCTAGGTGGCCAGACCAAACTGGGTGAGTTATTTTCCTTCCTCTCAATACCTTCAATTCTTTTCTAACAATTTAAAATTCATATCTCTAGAGATCAGGCATTTAACAGTTGCGATTACCTTGAAGGTACACAAAAGACTTAGACATACACACCAGTCATTCCCGCCTTAAATTTCAGTTGAATTAGGGAAGGCACAGATCTTAACAATATAATTTTTAACAGAAATCACATCAAACTAATCAATTCAATTTATCTGAGTCTTCCCATTTAGACAGGCTTTTACTTTTTTTTTATTACCTGCTAAACCCCGGGTGGGAAGAACAATAAACAATTTCTTCTCTATTCTTAGTTCTTTCAGAGTTCTCTGGCTCTTTTAAGAATGGTAAATTATCAGAATCTTTATAATACTGCAGTATTTCTTTTCTCCTACTCTGGGTTCCTCCTACCACACATAACAGCATAAACTAACCATATTTTCTTTGGTCAGCCCCAATGTCTGAATCATCTTACTGTATGGTGGGGCTTCTCAACTTCTAAATATTTTTCCTTTAAGGACTAGTCAGGTCTATTTGCAGTTTGGGATTCTTTCTAATTGTTTTAGTGAACTTCTCACTTTTTCTCTGCCCTGGGATGTTCTGTCTAGCTCTTTCTAGCTTGGATCTCCCAGCAGTCGCTGGCCTATTTTTAAAGTCCAAACTCTTCTCCATCTATTTTAGATTTCCCAGCAGACGTTGGCCTATTTTTAAAGATCCAAAATATATAGAGACTTTTGTTCACACATCATTTGCACTTAGCCAGGACTCTCATGAGCAAGTTTGAACTCCACTTTCTTTTATTTAGCCAAATGGGTTTTCCTGTGTCATCCCTCAGGAAAGCCCATTTCCTACATCTGTTTTCCTCTCTTCTTCAGGCTGGCCAGGACAGGCATCTGCCTCTCGTCCTATGCCTCAAACAAGTTTCCTAAGGGGGTATCTACCACCCTTGAGCTGCAACTTCCCATGTTTCCCCTTCCTATGTGGGGTTTTACACTTTGGTTCAGCTGGGCTACACAACATCAGTTCTGCCACTGATTCTCAGACCCCTCTTATAAACTGAAATCTGGGAGGACCTGCTGACCCCAACACAGACTACGGACACCTTCTACACTTCACAGCTTCACAATTTCCTAAAAATCCTGCGGTTTGCTTTTGGGATTTTCACAGGAAAAAAAAGGAACATTTTTTTTTTCACTTGCATGGGCACATAGTGAGTGGAGGCAATTGATGTAAGCTATGCACTGAAGTGCTTCTGCTTTAGAATATCTGGGGCTCAGTCCCCTTGGCATTTGCAATGCTACACAAGCTATCATTTCAGGGTGGTCTCTCATCTTCATAGGTTGTAGTCTTTAAGATAGGTTTCTTTTCAGGGTGACTCTTTCTGACCTGACATTTGGGATTTCCTCTCACTCGAGCCACACAGACTTGCATGACTTCTACTTGGCATTTGTGAAGTCAGTCAGGGTTCTGTTTCACTACCATTTGCCACCCATTTTCTAAGACACTGCCACTGACCCATGGCGCTGGACATTCCAACGGTCACCAATAGGAACTGCAATGGCTTAACCACCCACACAGTTCTAGAGTCTCATTAGGATACGCCAGTTCCGTTAGGAAGGGACGTTCCCAGACCCAGGGAGGTGATCAGGCTCCCTCTTCTACTCTCGAGGAGTAGGTCTACAATTCCCACAATACTTGCCTGCAGGCGTCTTCCTTTTTCTTTCTCAGCCGGCGTTTATCTATTAGCTTGTTTTGATCTCATTTTTGGTTCTTGGGTCAGTTGGAGCCATTGAGTACCCAGGAGGGCCATCTGCTTCCTTCCAGAGAAAAACTCTCAGTGGCGCCTTGAAGGTTGGGCAGGATGGCCCCACCCGGGCACTGGCTGGTCTTTTCTGCCCGCAGTGAAATAATCGCTTCAAGTCCTGCTGCGGTCACCAAAAATGTTGCAGAAAAATAAATGAGATGAATTTCGAGATCAGAAAAAGCTTTTATTTTGGCCAAAAGATTCAGACATGCATTCTGTTTACATTCTGAACAAAGACCTTGTTTAAGACACACATCTTTATACTTTTCAGTTAGTAACAAAACAGGAAATGTGAAATAAACCTCCTACGTGCTAGGCTCACCCCCTTCCCATATTCCTTAGGCAGGAAAGCTCCATGTGGTTTAGTTCTGCATTTTAACATGGTACCAGGAAGTTAGCTAATACTTGTAGTTTGACTTTTTGAGCCCAGCAACTGTCTCTTTGCCTACGGTTTGACTTCTTGAACTCTGCAACTTTCTCAAGTCAAAGGGGCCCTTCAGAGATCATCCAGGCTGACCCCATATTATTTCACTCTTATATCCAATTTCACTTTATGTCCTACTTTAAAACAGCAAAAGGAGGGTCTCTGCTGTCATTGCCCATGGACAGTTCCATAGGATGTATTTTAACAAATTTCCGGGAACTAGGGGGGTGGAATTTGGCACGAAAACTGCTCTGTCAATGTATTGTTTGTAACTGTGGCCCCATGAGAAACTGTCATGACCAGGTGACTTCTGGCCCCCACAACGGTCAGTAGACAGTAATCTGATCAGGGAATTAAAGGCAGTTTTGGAAAAAGGGAAGAGACAGACTGAGATACAATACCTGGACCTTTTTACTAAACTATCCAACAGTCCTATGTTATTAGAAGAATCTGGATGCAAAGTGTTGCTAATGTGTGAAGAAAAAAAAGGGACAATCAAGAAACCTAGTGCCCCTTCCACAGTTCTTATGGAACATGTGGAAGACGAATGCCCCCCAGGAAACCTTACCCCCCCAGTGCCCCCCACCTGTATACCCTTGGCATGAAGTGGCTGGGGCTGAAGGGGTAGGGGGACCAGGGAGGCAAAAGGAGGAATCAGATACCAGTGGAAAAGGACAAATGGTCCCAGTAGGTGGGACCAGGAAAAAGGAGACCAAAGAGGTGCCTGAGGGGGCAGGTTTGGCTTCCCCAGTATCAACTGGACCACACACCCGGTCCAAGGGAGCCATCCAGCCAGAATTCCAAATGCCCCTAAGGGAAACTGTATTAGGAGATGGAGAAGGGGAACCATGAAGGGTATTGGTTTATACTCCATTCTCAACAGCTGACCTGTATAACTGGAAAAATCAAACTCCAAATTATAGAGAGAATCCTGAGCAGATGCATGCCCTTTTTACTTCCATCTTCCGAACTCACCAGCCTACTTAGGCAGACATACAGTCTGATGGAAATTTTGTTAACTCCAGAGGAAAGACGGATGGTGAGGGGAACCATGGATAAGGCTTTGCAGAAGGATCATGCAACTGATCCGGACTGGACATGCTCTGTGGAGGAACCAATTTGGGAACCTCAGTCCATTTGGCTACAGAACTATTGGACCTTGGTTTTGTTAGGACTCAAACAGTGGGTCCCAAAGGTTAAGAACTTGGGGAAGGTCTACCAAATTCAACAGAAAAAGGATGAAAATCCAGGGGGATTCCTAGAACGCATTTATCAAACCTTTAGGCAATATACCAACTTAGATCCAGAGGCTGAGGAAAATCAGAGAATGGTCAATATGATTTTTATTGGGCAGTCAGCAGAGGACATTAGGACCAAGTTACAGAAGACTGAGGGCCCCCCGGAAAGGTGATTTCTGAACTTGTGGAATTGACATACAAAGTGTATACTAATTGGGCCCAAACAGAAGAAAACAAGGAAATGCAGAAGGCAAGAAGAAATGGCATTTTCCTTGCTGAGGCTCTTAGACAGGAAAGGCAGGAGGCCAGGGGGACAATTGCCAGAAGAATTTTATGAGGAGGTGGTTTGCGGGGGTCGGTAGTTAGAATTTCAGGCCCGGTCAGAGGCAAGGCAAGAGGCCGAGGGCACCACTCCCCGAGGTCTAACCAATGCTTTCATTGTGCACAGGAAGGCCATTAGAAAAATGAGTGTCCAACGGTCTTAGCAGTGGTAGATGAAGAAGACTGATGGGGCCAGGGAAGGGGAGAAGTCACCTCTCCAACCCCCGAACCCTTGGTGGAAGTTCAAATAGGGGGAAAATATTGTAAACCAGGTGCTGACAACCTCATAGTAATGGGAGCATCAGGAGCCACAGTGGCAGCTCCCTTTCTTTAGCCTCTGGAATGGAAAGTTGGTAAGACACTCCTGACCCACCAGTTTCTCTATATGGCAAGACTGTCCCATTCCCTTACTGGGGTGGGACTTGTTAACCAAACTCCAGGCAACTGTAACTTTCAAGGATGGGAAAATCATAATGAAAATGCCATCTGAAACTTTGTGGAGGATGATGGCTTTGTCAGAAGTAAAAACAGAGCAGGTGCCTATGGAAATCAGGCAGGCTGTGAAACCCTGGATTTGGGCAGATGGGGAGCCGGGAAAGGCAGTTTTCACACAACCAGTGTCAATCCCTTTAAAACCAGGAAACCAAATTGCAAATATTAGACAATATGACATAAAGAGAGAGGCAAGATTAGGACTAGAGCCAGTGGTAAAGAAGTTTCTTCAGCGGTGATTAATTAGACCCATTTCCTCACCTTGGAATACTCCTGTCCTACCGGTCAAGAAGGCTGATGGGTCCTTTAGATTTGTGGCTGATCTCCGCTGGGTGAACCATATTACGGTGACCCTACATCATGGGTCCTCAAACTACGGCCCGCAGGCCGCATGTGGCCCACTGAACCAATTAATCTGACCCGCGGAGCACCACGAGGTTACCCCACCCACATCACCCCACCCACCCTTCAGCAGAGCGCAGGACTTGCCTTCGGGAGACCTGCGGGCTGTAACCAAAAGGTAAGCTCAACAATTTTAGCCTGCAGAATGCTTGTGGGGGGGGGGGGGTTAGAAGAGGCAAAAAACCAGGCAAAAATGGCCCATTTTTGGCCAAAAAACGAGCCATTTTTGCCTGGTTTTAGCCTGCAGAATGCTTGTGGAGGTGGGGGGGGTCAGCTTTGGAAGCTATATTAGGCCGGAAGCTCCAGTGCTGCTACCTTCTCGTGTGTGGGAAAGTAGGAGGGGGAATTAAGGAGAGGGGTTGTTAGTAGACATAATAGCATTCTTCCTGTCGGTCAAGGTCAGGGCGATCCAGCATCTGGAGAAGGAGTGGTCAGGGGGCTGGATCGAGATGGAGCGGACGTTGATTGGAGCATGTGACCGACTGGGGGAAAAGGGGATGGTTTTGGGAGCTTTGACTTACTGAAGGAAAACACGGGCTTTTCAGATTCGGGTTTCCCCAGATGTGCCAGTTTGCCTATTCTAGTAAAGAGAACTTTGGAAAATGCTTGCTTCCACGTCTTTACTTGGAGTTGGGGTTTTTCTGGAATGCTGACATTAACCCGAATCTCTTTTAAAAACCTAACAGCACCCCGTAAGGGGGCTGTCAGGGGTGCTGAGCCCCAGCATCTACCTAAACCCCGGGTGGTGCGAAGACTCAGTGAAGATGGAAGAGAAAGGAGAAATTGGAGAGGGGCCTGCCAGGGGGGTGGATGCTCAAGGAATTGCCAACCCCTTGCTTTCTCCTTCTGAAGAAATGGGGTGAGCCATGGAGGCTGCAGAGGAAGCCTTTCGGCTGGGGGCTCGGCCCAAGGCGTCAGATTCCTGGAAGAGTTGCAGCAGATTCCTGCAGCAGTGGGGCACCAGGTGCAGCTGGCTGGAATGCAGCAACCAGGAGCAGCCCTGCAGCAAGTTCTATACCAGCCAGCAGCTGCCGGAGCCCCTCCACCCACAAGGCCAATGCCATCCTGCTTCAGAGCAACCTTTGACGGGACGCCGGCCAAACTAGCACCAGATACCTGTTGCACCAGATGTCTAATCGGGCTTAAAGTTGTAGAACAATTGGGGATCAAGACAACACCCTTAAAGCACCCAATTAAATTTCACCAGGTGGATGGAACGTTAATTGGGGGAGTCCCTGCCACCCATATTACTGAACTGATTAAATAAGAGATGGGGAAACATCATGAACTTATACGATTTATAGTAACCACAAAAATGTCAGAATCTATCATATTGGGCCTGGCTTGGCTGGACAAATGGGCCCCCACCATCAAATGGGAAGATGGATACCGAAAAATCAGAATAGGGATTGGCCCATTACCCCCTTCCCCTTCCCCCAAAGAGCCACCTACCCATAACTGCCAGCAACCAGAAACAGCAGCAGTTTGTTCAGACGGGCCTCCAGGCGAATACCAGATTCCTAAGGTGTATGCAGACTTAGCCGAAACTTTCAGTGAGGAAGAATGTAACCTCCTCCGCCCTCATCGGCCCACGGACTGCGCCATCGAATTACAACCGGGAGTCAAATTGCCAAAACCCAGAATGTACTCAATGACACCGGCTGAAATGACCAAGTTGAGGGAATACATTGACACCAACCTAGCCAGAGGGTTCATCGAGCCTGCGAAATCCAGGATGGCCGCCCCAGTACTGTTTAAAGAAAAAAAAAGATGGTACATTGAGATTGTGCGTTGATTTTAGAGGCATGAATGGGTTGTGCACACAAAATACCTACCCCCTCCCACTGATGAAGGACTTGCTGAACCAATCAAAACGCAAGATTTTCACCAAGCTAGATCTAAGACAGGGGTCCTCAAACTTTTTAAAGAGGGGGGTGATTCACAGTCCCTCGGACTGTTGGGGGGGGGGGCGAACTGGCTGGGTGGGCGTGGCTAGGTGGTCATGTGCTTGGGTGGGCGTGGCCAATTTAACTGTCCATTTTATGCTTTTCTCCTAAACTGTACTTGCTCAAGCCAAGGAATCTATTTACTTAATAAGATCCACCCCCCAAAGGGAAAAAGAGCACAAACTTTCTTGCCACTTGCCTAACTTCATTACAACAGCAGCTTCAGGCTCCTTAAAATAGGCCATTGAAAAAGGAATAAAACAAACAGGATTTCCTTCAAAATAACTCCTGATCATGTTTCAGATGACCACACAATAAACCAGACTGAGAACTGCAGCAATTAAGACTGCAACTAAAAACCCCAAGATGGGCATTGAGAGACATTAGAAGCAGGCAGAAGGCGAGAATCAACACAACACCCCCCCACCCCCAAAGCATCCAATGGTGAATTAAGGAGGGAGGGATAATGGTCCCTCAGACTGTTGGAGGCCGAACTATAGTTTGAAACAAACATGAACAAACTTCTATGAACACTGCACATATCTTTATTTGGGGCTCTTTGCAAGCAGCAGCAGCAGGACCTGTGAGTGCCTGCCAATAGGGGATGCGGCCAGGGAAGGGATAGGAGACCAGACTACTTTTTTTAATTATTTGGGATTACAAGGCTAAAGGTCTTTTAAGCCTGAAGGAGAATTCAAACTGATTTGTTTTTTGCCACACTTGTGCCTGTGTATCCACACACATGAAAGCTACCAAAATTGTTCAGCAACCGATTTGGTTGATGTACTTTATATATGGCAAAATCAAAGCAGTGGGTGAATTCTCCTTCAGGCATTATAATGTGGTTGCTTTTGAATTAGTATTAGCCAACTTCAGCTGATTTTGAAAAAGCTAGGAGACATGGAGACATATCCCCCACCCACCCACTTTAAAAGTGCGACTTTACAAGCAGCCCCTCCCCTACTCAAACACTGGCCCTGGTTGACATGGCTGTGAAAAAGTCTTTTAATTTAAGGCAGCACTTCTGCAAGTTCGGAGAAGGCAAGCACCCAAATCCCCCATTCCAACTGTGAAAAAGATCCTGTTTACATTGCTTTCAAAGCCTTTTAATTTAAAGCAGCCAGTTTCCAAGCTAGGAGAAGGCAAGCAAAAAATCCCCATTCCAACTGTGAAAAAGATCCCGTTTACATTGCTTTCAAAGCCTTTTAATTTAGGGTAACCTTTCCAATGTACCAAATATTGTAAGTGACCCCTGTAGAGTCTAGAGTCCAGGATTTTCTTCACCTCATAATGAGTCTCCCCTTGCACAACCAAAGGAGGGGGTGGAGCAGCTGGCAAGGGTCTTAGGTTAGTTTCTCTGGCCGGTCTCAATAAGATACTGTGGAAAATGGGGTGTACTTTCCCTAATATGCGAGGGAGTCTAAATTGGACAGTCACTGGGTTAATAACTTTCACTATAGGGAAGGGACCTATGAATTTGGGTCCAAACTTCTTGCTGGGTACCCTCAATCTTAGATACTTGGTTGACAAATACACCTTATTGCCTATTCGGAAAGGTGGTTGGAGGGACCGGCATTTGTCGGCCTGGGCCTTATATCTTTCCGCTGACTCTGCTAAAGCTTTCTTAGTATTCTCCCAACCCTTTTTCAATGAGGTCATCCATTCCGTTAGGGACATAGAAGTGGGCGGCTCTCTAGGCAACTCAGGCATTGGCACAAAATCCATGCCCGTAGTTATCTGAAAAGGAGTCAACCCAGTACTCCTGCGTACTGCATTATTATAAGCCACTTCTGCGAACGGTAGCAAGTCCGCCCAGTTTTCCTGTTGATAATTTTTTTTTATTTAGACTTCTATACCGCTTCATAGTGCTTTACAGCCCTCTCTAAGCGGTTTACAAAGTTAGCATATAGCATATTGCATATTAGCATATTGCATTAGCATTAGCATATTGCCCCCAACAATCTGGGTCCTCATTTTACCCACCTCAGAAGGATGGAAGGCTTAGTCAACCTTGAGCCGGTGAGATTTGATCTGCTGATCTGCTGAACTAGCAGTCAGCTGAAGTAGCTGCAGTACTGCACTCTAACCACTGCGCCACCTCGGCTCCTTTGCGTAATTGACATAACACCTAATGTATTGCTCCACCATTGAGTTCAATTTTTCAGCCAATCCGTTAGTCGATGGGTGAAAAGCTGAGCTAAGCCCTTGGGATGACCCAATGGATCGTAGAAACACTCTCCAGAATTTAGCGGTAAACTGGACCCCGCGGTCCGATATTATTCTCCTTGGGACTCCATGTAGCCTGTAGAAGTGTTTCACAAACAGTTTTGCCAGCTTCTTGGCCAAGGGTAGTCCGTTGCAGGCAGTGAAGTGTGCTTGCTTGGAGAATAAATCAATGACAGTCCAAATAACCCTGTTACCCCCACTGTCAGGGAGCTCAACTATGAAGTCCATCGCAATCTCCTCCCAGGGCTTGGTGGGTTCGGCCACAGCCTGAAGAAGTCCAGGGTGCTTCCCTGGTCTGGATTTCATGGTGGCACAGGTGGCACAGCTCCTCACATAGTCTTCCACGTCAGCTTTCCTCTTTGGCCACCAGAATTGTCTCCTAGTCAAATGGAGGGTTTTTAAAAATCCAAAGTGGCCCCCTAGTCGAGAATCATGACTCTTCTTTAGCACCAGGAGTCGCAGGCTGCGGGGCACATAAAGTTTACTCCCCTTCCATGCCAACCCGTCTCTTAGGGTTAGGTCCACCAGGTTTTCCTTGAACCAGGAATCAGTGGAGAGCGCCACTTTTAGCTCCACTGTCAACTTGTCTTCGGGTAGGTTGGAACCCTGGCGCGTTTGCACTCTGGCGCGGGCTTGGGCGGCTGACTAAGTCTCCGAGATCATGGCATGAACTATCTCTTCCCATCAGCTGTCAAACTGGGGCTTATGGGAGAGAGCGTCAGCCAGAAGGTTTTTACCCCCCGGGATGTATTTCAGGTTAAAGTTAAAGCGTTTGAAATATTGAGCCCAACGAACCTGCTTGGGAGAAAGTTTCCTCGGGGTCTTCAGCGCCTCGAGATTCTTGTGGTCAGTCCACACCTCAAAAGGCTCATTAACCCCCTCTAGGAAGTGTATCCAGGATAGGAGAGCCCATCACACCGCAAATGCCTCTTTCTCCCATACCGCCCATTTGCGCTCAGTGTCCATTAACTTTCTCAATACGTAAGCACACGGCATTATATTGTTTTGGGTGTCCTTTTGCAGTAGAACAGCAGCCACCGCCACATCACTTGCGTCCGCCTGAACCACGAAGGGCTTATTTGGGTCAGGATGCTATAGGATCGGCTCCACTGCAAATAGGCATTTTAATCGTTCAAAGGATTTTTGACAGTCCATTGTCCAAGCTAGGGGTTGGCTAGGTTTTGGCTTGGTGGGAGATGGGCCGGTTTTTAGCAATTCTGTCAAAGGGAGTGTGATGTCAGCGAAGGAAGGGATGAATTGTCTGTAAAAGTTTGCAAACCCCAGGAAGCTTTGGAGTTGCTTACGGGTACAGAAGGGCTGCCAGTCCAGCACTGCCCTCACCTTCCCTGGGTCCATTTCGCTCTCCGAGGTGGCTGCTCAGCTGGGGTTTTGCTGTGGGGGTGGACTTCTCTGTCTAGAGCTATGGACATGGTATACCAGTCGTGGAGATGCTCAGGCACCCCCCGGATCCCACAGGCTTTTCTGACTTCTGGGTTAATAGCTTTTTTAAAGTAGTGTAGGAGTATGTGGTCAGGCCAATGCCCTAGATTCTCTGCAACTCGTCTAAAGTCCCATACAAAGTCTTTTATAGGTCGATTACCTTGTTTCATGACCTTTAGCGTGGCTTCGCTTTCATTTATACGGTCTGGGTCCTCAAATCGGGAATGGAGCAGTATAATAAACCCATCGGCATCATTCAGTTCTGCAGCACCCTCATTGTGCAGCTGGGCTATCCATTCAGAAGCCTCTCCCTCATTCATCCCATCTGAGATTGCCGACACCAAGTCCCGTTCTGATTCGTATTGGTTCCCATACTGATCTACATGAGCCCAGGCCCTGCTGAGGAAATAAGCTAGTTTGGCCGGCGTCCCGTCAAAGGTTGCTCTGAAGCGGGGTGGCATTGGCCTCGCGGGTGGAGGGGCTCCGGCCACGGCTGGCTGGGATAGAACTTGCTGCAGGGTTGCTCCTGGTTGCTGCACTCAAACTGGCTGCTGGGGGACTTGCTGGGTTGGAGAGGGGGGGCAACGTCATCTGCTGCTGGGGGAGGGGGCCCAGCTGTTGAGCTGCTTGCTGTGCTGGAGGGAGGGGGGCCATTCCTGCCGGCTGCTGGATTAGTCCCCCCTGTGGTGCCAGGGTTGTTGGGCCATAGGGGGGCCATTGGGATCCCTGGAAGCTTGGAACAGACGGCGCGGGATACCACTGGCACTGGACCCATCCCTGGCCGGGATAAAACCCCCATCTGGGCGGTATATTCTCAGCAGGAGGTAGCGCGAAGGCAGGCTGGCGAGGGGCCCCAAAAGGGGGGGTTTGCATTCTGTATACCAGCTGCACCTGATGTCCCACTGCTGCAGGATGGCCATGCTGCACTAATCCTCTCATTTCGCCCCTGGGTGAACCTCTTGTTTCGCCCCTGGCAAGAAGTTTGGACCCAAATTCATAGGTCCCTTCCCTATAGTGAAAGTTATTAACACAGTGACTGTCCAACTTAAACTCCCTCGCATATTAGGGAAAGTACACCCCGTTTTCCACAGTAGCTTATTGGTGTCCCCATAAGCAACTCCACAGCTTCCTGGGGTTTGCAAACTTTTACGGACAATTCATCCCTTCCTTCGCTGGGGTTGCACTCCCTTTGACAGAATTGCTAAATGTGTGTGAAAAGGCAAAAAACCAGGCAAAAATGGCCCATTTTTCACCTTCACTGCCTCCACAAGATAGAGAGACAGAGACAGAGAGAGGGAAAGAGAGAGAGAGACAGAAAGAGAAGAGGGAGGGAGGGAGGGAGAGAAGGAAAGAGAGAGGGAAAGAGAAAGAAAGAGAGGGAGAGAGAAATAGAGAGAGAGAGAAAGAATGAACGAGAGAAAGAGGGGGAGAGAGAGAGGGAGGGAGAGAGACAACGAAAGAGAGACAGACAGACGGAAAGAGAGAGGGAGAGAGAGAGGGAGAGAGAAGGAGAGGGAGAGAGACAAAGAGAGAAAGAGAGAGGGAGAGAGAAATAGAGAGAGAAAGGGAAAGAGAGAGAGACAGAGAGAAAGAGAATGAAAGAGAGAGAAAGGGGAGAGAGGGAGAGAGTGAAGGAGAGAGGGAGAGAGACAAAGAAAGAGACAGACAGAGAGAGAGACAGAAAGAGAGGGAGAGAAAGAGAGAGAGAGGGAGAGAGAAGGAGAGAGAGAAATAGAGAGAGAGAGAAAAAGAAAAAGGGGGAGAGAGAGAGAGAGAGAGAAGGAAAGAGAGACAAAGAGATAGAGAGTGACAGAGAGAGATTTCCCAAGCTCCTTGGGGCTGAGAAGAATTGCAGCAAAACTGAATTTCCTGAACAACTGAAAACTGAAAAAACTAAACAACTGAAAACTGAAAAACTAAACAACTGAAAAAACGATCTAGTAAAAAGAAAAGGCAACCAAAAAAGCAACATGCAAACAAAAGCAAATAAAACATCCCCAGGAGAAAAACAAATTAAAGTTTAATTTGTGTGCATTGTTCAATGGACTGTTAAATTGGCCCACCCAGTCACATGACCTAGCCATGCCCACCTAGTCACATGACCACCTAGCCACGCCCTCCCAGCTGATCTGCCCCCCCAACAGTTTGAGGGACTGTGAATTGGCCTCCTGTTTAAAAAGTTTGAGGACCCCTGCCCTACATGCAGCTGTCCCGAACCTTACAGGGCCAAATCAACCCACGGGATGCTTGGTTCACAGTACTAGACTTAAAAGATGCTTTCTTTTGCATCCCTCTGGCTGAGGAGTCACAGCCCATTTTCGCTTTTGAATGGAGGGACACTGAAACTGGGGTCGCCTCCCAATATACCTGGACCTGACTGCCACAGGGATTCAAAAACAGCCCAACCATTTTTGGATGGTGTTTGGCAGCTGATTTATATAAGCCTGAGTGGGTGAGAGAGTATTTCCTATTGCAATATGTGGATGATTTGTTGCTGGGGGCAAGCACCAGAGAACAATGTGTAAGAGGGACTGTTAAATTAGTTAGGGACTTGTGCAGTAGTGGGTTTCAATTTTGGCCGCTACCGGTTCGCTCGTGGGCGCATGCACAATCTGGGACGAACTAGTAGCAGCCCACCACTGGACTTGTGGTTATCACATGTCGGCTGAAAAGGCACAGATTTCACAAAAAGAGGTGAAATATTTGGGTTATGGTGTTTCTCAAGGGCAATGGACTTTATTGGCCCCCAGAAGGGAAGCAATCTGTAGGTTGAAACCACTTGAAAACAGACAGCAACTGAGAGGATTTCTAGGGATGGCTGGCTTTTGTAGAATTTGGGTCCCTAATTTTGGCCTCATGGCCAAACCTCTTTATGAGGCATCAAGGGGAAGTGACCGGGAGGTGTTTGAATGGATGCGGGAGTGTCAGAATGCTTTCAATGACATTAAGCGGGAACTCACAAGAGCTCCTGCCCTGGGACTGCCAAACCCATCCAAGCCCTTCACGTTGTTTGTCCATGAGCAAAAAGGAATTGCTGCTGGGGTCCTAACTCAAAAATTAGGTTCCTGGCACAGACCAGTGGCTTACTTCAGCAAGCAGATTGACACAGTGGCCTTGGTCTGGCCAGCATGCTTAAGGGTGGTGGCAGGCATGGCACTCTTAGTGGAAGAAGCCCAGAAGCTGACTCTGGGTCGAGAACTGATAGTAAAGGTCCCACATGGGGTCAAGGAGGTCATGGAAGTGAAAGGGGCATATTGGATGACTGGTGGCAGACAGGCTAAATAACAGACTATTTTGTTAGATGCACCAACAGTAACCTTAGAAGTGTGTAATATCTTAAACCCAGCCACCCTGCTGCCACAGGTGGACTCAGAAGTGCAACATGATTGTGTGGAGGTCATAGATTTGGTCTACTCAACCTGACCTGATTTGTCAGACGAACCACTAGAAAACGCAGATTACGAGTGGTTCACTGATGGCAGTAGTTTTGTCCAGAATGGTGTCTGCAAGGCTGGTTATTCAGTGGTCACGCCCTGGGAGATTGTTGAATCAAGACCCCTTTGCCCAAGTACATCTGAACAATTGGCTGAAATCATGGCCCTAACAAGGGCCCTCCAGTTGGAAAAAGGGCAGAGGGTTAATGCTTACACAGACAGTAGATATGCGTTTGGAGTTTTACATGCTCATGGCGCTATTTGGAAAGAAAGAGGTATGCTAACTGCCCAGATCATACAATTACTGGAAGTATACTTCCCTCAAGAGGTTGCAGTCATGCATGTCATTCCAATGAAGACACTTTGATGGCAAAGGGAAATAGGGTGGCAGACAGGGCAGCGAAAGAGGCCACTCAGCTGCCCCCTGCACAGGTCTGTCCCCTGATTCCCTATCAGTTGGAATCATCCCTGCCCAAACCATCCTATACTAAAGAGGAAGAAAAATGGGCTCAAGAACTGGGAGCCACTTGGTCCCAGGACAGGTGGTGGAAGTTAGGACAAAGGGTGGTAGTGCCTACGGTTCCCCTAAGAGCTTTGCTGACCCAATTACACAAAGACACCCACTGGGGGGCAAAAGCGCTTGCCGATTTTGCAACCCAATACATGCTGGCAAAAGGCAGATATGCCATCGCTAATCAGGTCACTGCAGCCTGTCTCCGTTGTGCACAAAACAACCCAAAGACAGCACGGAAACCTCCTTTGGGAGTCCTTCTACAGAGCTCATATCCAGGTGCTGTGTGGCAAATAGATTTCACCAAATTTCCCCGGAAACTGGGATTTAGATATCTCTTGGTTTTGGTGTATACTTTTTCTGGGTGAGCTGAGGCTTTTTCATCCTGTACAAACAAGGCCAAGGAAGTAGCCTGCACATTACTGAAAGACATTGTGCCAAGATTTGGGGTGCCTTTGCATAAATCTTCAGATTCTGGCCCACACTTCACAGCACAGGTGACACAAACTGTTTCCCAGGCTCTTGGAATTAAGTAGAAACTTCACACAGTTTATTCCCCGAGCAGTAGTGCTGTTGCTGAAAAATTTAATGGATTAATTAAATGACAGGTATCCAAAATCTGTCAGGAAGCCCACCTGCCCTGGCCGCAGGCCATTCCCATAGCATTGCTATGGCTCAGAACTGCCTCAAGAAAATGCAGTGGCCTTAGCCCCTTTGAACTTCTGTATGGACGTGCCTATCTGTTCTATAGAATGGGGGGGAGGCTATGCATTTGGTGGGGGAGGATACCCTCCATCAGTATGTGAGCCAGCTCGCTGGTGTTGTGAATTCTCTTTCTCGTTACATACAGGAAAACAAACCCTTGGGCCTGGACCATCCAGTACATCCCTTTCAACCAGGAGACTGGGTCCTAATGAAGTCATGGAGGCTCAACTCCCCGCTCCAGGAGAAGTGGAAAGACCCATTCCAAGTGTTGCTGACCACATATACTACCCTGAAGGTGAAAGGCCTGTCCTCGTGGATCTATCATTCCCACGTAAAGAAGTGTCCAGACCAGGAGGTGCCGGAGCAGTGGACTGTGACTCCCCAACCACAGGGTGATGGAGACTTGGGACTGAAGTTTCTTTTGAAATGAAAGGCCATCACCTAACCTACATTTCAACACCTACCTCTTGACTTTGCTGACTGGGCCCATTTTGAGGAATGGTAGGACTGCAATACACAGCTATAGGTGCGGTGAGTTTGGCCCTAGTGTTGCTGATTACGCTGATTATGGGGGGACATTGCTAGCATCGGGGGGCGTGGCTAGTGTCGCAGAGAAGAAGGCGCATCTCCTGGAAGCTCCTGGGGGATAGTGCCGAATCCGTCTGCTGGGGCAGTCCTTTTGGGCTGGAATCACCCCAAAGGGGTGAAGATAAAAAAGAGCATGTTCTGCTGAGTTAAGGGAGCCCGCAAACTCCCTGATCGGTTCAGAAAAGGCTCTTAAAACCGACAGAATGGAAATGAAGGACATTGTGTACCGGACCAAAGCTGGGGCAGCCACAGAAGAGAAGAGATGAAGTGAGAGACTGTCAGTGTGAGTGATCTGGGTGAGAGAATTCCAACTTACAATTTTTATTAGGAGTAGAACTAAGAGTCTCCCTGGGAAATAGCTGGTGAAAGTGGGACTCCAAGAAGGAGGTAATCCCGATTTTAATGCCATACTGGTGGATGAAGAGATTGTCCGCCTCTCAGACCTAGACCCATCAGACTACCCTGACTTATTTTAAAATTGGCAGGCATGAGTCCTGTATGGCTTTGTTTGGTGTTTGTGTGTGCCCTACTGGTGGATAGGGCTCTGAACAACAGCCCCGAGTGTTGTGAACATTGCCAGTTACCTACTTCCACCCAAGGGGTGGGGTGGGGCTGGGGCTGTTAAGGATCCTGAGGGGGGAGGAAGGCTCAGGGCCCATGGTTTGGGGTTCTCAGCAACATCAAAGAGAGACCTGAGCCAGTCCGCTCCCCCCCGCCGCCACATCCATAGTGTCCTTCACTGCCCCAAACCCAGCCCATCATCTAAACCCAAACCCAAGTTGGACAGAAGGAAGGATACCATCCAGGCTAAAAAGGGGCCTATGCAACATTTGAGGGAAAGGGACTATATGCTGAAAATACTGGAAATAACTCAGAGTCTGGTCAACCAATCTGACCCGACTTTAGCCCAACAATGCTGGTTGTATTTGTCTGCATCCCCATCGGCATGCCACACAGCCCCTGTCATGCCTAAACTCTGGGCAAAAATCAATACCACCCTAGCCTTTGAGAGAGGCGCCAGGTGGTGTGTGTGTGTGATCCTGGCAGATGCAAACCTACACGATGACCTCTACAACAGCTTGGTAAAGTTGGGAGTTAGCCACCTTCCCATCATTGGCCCCGTGACTGTTGGCGTGCACCTTCTGGGGCCACCTCCGTTATGCATCAAAAGGAGTCAGGACCCCAAGGAGGGCACTCTGGTGGGGGAAAGGATGGGGAACCAGTGGCAAGGGTGCCAAATGGAACTGGCCATAAGCCCTCCGAATTCCAACTTACAATTTTTATTAGGAGTAGAACTAAGAGTCTCCCTGGGAAATAGCTGGTGAAAGTGGGACTCCAAGAAGGAGGTGGATTTGTTTGTTTTTTTCCCACCCCCCTTGTTCAGCAGCGAGGAGAACATTTTTGAGCCAATCTAAAACAGGAAGTGAGGGTGGAGGAACTCTTAAGAAGGAGTGAAAATATTAGATACTATAAACTGGACTGGATATTTCAAATATATTATTGGACTGTATAAAGTTTTAGAACCCCATAAAAATTGGAGACGCTGAACTGCTTTTTGTTTCTATTCTTATGTTATTTTATTTTATTTGGCTTAAAAACTGAACCAGAAATATAGTCTTAAAGAGTTAGGAAGACAGAGAGCAGCAGAGCCAAAGTGCCATATACTGGCAGAAGTTGGAAGTGGAGATTGGAAGCCCCAGTTGCAGCTGTAGAGGCAAACCTTGAAAAACTGTATAAACAACAATAAGTGACTATTAGAAATAATCTTGGCAGTACAAGATGGTCTGACTGGAACCCAAAGTTGAGATAGAGAGCGCAGAGTGAAACTTATTATTAAATAGCTTTGCTCTTGGAACTCAAAGGGAACATAGATAGCAAAAATATTCTATTTTTTCCCTTTACTCTGGCTCTGCGAACTCTGTGAAACTTGTGATTTTTTTTTCTCTCCTTCCCTTTTTTTTCCCTAAGGCAATTAAAAAATGATTGGGTTTGGTGGGCCTCAGTGGATTACAATTTAATATTCCTTGTGGCTGAATATTAAAGGATTAGGGTCTGAAGAACCCGAAGAAAGCAACAAACAATAATCAATAAATAGAAGAAGGGGAGTTAAGAGATTTGAATTATTGGAAGTCTTGGTTTTTTCTAATACAAGTGATTTGTGGCCTCTCTTTTGGTTTTTTGGCTTTTGGCTTTTTCTTTTTTGTTTAATCCCTATTGATTACTATTGAATTATCTTTTCTTCCCCCCTCTATCTCTCTCTTTTTGGCTTTTTTTTTTGCTTTTTTCCCTTCATAGTGGATTATAAATATTAATGATGAGGAAAACAGCATCAGCATCATCGTCAATGACCTCTTCAACAACTTCAAGACCTGTGGGACAGAAGACCTTGGTTGATCTAGCTCAGTGATGGCCAACCTTTTTGCTGTCGCGTGTCAAAAGCAGGGGGAGTGTGAGTGTGACGCACATGTGTGCCCACACCCACAATTCAATGTGCCCCACCCCAACCCCACACATGCACATGTTACCCCACCCCCATGCTTCCCCTGTTTTTGGCACACGATGGCCCGGTAGGCCTGTTTTTTGCCCTCCCCAGGCTCGAGAGGCTTTCTAGGAGTGAAAATGGCCTTCCCCACCCTGCTGAAGGCCCTCTGGAGGCCGGAAATGGCCCATTTGCCAACTTCTGGTGTGCCTGGAAGGCCTGAAAATCAGTTGGCCTGCGTGCTCATGTACGCTGTAGCTGAGCTAGGGCAATGCTCGCGTGCCGACCGATATGGCTCCATGTGCCACCTGAGGCACGTGTGCCATAGGTTCGCCATCACGGCTTTAGCTCAACAAGAGAAAACGAATGCAATACAGTCAGAACTGAAAGAAATGATTCAAGCGCTGCATGATGACTTTAAAGAAGTTAAAGAAAAAATAGGGAAAGTAGATGACAGATTAGAGAAAGTAGAAGACAAATTAGGGAAAGTTCAACAAATGATGGAAAAGAATGAACAACGTATACAGAAAGTAGAAGAAAAGGCTGAACATGTAGAAAATAAATGAATGAAGTTGATGATAGACTTACATTGGCAGATAAAATCAAAGAGAGATGGAGAT
This sequence comes from Ptyas mucosa, assembly GCA_012654045.1. Lineage (NCBI taxonomy): Eukaryota > Metazoa > Chordata > Lepidosauria > Squamata > Colubridae > Ptyas > Ptyas mucosa. Next base: position 105,030 of record WNWU01012706.1, read on the forward strand.
GGAACGGGCAGATTTCTATTTGCAATTTCAGAACATGGAGGAAGAAAAAGGAGAAAATCTACTGGAAATAATGGCAGAGTTATTGACAGAAGCCTTAGAGATAGATAAAGAAAAAATATTGGAAAATATTGATGAGATATTTAGAGTCAATACCAGGTACACGGCAAGACGTAAAATGCCTAAAGAAGTACATGTGAGATTCACAAAAAAGCAATGAAGGCAGAAGTCTTACAAAGAGCAAGAGATGACCCATTAAAATACAAGGAGAAGGAAATCGTAGTATTAAAACAGGTGCCGAAAAGAGTAAGAGAAATGAGAGAATATCAGTTCTTAACAAGACAACTAATCAAGCATGGAGTAAACTTCAGGTGGTTGATTCCGGAGGGAATATTGGTGACTTGGATGGAGCAAAGACACAGACTGGACTCCAAAGAGAAAGCAGAGTAATTTTATGAGCAATATTTTGGAATGCAAGAGGAAATGAGAATAAGTGACAAAGAAGAGCCAAGACGACGAGAAGAAGGGAAGGAAGAGAAGAGCATGCAAAGAAAAGAAGATGAAAGAGATTGGGAGGAAATAGTGTTAAGAGAGGGAGCAAGAGCAAAAGAGCTAAGAGAGATAAGAATGACTAAAACAACAAATCCGATTTACAAATAACTATGGAAGAAGAACTCAAATTAATTTCAATCAATATAAATGGACTGAAATCAGTAATAAAAAGGAAAAAGATTTTTCATAGACTAGAAAAATTAAAATTGGAAATAATTTGTTTGCAAGAAATACATATTAAAAAACAACATAAGAAAGTATTGGAATATCCTAAAATTGGGAAGTTATATACCGCTTTATCACTACAAAAGAAAAGAGGAATAGCCTTATATATAAAAGAAACAATAAATGCTAAACAAGTTTTTACAGATGAGGAAGGCAGAATTTTGATGGTGGAATTAATGATGAATAACAAATTGATGCTTTTGGCAGCAATATATGCACCAAACGCCAACCAAGAGGATTTTTATAGAAAACTTCATAATAAAATAACAGAACTTGATCATGATAACATTTGTATTTTGGGAGACTTTAATGCAATCATGGATGTAGAAAAGGACTATAAAACTAGAAAAGTGAATAAAAAGGTAAGGAAAACACTTCCTAAAGCCTTTTCAAGAATGGCAGAAGAAATAGCTATTCAAGATGTCTGGCGAGAAATGCACCCCAAAGAAAATCAATATTCATTCTACTCAAACAGACATATGTCTTGGTCAAGGATAGATATGATATTGAGGTAGCCCAAATTCGGATATTGGTTATAATGTAAAATATTATAATCCTGAGACTTTGGTTAAGGCTAACTTCCCTCTTCCGTGCCGATAAAGGTGGCTGAGATGACGAAGGTATTTGACGAAGGGGCCTCCTGTGAAAGGGTGAGGTGACCCAAAACAACTGTATCCTGTTCCTCA